>CM040910.1:29075773-29583288 GCA_023029165.1 Gobiocypris rarus
CTCCCCCTTTAATGTAGGTTTGATTTATGCTTATATTAATTACAGCTTTCACTGATGTACAGTGGCTCTGATGAGTTTGACTGTTTACAATAGAACATCCTGAAAGCCTCTCCTTTCCGATTCTTTGAGTCCGGCTGATAACTCAGCCTGTGACGGATATGTCCTTTCCCCATCTCCTCCTTCACCGTTCTTCCATCTCCGCAGGAGTAAACAGCTTCAATTGTCTACAGAATTGTTTGTCTTCCTGAACAGTTTTTGTCCTTGGGGCAGGATGCTGTTTAGATGCAGCCCTTGGTAATTAAACCAATGGTGCACATTCACCTTTTTTTACATTTATGAGATGAAACAGACCATATATTCAAAAGAAAACATCTGCACCTTTTGAGCATATAAAACGAGAACATCTGATTCTACATTTCTGTTAGGGAAACAATATCGTCAAAGATGATTGACAATTAGCATACAGTTTGGATTGGCGGTGTGGTTCTGTTCTGAGCAAGAACTCCCTGCTCATCCATGCAGCTGCAGCATGGATAAGAGCAGGGAGAGCAGCAATAACCCCCCTAGGGTAAACAGAACAGAACCAACATAATGTATTGCAGATATCATCAATGTCAATATTTACAAAATAATTCAGGAATTTAGTCTGATACAAGGGGAATAAGAATACCAAATCTTGACTGGACGAGAAGAGGAGCTGGGGATGGAGGAGGGTAAATGAGCTCTGGAGAAACACAATAGCTGCTTATAGTACTGAAGGAGCTTATATATACGTGATTGTATCGCTAAAGGTAGACCTCACGTGATCAGCTGACAGTCAGCTTATGCAAGCTTGACTATGTGACCTGCCAGAACTGACGCTTCGCTTGATTTGAGACACAAAAGCATCTGCACAAAATAAACAGGACCACAAAGCACAAAGTTGGACTTTCAGGAAATATTAAGAGATACAAAACCAAACACTGCATTTCAAATATTTATTTTAGAAGCGTTTTTATGCCAGAAAAGTAAGTATTTGTATGTGTGACAAGCAGAGCGTGCAAGAGCCGTGAGAGAGTGTCGCGAAGAATCCTCTCAAGGAGGAGCTTAAAAGCAGGTGCGATGATAGTGAAGGACGAGAGAGGATCAGGCCTGTACCTTATGTTTTGTTTATGTTTTATTATGTGTGTGCACGGCAGTCGTCAGTGAAGAGGCTACTGTTTTTATGTTCAGTTTGTGTTTATTTATTTATTAAAGTGATTGCACTTTCGCCGGTTCCAGCCTTCTTCTTCCCTGAACAAAGATCTGTATTACAGTATGTAGTGAGCATCTCATGTAGGCTTAAACACAACCACACATTTATATAGGCTGTAAAAGTTCCATATGTGATGGAAAACTGACTAAGCAATAATGTGTAAAAATATAAATATGTCAATAAGCATCTTATCAAAGTAGACCTGTGATGACCTTTGATTTGCACTGCCATTCCAAATAATAAGAGAATGGGAGGAAAAACACTATTAAAAAAAATAAATAAAATTATATATATATATATATATATATATATATATATATATATATATATATATATATATATATATATATATATATATATATATATATATATATATATATATATATATATATATATATATATATATATATATATATATATATATATATATATATATATATATGCATTAAAATGTTATATATAAGTGAATTGGATTTTATTTATATATACATTTCATTTAATAATGTTGGACATATTTACATTTGGACCATGGCCCTCAGTCAGTTAGGCCCAAGTTAGATTTTTGGCCCTTCATATAGTAAAAAGTTTGGGCACCTCTGAAATAGACAGAAGAAAATCTGCTTGTTTGACCTCATTAATAATTCTGTACAGCACATAATGTTGATTTTGGCGAGAGCCATCTGAAATCTTTTAACAAGGGTTTCCGTTGTGTGTCTGCATGGGAATGATGGTGCACATTGCTTCTGGGAATAGTCTTGGCTTCTCCTACCTCATTCCTAATGGCTCTGACGTGAGAAGCAGTGTCTCAGCTGCGTTTCTCTGATTCCTCATATTAGAGGACAACACTAGTTCTGCAGGGGTCCGATCGCTGAGCCAACAGCAGAAACAGATGGTAAAAACTAGAATGTAGGATACATTTAAAAAGTTACATTCGTTTTTTGCTTCAAACATCATTTAAAAAAATCATTTTCCCTAATAAATCTTGTTAATTTGTCTGCTGCTATAGCCTCTATAGAACAATTCAGTTTTCTCAGTCTCCCATTCCTGCAGTATTAACACAACAAAAAACAGAACTTTTATTAAATGACAGAGACAGGGGTCAAGCACTCATATATTTTTGCTCTTTGGTAGAAACCAAAGGTATTTTTTCAAGGTGAATACATATATTTATGATATTTTTAATATTACATTTACATGCTATCATCATAATCAGTATCATAGTAAGTGACATTAAGCTTATTGAGATATTCTGAACAATTTTCTCTTGTTGCAAATCAGACTAGGCAGACTTTCTGTTTGGTTTGTATTGTGGTGCTGTGGTTTGGATCATGTTCCTCATGGTGAGTTTACCTGTCATGCTATGCCGCAGTGATGAATGGTGTCTTCAGGGAGTCTGGAGTCACCTGTTTGTTTATCAGTGTAAATGGAGCAGGGCACAGAACAGGCCAGATTAAACAGTTTGGTAGGAAATGACCAACCAATGTGAATTAGATAATACACAAAGATCTGCACACTGCTATTCTCCCTTTATTTAGAAAATATTAAAAGTGGCAACGTTTCGGTCAAAGACCTTCGTCAAGCAATGTGAATTGCTAGTAAAAAAGTGTTAGCAAACAACAAACTGATTTATTTATGAAGAAAAAATATTCATAATGAAATGTAACCAGTTTCTACCAAACTGTGTGGATACAAGGACTAAGTTAGTTAAATATATACACTATATTGCCAAAAGTGTTAGGACGTCTGCCTTTACATGCATATGAGCTTGATATCCCATTCCTAATCCATAGGGTTTAATATGTAGTTGGCCCACCCTTTGCAGTTATAACAGCTTCAAGTCTTCTGGGAAGGCTTTCCACAAGGTTTAGGAGTGTGTTTATAGACATTTTTGACCATTCTTCTAGAAGTGCATTTGTGAGGTCAGGCACTGATGTTGGACGAGAAGGCCTAGCTCACAGTTTCCGCTCTAATTTATCCCAAAGGTGTTCTATTGGGTTGAGGTTAGGATTGTGCAGGCCAGTTCCTCCACAACTCGCTCATCCGTGTCTTTATGGACCTTGATTTGTGCACTGGTGCGCAGTCATGTTGGAAAAGGAGGGGCCATCCCCAAACTGTTCCCACAAAGTAGGGAGCATGAAATTGTCTAAAATGTTTTGGTATGCTGAAGCATTAAGAGCTCCTTTCATTGGAGGGGCCAAGCCCCCTCAAAAACAACCCCACACCATAATCCCACTCCACCAAACTTTGCAAAGGCTACACTGTCGACTTGTAATGAGTTTAATGTAACAGATTTCGGCAGAATACCAAATAATGCTGTTATGGGATTGGGGTCTAATGGTGAAGAGAAAGTAATAGAAAAACACCCGAAGACTTTACCTCAGAAATCCGACAGTTTGGGACAAGACCATAAAGAGTGCAGTAATGTGGCTGATTGTGCAGCGATTGAGTAAAGGTCAGGATATATTTTGTTTAATTTAGGTCTAACTTTAAATTTAATCAAAATGTGTCTTCCATTAATTGATGGTGAATTTATCCTGGCAAGAAATGAAACCCAAATATTTTCCTCCAATGTCAGGTTTATCTCCTCCTCTTAGATTTTCCTCAATTTGAAATAAATGGGAGTTGGGAAGGTCAAATTTTTCTTGAAGTTGAGTGAAGGATGCGAAATTGTAATCTATGTATAATTGGCCAACTGTAACACAGCAAAAAATGGGCACTGTACAAGGGTCTTTAAGGTTTAAAGTGAGACAGAACTGAGACCAAATCCTTAGTGAAAACAGTTCAATTTCTTTACTTTATTCTACATTTGTTTTGTTTTGATTTTCAATCTGAGCCTCTAGCATTCTATTGATGTGTACCTTTAACCCTATTTTATGTAAATAAAAGGAGGATTGATAGTTTCCCATCGTGGAATAACCCTTCTCTTTTTAATTTTGCTGAGTCATATAGATGCCATGGAGTCTTTGTCTGACTCAGGGATCCAGTTTGGGACACATGGACATGTGGATGAATAGAAAGAATAGATGGGAAAAACCTGCTTCCCTGTTTTCTAATCAAGCTACAGTTTCCATGTGAAACTCAATCCTATACATATTTGATTCAGCATATTGTATGGGCTGATGTTTGTGGTGAATATGAAAAGGGGCAGAGGATTGTTCTGCTCCCTTCACCAAAGCAGACCAGAGGTTCCCGTGGGAATTTATACTGGGTCTAGGAGAAACACTGACATTTCAGGGATGTGAAAACAAGACTCTGCTCCCTACACTTGTCTACCTCTAGAGAGGTAACTTGACTCTCACTGACTTCTCTTTGACTGTAGGTTTGGTTATTCATCACTTAATGAATGCTATTTGTCCAAAAAAATGTCTTGCTCAAGGTCACAAAAATGATGGAAGAACTTAAAACTCTCCATTTCATACATCACTCCCCTTCCAGGGTTTAAACTTAGGACCAGCCCAGCGATTCAACTGTGCCACCAGCTAATTAAAAGAAAGAGAATAGACAGAATGTATTATTCACAAAACAATGACATATTACTCATAATGGCAGTCTGAGAACCGCCATTGGATTTACAGTCTAAATCAGAAATAGGCAAGTACAATTCTCAGATTCTGTCTACACGAATCAGCACAATGCACAAATTATCTCTAGAATATTATTAGTTGAGACATTTCTGTATGAAAACAAAGACATTATATATATATATATATATATATATATATATATATATATATATATATATATATATATATATATATATATATATATATATATATATATATATATATATATATATATATATAATATATACAGTTTATCTGGAAATGGACAGCTTTCCATTGAAGTTCAGCTGTAGTTCACTGTCATATTTCACATCTTAAGAATGATAACAGTGTAACTGTGAAGGTGATGCAGAGATGTTGATGGTGTAAAACAATTCAAACAATGACTCAAAGCAAGACATGGAAGTAATAAAATGTTATCCTTACCAAATATTTGTTCAGTTTCCTGCAAAAACATTTTGATTGTGGAAACTTTTGAGGAGCTGGGATACATCTTTTGTATTTATTTTTTTAATATGTAGTCAATATGCTGTCATGTAATTTTAGTCATCATGTCAAATTCATCCCCCACAGGGCTGTAAATGGGGGATGGTGGATTCAGGGGGACTGAGTCTAGGGAGTGAATTTCAACAATAACTCACTAATGGCAGTAATGTGAGACATCAATATTTGTAAAGCAACATGAAAAGAAAGAAAAACACCTCAGGATTCTGTCTTCAACATTAGGTATAGGCCATTGTTGAGAATTTTAAGAAAGTTTTACTCAAAATTTTAAGGCTATCGGCATTAAAAGTCTAATGTTAATTTATAAAGTCTTTATCTTTGTTCAAATCTTTGTCAGTATAATAGTTTGAATATGGAGGACCATATGGAGGACCAAGCCTGCAGAAATTAAAAATGATGAACGAATAAGTAAATAAATGAATACATATACAAATATGTAAATAAATAAGCAAAAAAATAGATAAATAGGTTCATATTAGGAAAATAAATTAAATTAACGACTTGATAAAATAAATATGCTTCATTTTTAATCAAATTAAATTGTGTATTATCTTTCCCTTAATTTATTATTTTCTGCTTTTATACATTTAAAAATATATATTTTTAACTTATTTGTTAATTAATTTAATATTTTTATTTATGCATTCAATTATTTTTACATTTATTTATCCCCACGTGTATTTATTTGTACATTTATTTATTGATTGATTGATTTTTACTTTTCCATGTGCAACATCGAAATGAGGAGGGCGGTCCTTGTGTAGCTTCAGCACATCATTGGTTAAGAGCTCACGCATAGAATCTTCAGACCAGCTAAGCGAGGAGAGTTATCATGGCCGTATAGACACCAAACAACTTAGCAATGTTTTTCCAGCAGTTTGATCCATTGAAAGATAAGTTTCAACCGTAGGCTACTTATCGGAAGCGAGTACGATGGATATCCCACTGTAGTGCCATCCTACTCACAGATTTTGAATGTGTCATTTCATGCGTTGTTTTTGACCTCAGTTGTGCAACTCTCTAACATTAGCAATTAGTGAAACGTCCGCCATAGTATACATGCAAGAGCTGCAACCTGTCGAGTTCAAAATCTGTGCGAGTCAGATCAAGTAGAGGTAACTGCAGGCTGGAGCAATGGGCGTGCTATAAGGTCGGAAAGAAATGGGGCGTGCCATGAGGAATGGGGCGTGCCGTAAGGTCTTTTCAATTGAACGCTTTTCAAAAGCTTCCTGATCCGCATAAAAGCGAGCCATAAACTTAATCACTATAATTACACAAACAATTATACAAGACAAAATACATTTCTTTCATTGAAAAAAAGCAATAATGATATTGAGAATACATTCAAAAGTATGTTACCTTCGAAACTTTCTGTATGGCGCGGGTTACGTGACGTCATCACCACCGCGACTTTTTAAGGTTCAATCATAAAAAACATTCATACTGTTTGTGATAAATGCACTTTTTGTAACACATCACTTGAAGATTTTAAACATTTATTTTTGTATTGCCCTTTTTCCATTTCATTTTGGACTGACTTTAAAATAGATATTCCTAAAATAGAAGTTCCTATTAGAATTTAGAACCTCTTGAGATTTTACTGTTTCCAAAACCCATATTTTTCTGAAAAACAAAATATAATTAAATGTTGCCGAAGTTTTATATGCATGACACAAATAAAAGAAACCCTCCTATATTACCTTTAATAAGACTGATCTCACAGTATACTTTGAAACCCTTTCAAACATGAGATCACAAAACAGTTTTCTACCTTGATTCATAAACTTTTATTTTTGTATTTATTAGTATTGTTCATTTTATACTTGTTATTCTCTGATTTATACATTTTGAGCTGTATTTACAATGCTTTGTATTACTCGTTTTTTATTGCATTATACTTGAAATGTCTGTAATAGTAAAATTAAAATAATTTGTTTTTTTATTATTTTTTTAAGATAAAAATGTCTCCTGACACTATTTAAGTCATACTAATTTTGTACTTTCATTTAAAGTATATACAAAGTAAAACTAATGTTATTTTTTTAATAGTACAGCAAATGTTCTATATATATATATATATATATATATATATATATATATATATATATATATATATATATATATATATATATATATATATATATATATATATATATATATATATATATATATATATATATATATATATATAGATTCTTCTCACTGTAACATGTGTCTGTCAACAACAATTAAATAATTACCAAAGGAAAAATGTCAAGCAAAGAGACCAACAAATTATATCGCACATATATTACCCCGTCATCTTTTTCCTTCTAAAGGAAATAACGATTTTTTTTTAGCTAAAGGAAATTACGTATAACTATGGTTACTGCTGATTGGCCAACGCAGTTGCCAGGAGGAAGCTCCTTTGACCAATGAGAAACCTCTTACCACGCCCCTACCTCTTGCCACGCCCCTACCTCTTGCCACGCCCATTACTCCAAGCTGCAGCTACCCGTGTCTCCTAAGGTTAGATGTGACGTCCATCGTACTTGCTTCCGTTAAGTACCATTGAAACTTCTCTCTCAATGGGTCAAACTGCTGGAAACGTTGATAAGTTGTCTGGTGTGTGAAAGAACTCTCCGGCCGCAATTTACTTTGAAATTCTCCTCTATCGCTCTATCAACAAGTCTATGCTTGAGCTCTCAACCAATGATGTGCTGAAGCTACAGAAGGACCGCCCTACTAATTTCCATGTTGCACACGGAAAAGTAAAAATAAATGGATCAATAAATAAATTAATGCATTAATAAAAACATACATATAAAAATAAATATAAAATAAATATTAAAAATATTTAACAAATAAATAAAAGTAAAAAAATGTTTTTTTTTATTTATAATGGCAAAAAAATTAATAAATTAAAAAATTAAAAAATTAGGGAAAGATAATACAACATTTTATTTGATTCAAAATTAATCATTTATTTTATCAAGTCATTTATTCTGTTATTTATTTTCCTATTATCACATTTATTTGTCGATTTATCTGTTAATTTATTTACATATTTGTATATTTATTTATTCATTCATTTATTTACTTATTCATTCATTAATCTATTTATTTAAAATTTCTGCAGGCTTGGTCCTCCATATGCTAGAGTTTTGATGAAGTTTGTTAGCAGGGAAAACAAATCTTCTTGATCATGCATGTTCATGTTTTACATGATCACTCTCATTACAGATCCTTAGCAACTGCAGTAATTATGCACATTCCACAAACATTATTAGCTGAATCACAGACAAATCCATAGCTTTGTTGTAAAACTAACATACAGGAATACCGGCTGTTCACATTACACGCCATCCTGGGCTGTTCATTCATTCTGGACTGAACCAGTGGCCCTTTGCCTTGTTCTCGAATCCCGTTTGGAGCACCAGCCAAACCACAAGAGGAGACTGAAATGAAAGACATCATTTGTCTTCTGAAGACTGATTCCGTACAAGCAAAAATGCAATGAAGGGCTAAATTGAAATAGCAGGGTCCAACATGACAAATTATATATAGACATCTAATCAAGTTTCACACTGAATATTCAGACTAACAGCATGATTGCAAGTGAAATACTGTTGTCATTCAACAGTTTATTTATATAGTTAATACTGAAAGAACATCTTAGATAAAAATATATTAAATATAAATATTAATGTAAAATATTAAAACATAAACATAAATGTAATTTGACATGACATACTGTCAGCACTGTTAAAATCGTACTGTGTCTTTGCTGTTGGACTGCCAGTAAATTAAGGCCCTGTAACAGAAACAAAACTGCTGTGAGTCATGACCTGTTTTAATCTGTTGCATGGTCCCTTTTTTTTCCCTGTGTGAGTTTAACACGGTCACAGCCTACATTCAGGACAATGTTGTGTTTGAAAGAATACATTTTTATGAAGCTGTTTAAAGTTTTTGAAGTGTCTGACAGTTTGGTTGTGTTGTGGTATTTTTTTCCAGACATGAAAACCTTGAGCATGACAAAATAAATTAATAGCTGCCGAGAAAGACACAGGGGATGTTTAGTGATGAAAAATATGTCACACCATGATTAGTGTGAAAAGGAATTAACAGATTAGAGACCAATTGAAACCAGATGAGTTCAAGAGGGGTCAAACTGGGTTAATCAACCAAACAGTTAATTATGGGGGAACTCTTCAGTTATACAACAATAATCTTCTTTGATGCTCAGAAGTGTGGAACATACTGAATTAGTTAGTTTGACTTAGTTTGATCCAAAAGTTTACAAACTTGATTGAGACGAAAATATTTCACCAATGAATTTCTTTTAACTTTTATTTTGCAACCAGTCATTTGTTGATGTAGTCTTTTTTTTTTTAAGAGATAAAAGAGACCTTGAGTTTGTCAAGCAAATTTTGAAGGGGAAAAAAAACCATCAGAAGATGTTGAATAGCAAGGCAGTTTATGAACAGACATTGACTGTGGTTGTCTTTTAGATCCAGCCGCTAAGGCAACCTTAAGTGGTTTTGCTCAGGCCTTGAAGGTGTCTGAATACAGGAAAGTATTTAAAGTGTTATAGACCTGGCATTGGTTGCACTTGGAGTTCAGATCAGCATAAATCAGACTCTAATGTGTCCTTGTCCTGCCCCTTCATCTGTTTGATGTGGAAATGTTGCGCCGCATTAGTTGACTGTGGTGAAAAAAATTCAAGGCAAAAGGTTCTACTGAGAAGTGAATATGCTGTACAATTAAAGCTTGGTTTTGGCATCTCTAAAAGCTGGTAAATGTTTAAAAAGTTTAAACCAATGAATTACATGAAATGTACTATATATGAAAACCTGCAAAAATTAACATGAATCAGAGTTTTATAAAATTTCCTAAAATACAATCTGCACAGTAAGTTGTAATGCCACTGTATCTATTTGTTTGTCATGTTGCTAATTAAATTTCAAATTATTATTAAATCTCAATCTCTATTAAAACAAAAAAAATGTAAAAAGTTAAAATAAAGGGCCTTATTTTAACGATATAAGTGCATAGTCTAAAGTGCACGGTGCAATTGCACTTAAGGCGTGTCCGAATAATTTCATTCATCATTACTGCAAATAGGTAATTATTCTGATACATGCAATGTCTGTCCATTATGACATGTTGGCATTTTATTATGTACACCATAATAATGCTTTTTTTTTTAAACTGATGCATTGCATTCAGCAACAAAACAAGTGTTGGAACAATTTATTGAGATAGTCACTGAATCATTACCTCAGCTGATTAGATCAAAAACAATGATTCTTGCAGGCATTAAACACCAATCTCCAAGTGTGTATATCTGAAAATAATTAATTTGATATGGCAAAAACAAAATAACTGTCTATTGGGTCTAATTGTAAGTTATATGAACTTATTTTTCATAAATTACAGCCGTGAATATATGCTTGTGAGAATCTTAGCTAATTATTGTTTGGCAATTACCCTGAAGAATCAGTATAAAAAAGTCTCAACATTTTAAACATATTTTAGCTACATTGAATGCACAGAATGTGGTTAAATGTGTTTGAATGCAAGTTAATGTCCTGTAGTTATGACCATCTTGAGACAGTATTTAAAACTTCCATCACCACAATAACTTGCATTGTTGTACTAGTCATTACCTTTAAGTTTTTATTATGCCCCTAGGGTGTAAATAAAAAGGGCCACCGTTGTTGAACAGATGGTGAACCAGTGATACTACAGTGTTGATTTTAATAATCAAACATGAAAGGCATGGCTAGATTGAATCCAGCTCAAGCATGGGTTAATCTTAACCATGCATTTTCCATCAGATACCATCCTGAAGCTAAATATTTTTAAACAAAGACAATATATGAGATTAGATTTTATAATTGGCACTATGAATCAAATTATTTATTTCCAAGCACATTTAAGTATTCAGCATTCCAACAGAACTATATATACTAAAAAATATATACAGTATGTCCAAGATAAATATAACAACATACTTAACTTACTTTTTAGATAACTGAAATATACACATCTGTCAAAGACAAAATAAAGAAAATGCCCTTCCAAGTACACACAAGGCTACAAGATGAAAGCCGGTCATGAAACATCATATACTGTACACACACAAACAAAGCCTACAATGAAGTACACACACAGTTAAAACATAAAATCACAATAAAATCCAGTTGAAAATAAGTTTGTTCTAACTTGTTCTGTTCTTCAAACATGAAGTGCTGTAGAACACTGTTCAAAATAGAAAAGTAATGGCAATTCTCTTGCCACAGATGCTAAAGTGTCTCTTTCATCAAAGAAAGTGCTCTAAACAATTCAGTCAGTAGCAATTGAGCCAAATCTAAATATTAACACAATTAAGAAGAGAACTAGAACTACATCACTTTGCTGTTACAGTACATTACTTACAATGAAAGGAGTGTTATTAGAAATAATAAAAAACCCTTTCTTTTTTGTTAAATATACTCTTTCAAGTTTTTAATGGTTTGTTAACCTTCCTCTTTGATTGAATTCTTGTATATTTTGCATTATTAATTATCATGATGACTGAAAGCCATCACAGATTTCTGAGAAGTGATTATTGGACACAATTAAGAGATTTTGTTTCTTTTGTTTCAAACTGTAGCATACATGTTTCTCTAAAGTGGTTTGAAATGATACAGTTTTGGCTGCTAATCAGTTTAAAAATCAATTCATTGGCTGAACGTTCAAGGTTCGTTTTTGGCACATTTCAAATGAATTATTAAGTAGTTTTGGGGTCACTGTTGAGCATTTGCTGCAATTTTGATGTAAAACGTTAAAATTCAGTTTTACTTATCTGAATTTAGGAAAACGTCAGAGTGTTCCTGATCTCACCAGTCTTTGGCACGTTTCAAATGAATTATTCAGTAGCTTTGGGGTCACTGTTGAGCATTTGCTGCAATTTTGATGTAAAACGTTAAAATTCAGTTTTACTTATCTGAATTTAGGAAAACGTCAGAGTATTCCTGATCTCACCAGTCTTTGGCACGTTTCAAATGAATTATTCAGTATCTTTGGGGTCACTGTTGAGCATTTGCTGCTATTTTGACAGAAAACATGCTCAAATTCTGTTTTGTTTATCTGAATTTCAGGAAAACATGTCAAGGAGTTCCTGTTTTGAAGCAGTGCAGAACTTTGGTTGAGGGTGACGTCTCAAGGGTCCTAACTCACAGCCATAGGGTTGTTCTCCACCATTGCGTATTCTGTCTCAGTGCCCTGAGAGCCCTCCATGAGTTGTGCCAGCCCCGTACGTGTGGAGTATTTGAAGATAAAGGCTTTCATGAGGTCATAGCGGTAGTGGCGGTGAGCAAAGCTGTAGACAACAGGGTTCACGCAGCAGTGAAGCAGCGACAGGCATTGTGTGAGGTGTAGCAGCACAAAAAGACCGTTCTTTGAACCACAGCCCAGTGGGAGCACACCTAGCACGGCTAGAGCGTCGGCTAACAGCACAGCATGATATGGTGCCCAGCAAGCTATGAAAACCACTATGTACGTGAGGATGACTTTCCTGCTCACGCTGCGATCCTGTTCAACATTTAAAGAGGAATGAGAGGAAGAGGAAGCCAGAGCTTTTGCCAACAGTGCATAGGACACTGCTATAATGGGGAAGGGAATGACAAAACCAAGAACCACAAAACTCAGTTGAATGCCCACCATCCACTGCAAAGGGTTGTCCTCTGGATATACAGGATGACACAAGGTCACAGGACTGTGTAGTGACTTTACGGACTGCAGGAAGTATGTGTCAGGTACTGACGCGAATAAAGCAAGCAGCCATGTTACTGCACACACTAAACGGCGTATTTGTCGTCCTCGTCTGGGAGAAATCTCCACCGAGCGTACCACCGAAAGATAGCGGTCCACGCTCATGCACGCCAGGAAGAAGATGCTGGCGAAGAGGTTGACGCTGAAGAGAAGATGCGTGAGCTTACAAGCCGCCTGGCCAAACGACCAGTGACCACCCTGTGCCAGCGAGCTCACCCACACTGGGAGAGTAGCGACCACACACAGGTCAGCCACCGCTAGGTTTAATATGTACAAGTGTGTCTCGTGGTAATGACGCTCCGAGCGCAAGTTGACCCACACTACTAGCGCATTGGCGGCCAGGCCCACAACAAAAATTAAGGCATAGAGGGTGCACATAGCATTGAGGAGGGCAGACCGGTTGAAGGAGGTGGGGCACATTTCTGCTTTCACCCATGAGCTGTTGTCACTGTCGTCCGTGAAGTTTAAATTTTCCAACATGGCGAAGAATTCAGTCACTTCGCTGCCACTTAGACTGATCTTTTCGTCTGGTAGTGAAGACTGCATCTGTGGAAGGGGAAAGAAACACCCATCAAGATGGAGTAAAGTGTACTGTCATGAAAACCGAAAGGTCTACATCATTAGACTATTTAATATAAACTATAAATATATCAAATATTAATTTAATAACATAAACTGTTGAACAATACCTAGACATTCTCTCTCTCTCTCTCTCTCTCTCTCTCTCTCTCTCTATATATATATATATATATATATATATATACAGGTTCTACTCAAAAAAAATTGCATATTGTGATAAAAGTTCATTATTTTCCATAATGTAATGATAAAATTTTAATTTCATATATTTTAGATTCATTGCACATCAACTGAAATATTTCAGGTCTTTTATTGTTTTAATACTGATGATTTTGGCATACAGCTCATAAAAACCCAAAATTCCTATCTCAAAAAATTTGCATATCATGAAAAGTTTCTCTAAACGAGCTTTAACCTAAACATCTGAATAAACGAATTAACTCTAAACACCTGCAAAAGATTCCTGAGGCTTATAAAAACTCCCAGCCTGGTTCATTACCCAAAACCGCAATCATGGGTAAGACTGCCGACCTGACTGCTGTTCAGAAGGCCATCATTGACACCCTCAAGCGAGAGGGTAAGACACAGAAAGACATTTCTGAACGAATAGGCTGTTCCCAGAGTGCTGTATCAAGGCACCTCAGTGGGAAGGAAAAAGTGTGGCAAAAAACACTGCACAACGAGAAGAGGTGACCGGACCCTGAGGAAGATTGTGTAGAAGGACTGATTCCAGACCTTGGGGGACCTGCGGAAGCAGTGGACTGAGTCTGGAATAGAAACATCCAGAGCAACCGTGCACAGGCGTGTGCAGGAAATGGGCTACAGGTGCCGCATTCCCCAGGTCAAGCCACTTTTGAACCAGAAACAGCGGCAGAAGCGCCTGACCTGGGCTACAGAGAAGCAGCACTGGACTGTCACTCAAATTTTGCATGTAATTCGGAAATCAAGGTGCCAGAGTCTGGATGAAGACTGGGGAAAAGGAAATGCCAAAATGCCTGAAGTCCAGTGTCAAGTACCCACAGTCAGTGATGGTCTGGGGTGCCATGTCAGCTGCTGGAGTTGGTCTATCAAGGGCAGGGTCAATGCAGCTAGCTATCAGGAGATTTTGGAGCACTTCATGCTTCCATCTGCTGAAAAGCTTTATGGAGATGAAGATTTCGTTTTTCAGCACTACCTGGCACCTGCTCACAGTGCCAAAACCACTGGTAAATGGTTTACTGACCATTTGGTATTACTGTGCTCAATTTGCCTGCCAACTCTCCTGACCTGAATCCCATAGAGAATCTGTGGGATATTGTGAAGAGAATTTAGGAAGACGCAAGACCCAACACTCTGGATGAGCTTAAGGCCGCTATCGAAGCATCCTGGGCCTCCATAACACCTCAGCAGTGCTACAGGTTGATTGCCTCCATGCCACGCCGCAATGAAGCAGTCATTTCTGCAAAAGGATTCCCGACCAAGTATTGAGTGCATAACTGAATATAATTATTTAAAGGTTGACTTTTTTTGTATTAAAAACACTTTTCTTTTATTGGTCGGATGAAATATGCTAATTTTTTTAGATAGGAATTTTGTGTTTTAATGAGGTGTATGCCAAAATCATCAGTATTAAAACAATAAAATACCTGAAATATTTCAGTTGGTGTGCAATTAATCTAAAATATATGAAATTTTAATTTTATCATTACATTATGGAAAAGAATGAACTTTTATAACAATATGCTATTTTTTTTAAAAGGACATGTGTATATATATATATATATTTTTTAAATTCTGTCTTTCAGAGTTACAACTTTAAAATGTATTAAGTTCACATTCCCCCAAAAACAGTAATTTCCTTATTTTCATCTTTTGATTGTGCAGTGAAATATGGCTGCCTCCATGCTTGACAGGTTTCATTGCCTTGATTATACATCCAATAATAGGATTTAAGAGCAATGGTCAGTTCCAAAAACAAGCAACTAACTGAAGTATTGCTATAGGTTTTCTTTCTCTCACAAAGGTCAAAAGTGCAATCTGTAAAAAAGCATACTTAAGAACCATTTTTTTAAATTATTTATTTGACATAAGACCTTCCAATCATGCAAGACAAAACACGGCACTAGAGCCTTTCATATTTGTGAAATTGTCAAAGCATCCTATTATTATTTCATGGTTCAGCTTGGTTCGAAAGTTGACACTACTTCAAAAGCACAAAGCTGTTTGGCTTCAAGCCAGTCATGCTGAAGTACCCTTTAAGCTGGTTCTGCTTTTCAAAAATCAAAGTGACTTCACAGTGATTTCTATGAGCAAAGTAATTTCAGTTTAGGGATTTTGTCACGCCATCTTAAACATCATGGTCTTTTCTCAAAGACATGTTGCTATGTAGTTGGTGAGGTCAAAGAACCTTGACCCTTAATTTTTCTCTGGTTACTAAATCCTTTTTTAGTGGAACCTTTCCATGAGCAGAGCTGCAACAGTGGATGTGAATGTTAGTATAATGCATTTCTGAATAGTGTAAATCTATAAAAAAAATTAAATAAGCCTGCCTCGTGTTGTGTTGCAAAACTTACCAGAACATAAAGAGTGTGTGATTGTTTATCCACTAAAATGTTATAATTGGGGTCTTGAATTACACATAAAGTTCCATTACAAAAGGAAATTTCCTGTTGCTCCACCTGTATTCTGTTTGAAGTCCATTACAAAGTTAAATCTAATTGTTTTACATTTAGTAAGTACACAATAGTGCTGTTTGATAAAAGCTTTTATGTTTGTTTGTTTAAGAATGGTGTATATGCTTTAGCCCTAAGAGGAAACAGTTTAGGAAGTTCATAGCACAAAATGTAATTGATGAATCATTTAAGGACTGTAACACTTGCAGATACACATGCAAACACTCTCTGCTTGTCTCATTGTCTCTCTTTCAGTCAAGACTATATAATAGATGGTCCACTGTTCCAGCTCTGCAGCTCACCATGTAAACTCTGATAGACATTTAAATGTTCCTTTGGCTCCCAGCAGTATACACAGTGGTTAGCAGCAAGGACACTGGAGTGTCAAAGGTCAAATACTTTATTACTACCTTAAGGGCCATGAACCTGTGACATTGCTCTTGATGGCAGGATGTTAGATATGTTGTATAAATCTTGATTTGCACAAAACTGTGAATTATCTTTAAAAGAATAATGGACATAGGTACTAACGATCAAATTCATGCATGCAGTGCCTCTTAAGTGTCTGCTAATCAGTGAGCACATGGTGCAGTGCAAGTTATCCATGAACATAGCAAATGTTTCTTAATTTTCAGTTTAAATTAACTGCATTCCTGTTCCTGCTTCCCAAGCCAATCTTCTGTTTCGAATGAACTGATTTATTTTGAGGTTATGGATGTCGACAAATGTAAACACTGTAACAGAACGATACGTTGCGTAAAGCTCTAAGCATGAACTGATTATTTGTTAGACTGAAACCAGAAAGCCAATTCTTGCACATAATGAAATATGATGAAAATTCTAGACATATGTGAGCTATGTTTCAAAAGGGGGTTAGAGTCTGATTTTTCGCGTAAAACCCAAGTAAGCTGTGCGCCATACCGCAATAATAGCCAACATTTGTCACCGATACTAAAGTTTGTGAGATATATAAATATATCATAAAGTGTTTAACGTTTTCAGCCTTTGTATGTTGCCTTTATTACAAACAGAAAGAACACAAGCAGTGTTGCCATGGTTATTTCCTCAAATACATGACTTCTGTAGCCGTTTATTTATACTCAGTTAACTCAGCACAAGTTAGTTTTGTTGAAACATTAACTATTTCATATGCTTACAACTTTATTACGAAACCCTATTACACTAACAAAATAGGCATATATAGCATAAAGATCTGCTTTCATATTAACCCAACCTACCCTTGCGGAGCTGTTAACAGATCGTCTAACAGTGCAGGTGTCTAAAGCAGGCAGTAGTAAAAATAATATAGCCTACTGAAAGTCTCATGTTTTTTTTCTCGTTCTTTAGGACAAAATGATATTGCTCACCTCTGTCATTTTGCCTTTATGCTTGGTCAGCGCGCAAAATTAATCCACGGTTTCGTTCTTACCAGCCGATGATGTAGCTGTCCCGTTGGCGCTTCTGCTACAGGTTGTTTAAATAGAGTGAATGAAAGTGGTGACGCCCATCTGCGCCTGACAATAGCGGCTCCGTGAACAGGGCTGCGGTCATGTAGGCTACCTCAGTCTGAACATGCTCATGGATTACACTGGTGACCGAGCTGCTCACCAAATTAATGCCCTGGATCGAATTATAATGTAGAGCCCCCCATTTTTTAAATTATTAAAACATATAATTTCGTACATATATAGGCCCTATAGCCTACTAAATACTTATTATACACATTGGCAGGCGCTTTTAATTTTTGTCACTTTATTGTCAGTCCTTGCTTTCCCAAAGAATCGAACCCATGTTCATGGCGTTGCTAGCGTCATGCACAGTTTGAGCTACAGGAAAAGTAAAAAACAAACAAACAAACAAAAAAAGTTTAATATTTCAAACAGAATTCTAAAATTAAACAAAATTGTAACATGAGGACAGCTCACCACAAATGCAACTTCGTTGAGTGCTTGCCTGACACCTAGGCTACTCATTTCATGCATGCCTGATTATACATTATGAAACATAACCACCACCCAAAACGACAATCTGCGATCTTAAGAAATGGGTACAAACCCCACTATGGCAGGAAGGTACTGCAAAACCTCAAAGCAAAGGCTACTACTGTATCTTTACCAAATGCGATGGAAAGAAAACATCATATGTCTCGTTATGGTAAGGTCATGTACGGATGAATGTAATGGTTTTCCTCTTCATCTGACAGAGAAAAGGTCTGACCTCATGAAGGACATGAATCGACGAGAGAGTGATGGTAATGATAACCTGCATGAAAGGGCAGCCTTAGCATGCACGGATATCCATTGTCCCCAGCTATCAAAAGTATCAGAGCACATTTCAAAAAGTCACTGATAAGCATCCTGGTTCTCCTTAACACTTGTGCCAGCTTCTTTATCTGAGCTTTCTTCTATACAGCGGAGGGGAGAGACCTTTTGTCTCCTTTTGGTGGAGGCTTTGAAACAGAGATTGAATGATGTGAATTTGGAGGGAAGAGAGCAGGGGTCCAAAGCTTCTAGAACAGAAAGAGCACAAACACACTTTCCCTCCATTGCTAAGCAACAACTGGTGTAAAATGAGTGACCCTGTGAGTGAGAACAAAGGAACTTTAAATCACTTCCTGCAGTGGAGGATTCATTTGTTTATTTTAGTTAATGTTCAAGAAAACTATAATTGTATCTATTGGTTTGGCGCAACATTGTAACTGGACTTAATCGAAAGCTTCCGGTCTTAATCTTGATCCCACAGGTGTCTCAATAAACATGGACGACTGGTGGTGACAGCTGAAGGTTGAACTGCTTTGGATAAACTTGTCCAAAAGTGTCACTTAGGTCATGACCTCTTCTGTTTTAGGGTCAAGGCCAGGAACTGGAGATCACATCGACTCTCTGAAGAACAGCAGAGAGAGCAGATAACTCATGCAAATATGTAAGTTCTTCCCATGAACTTCAAAGTGTTTTCTTTCTGAAGTTGATTCCCTGTATAAAAATTTGGCGAGAGTTAAGTGTAGCATAACAGAAATTAACTCTTGTTTCTCTGTTTATGTCTTTCCCCAGAAATATTAAGGACACCTAAAAGTCCCTTTTCTATTCATCCTTTGTGTATTTAGTATTTTACATCTAGCCGATGTATTTCATATAATATTTCTAAGCACATTATAATTAGTCCTGTAAGCTGGTAGGGAATGCAGTAAAGTGGATTATGTTTTTATGGAGTGTAAAATCATTTGTGTATAACAGACTTGTGGGCTTGGTATTAATTTGGCTTTAATATGTCTGAGACTGAAAAGGGGAAAATCAAAAACAGGGTGCATGGAATCCATCATCTGACAACATGACATTTATTTTCTATACAAATACATTATTTTGAGCATTGCTGCGACAAATCAGAAAATGTGTTATATTACATTTAAGGATGTATTTGAAAAAAAAATCCTCATTTAAATTCCACAGTTATTGGTCATATACATATGGGTACTGTAAAAAATGTGAACTTGTGACCTTTGCAGGTTTCATACATTAAACCAGTAATTAATTGCATCATTCCATTATGGTATTGCTACTTTTAGGAAAGCAGGAGACATGTACAGTGGTTTGATTGATCAGTTTCAGTCCATTTATTCTACAGCTCCCAGACCCTCAACAGCTCACTCTTCCTAATTGGTTGGAAAACAGCTCAGCTGGTAAATTTGGGCAGTTATAGTGTAACCAATAGCAGCTCCCATGACAGCCATTTGGTATTTGGTTATAAGGGCATACTGCTTGTCTCACAAACACAATACACAGCTCACACTACATTAGAGTAATGAACAGCACCAGAAAAAGTCTATACTATACAATTTGGAAGTGGAAACACACTGGAGGTTATGTTTGCATTTTGTTTCATGTGCAAATATTAGGGTACCACAAACTTTAATTTCTAAATAATCAACTGCAATATTGTTACCAATGCCATGTGGCATAAATAAATTACTTTAAGGTACCATAAATACCATTCAAATTTTGGGGTTAGTGTGATTTCTGTTTTGTTTTTTAATTTTATTTTTCTTCTGTGAAAAAAAAAGCATTAAATTGATCAAAATGTTCAGTGAATACATTTATAACAATACAAAAGATTTATATTTCTAAGAACTTTCTATTCATTAAAGAAAACAGTTTATGATTTAGCAAAAATATTTAGCAACACTATTTGCTACATTGATCATAAGACTTGACCACCAAATCAGCAAATTAGAATGATTTCTGAAGGATAATGTGACACTGAAGAATGATACTGAAAATTCAGCTTTACTATCACATGAATAAATTGCATTTTAAAAATATTCAAATAGAAAATGTTATTTATTTTAAATAGTAAATAACATTTCACAATTTTCACTTATTGTATTTTTGAATGATAGTGTACAAGCTTCACTTAAATATTTAGTGTTGCATGTGCACAAATGGAGGTTATTAGATTAATCTCTTCCCTCAGAAAATAAATAATATTCTATATTTCAGCACACTACAGCAGCTGAGTTGCTGTTTAATAAATTAACAAAGATCACACAGAAGGGGCATACATAAAAAAGAAAAACTAAAAAAAAAAACATCTTTAGCCTGCAGAAAGAAGCACTTCTGTGAAATATGCACATGTGGTGAGTACCATCGTGTGAGGAAAACAGACTCCAGGCCACACTATTGTGTTCCAGGTGGTTCCAGTTTCAAGCCTCCCTAGTGTGCATTCTCAGTGCCATGCAGGGCTGAAAGCAGTGTGGGGGATGGACCAGCACTCAATCTGACATCAGGAGCTCATGTGTTAACTGAATGATAGTTTATTGGAGACGGAAATCTGTGACTCCCAGTCTGTGCTATTAATGGGAATACTCATCGTTATTTATAAAACCGACTGGTCCGTCCTGATTCAAAAAGCATTGCGCTGTAATTAAAAAATTCAGTGTACTCTGATATTTTAAGATGAAAGTTGTGTTAGCAAAACAGCTGTGACCACAGAGCAATGAAACTTTGTGTATACTAAAGGTGAAACCTTTTTATGACTATTTACAAAATATTGAAGGGATAGTTTACACAAAAATGGAAATTCTTTCATTATTCATTCATCTTCATCTTTTGAAAGTCAATAGGGTCCAATGTTTTTTTTTTTGGTCACCATTGACTTTCATTGTATGAACGAAAACTACAAAAAAAAAAAAAAGTTCGGAAATATGAGGGTGAATAAATGAAGATAGAATTGAACCATCCCTTTATTGATAATAATGAATAACTGAAGAAGGTGAAAACTATTATTTAGAGAGAAAAGTTTCCATTATTTGTCAAAAATGTTCTCATCTTTTGTCCTTTGAATAATCCAAATTTCAAATTTGGTATGCCTGTTGTCACTTGACTTTTAATGTTCAAAAATCACCATCAGGATGCACTGAATGAAAGGCTGTGAGTTTAAATGACTTCATCCAATAACTCTGAGGACAGGACCCGGAATCACGTCAAGCTTTCACGTTTTTCCCAGAAAGACAGTCTCTTTACTGAGGAAGCTCCTTTGATATACCGCAAGCACATGGCAGAATACTGTGTGCCGTTTTGAAGTCTCTAATTGGCTGCCTGTTTTGGGTAATGGAAACATGATATAAGCGATTCCTTATGGGTTGGACACTAAAAAAACAAAACAGAACAATCCCATCATGTGCTTTACATCTAAATCAAAGCTGTAATTCATCCATTGTCAAGCACCAAATAATTGATCAATTTTGACATTCATTTCAATTCGATAAGTGGTCACATGAAAAACTGATTGTCATGGTTAAAAAAAAAAAAGATTGGTCATTGCAAAGCTTGCAAAACGCTTCACATTCAGGTGCATCTTGAGAATTTAGGTTGAAGGCAAAATTCGGAGTTAACAATTTATTGTCTTATCTGTCCTTTCTATAAGCATTGTCGCTACAAGCCTTCAACTGTCACTTTCAGTAATTATTATTAGTATTACACAATTGTCTCTGAAAACATCCTGCATTTAAATGCTAGACTTGCTTGTGGTTTTCATGTTAGAGTGCTGAGAGTGTCTGACTGTTATGGAATGGCACGCCAGGAAAGGTGTGGTGAATGTAAAAACTGCACTACGCCCAGAAGACTGTTCATCAAGACTGTCACCTAAACCGCAAATGCTTCCCTTGCAGAGCCACATAACCGTCTTGACTGACAACTGCTTCTCTGTCCTTTGACAATATAAAAGTTGCATTTTGTCATGCAACAACACTAAAGATTTAGATTTTGAAGTGCACCAAGTTTGTTCGTCTATAAGTCTATGACCATTATTTAGGGAGAGACCTCTTCCAAAATAAATTGAGTTTTCTCATTTCTTGGTTAACATTGTTGGTTGGTGTGGTTTTCTACATAATTTGACATATTAAAACAAACCACCTTGTGAAACAGGGCCTGAAGATGATTTGTTTATCCATATGTCAACAAAGCCATCAAAGTTTAGTTATGCATTCCAGCATGTGTCAGAAATGCATTAACTCAAAATTGGATCCTAAATCGGATGATTTATCAGATGCTTTTACCCAAAGCAATTTACAATAGAGAAACAAAGCAATTCGTCACATAGCCGATAATATTTGTTGTATACAATGCCAAGTTTATTAAAAACTATAGAGTATCAAGCTAGAGGGGAGGACATATTCACAGAAGAAAAGTGTGTGTGTGTGTGTGTGTGTGTGAGTGAGAGAGAGAGAGAGAGAGAGAGAGAGAGAGAGAGAGAGAGAGTAGAGAGAGAGAGAGAGAGAGAGAGAGAGAGAGAGAATTACTTTAAGGCAATGCCTCCCAAAATGTTTTGAGTGGCGTAAAAGCCCTAGTGGGCTACATGGGGATTGGGACCCAACAGAAATATCGCAGGCGCGGGTGGTTGCTGCTGGTAGGGTTGGGCGGTCACTTGTGTTATGATCTTGTACAGTCTATGGTTATGATGCTTGTCTGTTCTCTGTTGTCAGATTAAGACATTTCATATTTTGTACTTGGCCAATTTTGTTTATGTTTACATTGTGCGATAAAGTTGAAGTCCTTTAAAAAAAGAAAAGGGCGGTCAAAAAATAGGCTACAGCTTAGGCCTTGATCCCACCCCGCGATTTGTCGTGTAACAAGAAAGCAGCCAACATGGAGTTCACTGCAGTCGATCATTACATTCTCTTCCTCCATAGCAGGCTTTGTGATTCATTATTTAATTACATCTAATGTTTTTAGTAGGCATATGATTAATTTTCTTTTCGTTAATCAGCTGGGCTACATAACAACTGTTACATCTGAGGTTTTTATTTTTAATTTAATATAATTTATTTTATATATTTAAATTTTTAAATATTCAATTATTTTATAAATAGCCAAAATTCCTTGTCAGGTTACCTGAGTTTAACTGTCACGGTGTGTGTGTGTGTGTGTGTGTGTGTGTGTGTGTGTGTGTTGTTATGCATTCCTTTAAATATGTTGTGATGTTTTAACAGTTTTATAAGGCTAATAAAAAAGCTGGCCAAATTGTCATTTATGGTGTTGGCATTACTTTAACATGGTCAGATTAATTAAACACAATGTTTTATCTCTGTTAATCTGAACGTTTAGCAAAGCCCTAATGTTTTTGTACTGTTTTTCCCCCCACAATTTCTACAAGATAAAGAATGTTTGCGGGTGTGGGCGGGAGACAACACGTCTCCAAGATGTAATTTTTCTTCTGAGACAGCTACTCCTAAAGCTTTAATGCTACAAGCACGAAACTCGCCACAGACCATGGTCCTGCTCTGAAGTTTGTTGCTATTTCTTGCTATAAACTGATCGGACTTACAGTTATCGTATAAATAATAATCAAATATATTTAAAAAATTCCCAAAGCCTTACATTGGCTGAGCAAAAATACCCCCTCTAGTCAGTGGATCAGAACTGTCCAACAGAGGAAGTCCTAGAATAATAAATAATTTCGCTTTCATTTTCAATCCATTAAAAATACTTTTTTTTATATAAATAAAAAAATGCATAATAATAATAATAATAATAATAATAATCAATTTTATTTGTATTGCACTTTATATTTCAGCAATCTAAAAGTGCTACAGAGCATCTAGAAGTACAATTTAAAAATCACAGTTAATTTAATTGCAAAAATAAGAAAACCTATTTAAAACACATTCAGTGCAAAGCTTTAGTAAAAAGATATGTTTTTAGGTTTCGTTTAAAAACATCTGTAGTCTGTGGGGTCCTCAGGTAGTCCGGGAGGGCATTCCACAGCCTTGAAGCAGCCGATGAAAAGGTCCTACCACCCATGCTGCAAAGCATACTCAGAGAGTGCTCTACAAGTTAAGTTTGTTTATAACATCTGGATACTCAGTATTGAGAAAGGTTTTGGTAACAGAACATTAGATTTTGGTTGGTAAAACATTATTCTAACATTATTTTAATGTTCCCATTATGTTATTCTAATGTTTCCATGACATTATTCTAACGTTTCTATAACGTTATTTTAACATGCCTGTAATGCTATTCTAATGTTCCCATAACGTTATTCTAATGTAACCATAACCTTATTCTAACCTTATTCTAACGTTCATTTAATGTTCCCATAACATTATTCTAATGTTCAACTAATGTTATTCTAACATTCTCATAGCTTTATTCTAACTTTCCATAAACGTTATTGTAATGTTATCTAATGTTTCCATGTTATTCTAATGTTCATCTCATGTCCCCAAAAGTCTGTCTAATGTTCCCGTAATGTCATCTAACGTTCCCATATTCTAACGTCCAGCTAAAGTTATTCTAACACTCCCATAATGTTATTCTAACGTTCCCATAGCGTTGTTCTAACGTCCATCTAATGTTCTAACATTCCCATAACCTTATTCTAACATCCATCTAACAGTATAGTAACGTTCCTGTAATGTTAGTATAATGTCCAACTACTGTTATTCTAACATTCCCGTAATGTTATTCAAACGTTCCCATAACATTATTTGAATGTTCCCATATCATTATTCTAACATCCATCTAACAAAATTTAACGTTATTCTAATGTTCTCATAACGCTATTCTAACATTCCCATAATGTTATTCTAACGTTCCCATAACATTCTAACATCCATCTAACTTAGAATAACGTTCTTGTAACGTTATTCTAACATTTAACTAATGTTATTCTAACGTCCAACTAAAGTTATACTAATGTTCCCATATTATGCTAACATTCCATAACATTAATCTAACGTCCATCTAACGTTCCCATAACGTTATTATTACATTTCCATAACCTTATTCTAACATTCATCTAAAGCTATTCTAACGTTTCCATGTTATTCTATCGTTCTCTTAACCCTATTATAACATTATTCTAATGTTCTCATAACATTATTCTAATGTCCCCATAACTTTATTGTAACTTCTCATAACATTACTCTAACGTTCCCATAACATTGTTCTAATATTTCCATAAGCTTATTCTAACATCCATCTAATTGTTATAACGTCCAACTAAACTTATTCTAACGTTCCCATAATAGTTTTCTAACGTTCCCTTAACCTTATTCTAACATCCATCTAAAGCTATTTCTGTCAGCGTCGGTGTAGTAATATCTGCACGGGTCCAAAAGTGAGTCAAACAGTATGTTTATTCTCAAAACACAAGAGATAGAGCATAGAACCACAATGTGGTAATCCTGAAGAAGGTCCTCTGAGGTGCGAGCAGGAATACAGATCCGCAAACCAGGAACAAGGCCAGAGTCCCAGCAGGTCGGTACGGGAACCAAAGAGAGGCAGAGGCAGGCAGAGTGACGAAGGGATGTAATGGGCAAACAGAGCTGAAGATCTCCAGGAACAGGAGGGAAGAGACTCCAGAGGAGAACTGGCACCCCGACTGAGTCTGGTTTCTCCCAAGGTTTATTTTTCTCCATCATGTCCTGATGGAGTTTTGGTTCCTTGCCACTGTCGCCTTTGGCTTGGCTTGCTCAGTTGGGGACACTCAAATTATGATCCAAGTTACTCAACTAAATATACAAATAGAATTTATTAATTTGGTCATATATAATTCTATAAACTATCCAAATTAAACTAGCCAAATCAAATTTTGTTGCAATGTTGTCCTGTTTAACACTGTGAAGCTGCTTTGAAACAATCGTCATTGTAAAAGCGCTATATAAATAAAGTTGATTGATTGATTGATTGAATCAAGAGCGATCCACACCCACACACCCACACCACACACACCACACCCACACCACCCACACACACACACCACACCCACACACACACACACACACACACACACACACACACACACACACACACACACACACACACACACACACACACACACACACACACACACACACACACACACACACACACACACACACACACACACACACACACACACACACACACACACACACACACACACACACACACACACACACACACACACACACACACACACACACACACACACACACACACACACACACACACACACACACACACACACACACACACACACACACACACACACACACACACACACACACACACACCACACACACACACACACACACACACACACACACACACACACACACACACACACACACACACACACACACACACACACACACACACACACACACACACACACACACACAGGTACACACACACACACACACACACACACACACACACACACACACACACACATACAAATACACAGAGAATGAGCAAATTAATTCATGAACCGTGGCAATTTCCATGTTATTCTAACGTTTCCATGTTATTCTAACATTCCCTTAACCTTAATCTATCATCCATTTAACTTTATTCTAACGTTCCCATAACATTATTCTAATATACCCCTATAACACTATTGTAATGTTCCCATAACATTATTCTAACAGCCATCTAACATTCCCATAGCATTATTCTAATATTTCCATGTTATTCTAACGTTCCCATAACGTTATTCTAATGTTCCCACAACTTTATTGTAACTTCTCGTAGCGTTATTCTAACGTTACCATAACGATATTCTAACATTTCCATAACCTTATTCTAACATCCATCTAAAGCTATTTCCATGTTATTCTAACGTTTCCATGTTATTCTAACATTCCCTTAACCTTATTCTAACATCCATCAAACATTAGACTAATGTTCCCATAACATTCTAACATCCCCATAACTTTATTGTAACGTTTCCATAACATTATTCTAACGGCCATCTAACATTCCTATAGCATTATTCTAATATTTCCATGTTATTCTAACGTTATTCTAACATTCCATAACCTTATTCTAACATCCATCTAACATTATTCTAACGTTCCCATAACGTTATTTTAACGTCCAACTATAGTTATTCTAACATCCATCTAACATTCCCATAATGTTATTCTAACTTTCCCATATCTTATTCTAACATCCATCTAACGTTATTCTAACATTCCTGTAACCTTATTCTAACATCAATGTTATTCTAACGTTCCCATATTCTTATTCTAACATCATCTAATGTTATTCTAATGTACCCATAATGTTATTCTAACATCATAATGTTATTCTAACGTTCCCATATTCTTATTCTAACATCATCTAATGTTATTCTAATGATCCCATAATGTTATTCTAACATTCCCATGTTGTTCTAACGTTCCATAACCTTATTCTAACATCCATCTAACGCCATTATAACATTCCCATAATGTTAATCTAATTTCCAACGTTCTCATAATGTTATTTTAACGGCCAACTAACGTTATTTCCAACGTTCTCATAATGTTATTCTAATGTTCGCATCGAACGTCATTCTAACATTCCTGTAACGTTACATTTTTACATTTAATCATAGCAGATGCTTTTATCCAAAGCCACTTACAAATGAGGAGAGCAATAGAAGCAATCAGACCAGCAAGGGGCAACAGCACAAAGCAAGTCTCTATTAGTCTAGCACAGTATGTTACAGGTTTTTTTTTTATTTTTTATATAAAATAAAAACAAATAGATTAGGTAAGCGCTAGTGTTAATTGGTCAGATGCTAAAGGTGTCTTTAGTCGTTTTTTGAAAATGGCTACAGACTCAGCTGCTCAAATTGAGATTGGCAGGTCGTTCCACCAGGTGGGAAAGGTCCAGGAAAAGGTCAGTGAGAGCGATTTTGTGCCTCTTTAGGATGGAACCACGAGGCGTTGTTCATTTGCAGAATGCTTTTGGAGGGCGCATATGTCTGAACAAGCAAGTTTAGGTATATTTAGTGCAGTGGTTGTCTTGTGGACTCTAACAGCAGGTGATGGCTTGGTTAGCAATGGCCGCCCCTATGGAAGCTACGCTTTCTGGGGGCTATGATCATAAATTGACACAGATATGATGCAATTGACAGGCAACTCCTTCAGATGCTATGCTCAGATGTCCCGGCTCCTTGGTTAAAATAGCTATTTTCTCACAATTTACAAATAATTGGAAACATTTGGGATATTTTAATAACTCAACAAAATAATTAACACTGGCCTAGTGGTTTTTGGAAATTTTACTACAAAAATACTACAGAGTGCACCTTTAATGAGAAGGAAATGTTTGATGAATTAGCAGTTACTTTGTTTTTGACAAAACGAGGAGAAAAATTCTGAATTATCAGTAACTACATTTATTTGACCAGTGAATTGTAGTTTAGCGGGACATGCTTTCGGTTTCTAAATAAAACCTTCTTGATTTACTCTCCAATAATTTCTCAATTCTATAAACAATATAATGACAACATGAAAGAAGATTGTTTGAAATCTTTGCACATTTATAAAAAAATAAAAAGTACATAAGCATAGCTTTTGCCATGACACTATTTAGCTCAGGTGCATCCTGTTTCCACTGATCAAAGAACAACCATCTCTGCAGCACACCACCAATCAGGCCTGTATGGTAGAGTGGCCAGACAGAAGCCACTCCTAGAGTTTGCCAAAAGGCACCTGAAGGAGTCTCCTCCAAAACAAAAATCTCTCGTCTGATCAAACAAAGATTGAACTGTTTGGCCTGAATGGCAAGCGTCATGTCTGGAGGAAACCAGGCACCGCTCATCACCTGCCAGGTGTATACCACCCCTACAGTGAAGCATGGTGGTGGCGGTGGGGGGAACTGGGAGACTAGTCAGAATCGAGGGAAAGATGAATGCAGAAATGAAAAGATATCCTTGGAGAAAACCAGCTCCAGAGCACTCTGGACCTCAGACTGGGGTGAAGGTTGGTCTTCCAACAGGACAACGACCCCAAGCACACAGCCAAGATAGAGTGGCTATGGGACAATGCTGTGAATGTCATCGAGTGACCCAGCCAGAGCCTGATTGAACATCTCTGGAGAGATCTGAAAAATGGCGTGCACCACTCACCATCCAAACTGATGGAGCTT
Organism: Gobiocypris rarus; assembly: GCA_023029165.1. Lineage (NCBI taxonomy): Eukaryota > Metazoa > Chordata > Actinopteri > Cypriniformes > Gobionidae > Gobiocypris > Gobiocypris rarus. Next base: position 29,105,499 of record CM040910.1, read on the forward strand.
GAAAGGCCCTGCAAAGAATGGGAGAAACTGCCCAAAATAGGTGTGCTAAATCATACTCAAAGACTTGAGCCTGTAATTGGTGCGACAACAAAATAGAGTAAAGGTTGTGAATATTTGGGATTTTTATTTTAATAAATTTGCAAAGTCTTCAAGCTCATTCTTTATGGGGTATTGTTTGTAGAATTTAGGAAAATGTATTTAATTCACTCTAGAATAAGGCTGTACCAAAATGTGGAAAAAGTGAACCGTGTGAATACTTTCTGGATGCACTGTAAAATGAAGATAAAACCCACAAATGAGACAAATTCTTTAAACTTTTATAATTTAAATAGAAGCTGAAGTGAAGATCGGTGCGAACTGAAAAAAGGCATCTTTGGAGTACTCATTTCAACATGCTATGATTTTGGGCAAATTCTAATTTTGTAAGCCTATATTTACTTTCTTCTCCACCAGGGGTTAAGACCATGCTATAACCAGTCAAACCTGGAACCCTTGGGTGTTTGAGCATATACTCAAATCTAGGCAGGGCGGAGCGGTTCCTACTAATGATTTGGAAATTATCTAATGGTGCAGTACATATGTGAAACAGCACACAAGTTAAAAATAGCTATGCTACATTGGGTGTCACAATCTCATTACCGGTACCTCAAACTCTAGTTCTGTAAGGCTACTGGTTTCTAGATTACATTAAAAAAAAAACTTTATAGGATACATTTTAGAGATTATTTCGAGACACCCGTGTACTGGCCAACTTTTTGCTGTCAAGCAACCATAACAAGACACTAACTTTAGGTAAAGAGTTAGAAGACCACTAAACTAGCAACAAATAGTAGGGAAATACTTGACTAGGGATCACAAATCTACTACTGTGTTTTGGTTTCTAAATGCCCCAATCTGGCAATGAGTTGTGGGTTCCACATGACTTACAATGAATTACAATACTAAAACTCAAAATTAACAATTAACAATTTATTCACCTCCAAAGATTAAGCCTTGTGACATGGCCACAAGGGGACAGTGTTTCTCCAGCTCACACCCCAGCTTTCATCTGGCTGTGCGGTGGCAGAGGTTTCTCCAGGTGGTGACCCACAGTGAGACCAAAGGGGGAACCAGCCTGCTTCTCCTGGACTTCCGGCTTCAGCTGAAAGCCTTTGCTCTCATCAAAACTGTCCATGGGTGGAAAGGCAAGAGGCGCTTCACTTAAGAGACCTTGAAGACGAGTACGCCAGCCTTCCAACAGGCCATCACGAGCCTCAGAAGAGAGATGTGCGGGTGCCCAGAAGATCTGTGGGGCAAGGACCTGGAAGCCACAGTAGTTGAGGACACCATTCTTCAAGAAAGAAAACATCAGCGAAGCGGTTTCAGGTTAGGATTACATGCAAATAGCAAATAGATTGCACAATTAAGCCTGGTTGAGGTAAAAGAATAAGTGATGAAGCGTCTTACCTGAACTGGCCACAGAGTAACATTGATATCTCCATTGATGCCATTGGAACGGAACATGGTCTCATGGGAACCAGTGGTGAAGGACAACATGGCTCTCTTTTCCTGACATGAATTAAACACTCAAATTATGCTACTATTAACCACACACACTGTATAGAGACATAGATATAGATAGATATATCACTAAAAAAACGTTATTGCAGTGCATGCAATGGAAAAAGTTCAGGCCTCACCCTGAAGATACCCTCACTGTAGCGCTTTTCCAAGGTGTATGCAAAACCAAGTGTAAGAATGCGATCCATCCAGCCTTTCATGATGGCAGGAACAGAGAACCAGTACATGGGAAACTGCAAGAAAAACTAAACTCAGTCAAGAACCAATTACCCCAAGTAAGTAAATACTAATCAGACTTCTCATATATAAAAGTACCTGAAAAATAACAATATCTGCTTCTTTTAGTTTATTGTGCTCCTCTACGATGTCAGGAGCTAGTCGTCCTTCCTGCCAAGCCAGCTTAGTCTCCTTTTCATAAACAAAATGTTCTGGGTCCTTCACTGCTCCTGAAACAGAAAGTTAGAATAACTGCCATTAGACTCTGATGGGAGCACAAGTTAAGCTTAATATTCCCATCCCCCCAAAAACAACTCTGCCTCCTCACCAGTAATATCCTCCTCAGTTGCTGTGGCCTTGAATTTCATTTCATATAAATCAGACACAAAAACCTTGCAGCCCTGTTTCTTCAGCACATCAACAGCAGCATCTTTAGCGGCCGCATTGAAAGATCCAGCACTCTGGTGCGCATACACAATCAACACTGTCTTTGGGGCTGAAAAAAAATAAAATAATTCAGAAGATAGACAAATAAAGAAATAAATAAAAATGCCACAACAAAAGACCATAACTTACCCATGTTTTTCACCCACAGGTCTCAAAGCACCTACAATACACCAACAGATTTGTGAGCTTTTTAAGACCACACAATTAGGCCTAGGCCTACCTATGCACACCTGAGCACATTTCACTAATCAATTAGAGCTGGCGCTTCACTTTTTCCACATTTTATGTTACAGGCAGCCTTAGTCCAAACCGGATTAAATGTATTTTTATCATTTTAGACATTTTTTGAAAATGGCTACAGACTAGGCTGCACGAATTGAGATAGCAGGTAGCCTATAGTTCCACCAGGTGGGAAAGTTCCAGGAAATTGGTCCGTGAGAGCAATTTTGTGTCTCTTTGGGATGGCACCACGAGGCGTTGTTCATTTGCAGAACGCAAGCTTCTGGAGTGCACTTAAGTCTGAACAAGCAAGTTTAGGTATATTAGTTCAGTGGTTGTCTTGTCACCACGTTATTCTAATATCATTATAATGTTGCCGTAACGTTACCTTTATTCTAACGTTCTATAAGTGGAAAGGGGCGTTAATTTCCCCCGTAGAGATAGAATATTCAAGCTGTTTATTCATTTTGGTTTTATTGTGTTTCCATTTGGCGACTTAGAACCAGGGCCATAACCACAATAGACATTGAAGGGGACAAGTCCCCCCACTTCATTACGCAGCGTTGTGTATGTTGTTGTTAGGATGACAAGAAGGTTTAAAAGTAACATTGTAGTGGTTTGCATCAGTGGTATAACAGTGCTCGTCAATGTCAAAATGATTGCGATGGCCAATCAAATAAAAGTAGGCGGGGTTTACGTTCTCTTTTGTCTTGTGCACACTGCACAACTGCACATTCTTCACAAAACAGAGACAAGCTCATCAAATCTATCACATGCCATTGCAGGGAGAGTATTCTTTCTGGTGAAATCACAAAACAAAACACACACATGTCCCTGCTCTTAATATACAATCATTGATGAACATCTTTGATTTTAATGAAAAAAAAAAGAATAAAGAAAAATTATATATATAAATATGAGGCCGGATTAGGACCTGGAACCTTTGACGCAAATTAATGCAAATACTGTTTGCAAATAGTCCCAAAAGGATTATTTCCCAACTAGATTTAGACCTAGAATTACGTTTACGCTGCTGTTTCTTCATGCTTTATAAAAATAAAAAAATGGTTCCCCCTCAATGTTCAAGACATACAGCCTTGCTTAGAACAAGAGTAATGAAAACGAAAATAAAAATATGAAAAAAATACCCATATGAGATTAGTTTATGCTTTAATGATAAGGAAATGTTTGATAAATGAATAGTTACTTTGTTTTTGAAGGCACAGTACATTTATTTGACCAGTGAATTGTAGTTTAGCGGGACATGCTTCCAGTTTCTAAATAAAACCTTCTCGATTTACTCTCCAATTAAGCGTGTAAAATCTCTCCAAAAACATACTCATATCTATTAATAATAACAGCGGAAGTAAATAAAGAGATAAATGAATATTAGTCAGCCAGTAAAAACAAATTACCTTTTAATTTTTAAATTATGCGGGCGTACTGCTAGCTAGCAGGAAGAATTGAACGCGCGTGCTGGAGAAGATCAGAGGCTCGCAGTACAGCGCACCCGGGAAGTATTCACAGCACTTCACTTTTTCCACATTTAATGTAACAGGCAGCCCTGGTCCAAAACGGATTAAATGTATTTTTCTCAGTTCTACAATACAATATAATGACAACGTGAAAGAAGATTGTTTGAAATCTTTGCACATGTATAAGCATTCATAGCTTTTGCCATGACATTCAAAATTGAGCTGCATCGTGCATCGTTTCCACTTATCAAAGAACAACCATCTCTGCATGACACCACCAATCAGGCCTGTATGGTAGAGTGGCCAGACAGAAGCCACTCCTGGAGTTTGCCAAAAGGCACCTGAAGGAGTCTCCTCCAAAACAAAAATCTCTGGTCTGATCTAACAAAGATTGAACTCTTTGGCCTGACTGGCAAACGTCTTGTCTGGAGGAAATGAGGCACCACTCATCACCTGGCCAATACCACCCCAACAGTGAAGCATGGTGGTGGCTATGTGGCAGGAACCGGGAGACTTGTCAGGATAGAGGGGAAGATGAATGCAGAAATGAACAGAGACATCCTTGATGTCAACCTGCTCCAGAACGCTCTGAATCTCAGACTGGAGCGAAGGTAAATGGTCTGCATTTAATATAGCACTTATAACAGACCAATGGCCATCCAAAGTGCTTTACATGTTGCCTCACATTCACGCTCTCATACACGAAGGTTCATCTTCCAACAGGACACTGACCCCTGTGGGATTACAAATTTAGAATACATTGTATTTAGTATTTAAGGTAAAGATGATGACATCAGATTAATTATTCTGTTATGCAAAGTGTCCAGGCCAGTTCCTGTTCTCTTGATTGTAAATTTAATGAGCCTGATTACTGAGATTCTCACCTTCTGTCTTTAATGGCTCGCGGAACCTCTGTTATCTTTAGGCTGATGGGATTAGGATGGGGAGTCTGGAGCAGGTCTCTTTACATACAGTACATTTGCATTATTTTGTTTAGATTGTCTCCACCTCATTGGCTGAGTAATCCCTCCCCCTGAAATGTGGATAAATTACAGCGTAAACTGTTTTTGTCAGATTTGATGACTACAGCCAGCGACCACACGTGCTCTCAATAAAGAGTCACATGTTATATCCAAGCTCTCCTGGTCTTCACTTCTGAGTTTCCAACACCCCCAAGCACACAGCTATGATAGAGTGGCTATGGGACAACTCTGTGACTGTCCTTTAGTGGCCCAACCTGAGCCCGATTGAACATCTCTGAAGAGATCGGAAAATGGCTGTGCACCAGCACTCACCCTCCTAACTGATGGAGCTTGAGAAGCCCTGCAAAGAATGGGAGAAACTGCCCAAAATGGGTGTGCTAAGCTTGTAGAATCATACTCAAAAATACTTGAGGCTGTAATTGGTGCGTCAACAAAATATTGAGTAAATGCTGTGAATATTTAGATACATGTGATTTTTTGTATTTAATACATTTGCAAAGACTTCAAGCTCATTCATTAAGGGGTATTGTTTGTAGAATTTAGGAAAATAAGCCACTCTGGAATAAGGCTGTAACAAAATTTAGAAAGTGAAGCGTGTGAATACTTTCTGGATGCACTGTAAAATGAAGATAAAACCCACAAATGAGACAATTCTTTACACTTTATTAAATAGCACCAATTTGCACTTTGGATTCTAACTGAAAAAAAACTTTGGAATACTCATTTCAACATGCTATGGTGTTTGGACAAATTCAAATTGACACATGTAAGCCTATAGTTACTTTCTGCACCACCAGGGGTTAAAGACCATGTTATAACCAGTCAAACCTGGCACCCTTGGGTGTTTGAGCATAGACGCAAATCTATGCAGGGCGGAGCGGTTCCTACTAATGATTTGGAAATTCTGCTAATGGTACATCAATATCTGAAACAGCACACAATTAAAGACCCTGTAACCTTCTAGACACATTAGAAATGTATTGTTGAAACATTACAAAGACTGTGAACTATGTAGTACTGAATTCAGAAATTAGACTGTTAAGAAGTTTTTCACCTTTGCTGTGTTCCGGATTTTTTGGGCGGGGTTAAAATGGAGGCTCGATGACGCACTGGAGCCGCTTGGCATGTGGCCCCTTCCCCATAACCAGAGCACAGTCACAATTTCGCATCAGTTCACCAGCTAGATTGCGAGTTACTGTCAGTACCGTTAGATACTACAGCCTACAACTTACAAAACAGCCTACAAAAAAATACAATCTCAAGAAGAGGTGATTAATTTGAGAACAGCTACCTTGGAGTGCTGAGGATCACCACCAACACCTGCCTCTGCAGTGTGTTTACGCCTGATAGTTTTACAAACTTTCACTGGCAACAACTGGGATTCACTGATAATCCGCTGCAGAACAGGGCCAAACCAACTATCTCCCGCCCAGGCCTTCATCCTACCGTCTCCATCCCGCCAACATCTTGTGCCGTCGTGAGCTGCAGCTTTCAGCGCCAAAAATGGACATCCCCCCAGCGTTTGAAAGCAGACACTGCTGCTTATTTTTACAAGATTTCGATAAGATATTTTATGTACTTGGCAGATTTTTTTTTTTTTTATTCAAATTTGGCTAAGTGGTTAAGAACACATTAATCTGTGGTGTAAGCAACTCAGAACACCATGTTTAATTTTGACATTACAGGGACTTTAAGAGCTATGCTACATTGGCTGTTACAAACTCATTACCTCAAACTCTAGTTCTGTAAGGCAACTGGTTTCTAGAGTACATTTAAAAACCAAACCTTAAACACTCTTAAAAATAACGGTTCTTTGGCAGGGTGTATGGTTCCATGAAGAGCCGTTAATATCCAAAAGAACCCTTCCATTGCACAAAAGGGTCTTTATAGTGTAGAAAGGTTCTTTAGATTAGAAAATGGTTAGAAAGAAAAAAAACGTGGTTCTTTAAAAGAACCTGTCACAAAATGGTTCGTCAGGTAACCAAAAATGGTTCGGCATTGCTGTGAAAACCCTTTTTGGTTCTTCCCGGCACCTTTATTTTTAAGAGTGTATAGGACATTTTAGAGACCAGGTTAAGAATCCAAATGCAATTCAAAGCATAAGCTTCAGACGTCTGCGAAGCACTTAGCAGAAAAGGACATGCCGCCAAGGAATTTCCACAGGAAGTGGTGAAGCGGTGCACATCTAGGACAAATACCTTCCAGAGAATAAAGTAATCCAATTTACATGCAAATAATTGTGATAAATTAAGGTGCTTCTTGTTCTGAAACACACTCGGTATTTGGACCATGGAACCATTTGAATTATTTGGAGATGCCTGTGTACTGGCCAACTTTTTGCTGTCAAGCACCAAAACAAGACTCCACCTTATTTAGGTAAAGAGTTACAATACCACTAAACTAGCAACAAAAAGTAGGGAAATACTTGACTAGGGATCACAAATCTACCACTGTGTTTTGGTTTCTAAATGCCCCAATCTGGCAATGAGTTGTTGTGGGTTCCACATGACTTACAATGAATTACAATACTCAAACTCAAAATTAACAATTTATTCACCTCTAAAGATTAAGCCTCGTGACATGGCCACAAGGGGACAGTGTTGCGCCATCTCACACCCCAGCTTTCATCTGGCTTTGCGGTGGCAGAGGTTTCTCCAGGTGGTGACCCACAGTGAGACCAAATGGGGAACCAGCCTGCTTCTCCTGGACTTCAGATTTCAGCTGAAAGCCTTTGCTCTCATCAAAACTGTCCATGGGTGGAAAGGCGAGAGGCGCTTCACTTAAGAGACCTTGAAGACGAGTACGCCAGCCTTCCAACAGGCCATCACGAGCCTCAGAAGAGAGATGTGTGGGTGCCCAGAAGATCTGTGGGGCAAGGACCTGGAAGCCACAGTAGTTGAGGACACCATTCTTCAAGAAAGAAAACATCAGCGAAGCGGTTTCAGGTTAGGATTACGTGCAAATGCAAATAGATTGCACAGTTAAGCCTGGTTGAGGTAAAAGAATAAGCGATGAAGCTTCTCACCTGAACTGGCCACAGAGTAACATTGATATCTCCATTGATGCCATTGGAACGGAACATGGTCTCATGGGAACCAGTGGTGAAGGACAACATGGCTTTCTTTTCCTGACATGAATTAAACACTCAAATTATGCTACTATTAACCACCCACACACATTGTATATAGATAGAGATAAAATATATATAAAAAATAAAATAAAAATGTTATTGCGGTGCATGCAATGGAAAAAGTTCAAGCCTCACCCTGAAGATACCCTCACTGTAGCGCTTTTCCAAGGTGTATGCAAAACCAAGTGTAAGAATGCGATCCATCCAGCCTTTCATGATTGCAGGAACAGAGAACCAGTACATGGGAAACTGCAAGAAAAACTAAACTCAGTCAAGAACCAATTACCCCAAGTAAGTAAATACAAATCAGACTTCTCATATATAAAAGTACCTGAAAAATAACAATATCTGCTTCTTTTAGTTTATTGTGCTCCTCTACGATGTCAGGAGTTAGTCTTCCTTCCTGCCAAGCCAGCTTAGTCTCCTTTTCATAAACAAAATGTTCTGGGTCCTTCACTGCTCCTGAAACAGAAAGTTAGAATAACTGCCATTAGACTGATGGGAGCACAAGTTAAGCTTAATATTCCCATCCCCCCAAAAACAACTCTGCCTCCACACCAGTAATATCCTCCTCAGTTGCTGTGGCCTTGAATTTCATTTCATATAAATCAGACACAAAAACCTTGCAGCCCTGTTTCTTCAGCACATCAACAGCAGCATCTTTAGCGGCCGCATTGAAAGATCCAGCACTCTGGTGCGCATACACAATCAACACTGTCTTTGGGGCTGAAAAAAAAAAAAAAATTCAGAAGATAGACAAATAAAGAAATAAATAAAAATGCCACAACAAAAGACCATAACTTACCCATGTTTTTCACCCACAGGTCTCAAAGAATCTACTATACACCAACAGATTTGTGAGCTTTTTAAGACCACACAATTAGGCCTAGGCCTACCTATGCACACCTGAGCACATTTCACTAAATGCTGTTTTACTAAACGAGGTTCAGGAGGAACATGTCAGATAATTGACACAGGTGGAGAGTACTCAGCCAATAGACAAAAGAGGTATAAATACGAAGCCGTCTTACCTCCATTTTGTTGACAGTTTTTCCAGCACAGATGGCATTTCTGGCAGTTTGCTCCACCCGCCTCCTATTCACGCTGTCTACACGGATCTACACGCGCTCAACGCATTTCTACAATGCTAAAATCTTTAAAAGCTACCTAAAACCGGCCGCTCCATCAGCATTCGGGGTAAAATATAATTTTTCTGAGATGTAATTGTGTTTGACGATCCACAATCGTGAGTCTGTCTTCTAACAATTCTAATCGATTCACAAACTTCAATAAGTGATGCTTTGTAACGTGGTGCATTGGAGCCATGACGATAGCGTCAGCTGCGAGAGCAGTGCTCAGCGTGAAGAGTGCACATTGCACAGACTTGCAACAGGGAGAACTACAACAGTCCCTTTTTTAAGATAACGTATATTGCACACATCAAGATTTTCTTGATGTCTTTTCATCTCTGTGTACAAAAGTTACAGATATCCAGACAGATACTTTGTCACACAAGAAGTGTTCACCAAGGACGCGAACGGGGTTGCCGTGATAAACAATAAATATACGTTGCGGGTAAAGCGAGTGACTGTATCGTGAGGCTAAATCACTAAAATGATGCAGTGCAACAGGACACGTTATGCTAAACAATCAGCCATTGGGATCAGCTGAAAATCACTGCATTGGATTAAATATTTCTCAACTTGATGCTCACATAAGCTCGGTCAGAGCGCGACCATACTCGCATTGCGACTATAAATAGATTTGTGCAAACTGTACAATGTATTTGGGAGCTCCTGTTTTTCTTAAATGTAACATCAATACCTACAGTAGGCTATTGTATAACAATTGGATCAATGATTATTGTATGCCATCTTATATTTTGGGGATGAAAAACCATAATTCACAACACTGCAGATTCAAAGGCTGATTTCATTGAATGATGTGAATAATGAGATCTCCCATTTCAAAATCTGATTTTGGTGCAGTTTTGCATTATACTGGCTTGCAAAATCAGTGCTTCAGAATGCTTCAGTTCAGAGCATTTGAACCAATGAATAAGGCACACTCATGCAAAGCATTTTCTTCACCATTGTTTATATTATTACATGTTGTATAATTTAAGTTTGTATATTATATCCCACATGATTTTGAATGAGCCTCCTGCAATAATAAGGCATGGACATTTCAAAATAAGAGTCCCATTCGGTTACACAAATATGTTTCTCCATTTGTCCATCTAACTTTCCCCTTTCTCTCCCGCAGGCGCTCAGTTTCTCCGGCTAATTTTCTTTATTGCCCCAGCGGTGCTGTTCCTTCTGCTCCCACAGGAACTCAGGTTCTCTGGCTAATTTTTTCCACTATTACAGCAGTGCTGTTCCCTCTGCTCCCACAGGAGCTCAGTTTCTCTGGCTATTTTTTTCCAATATTACAGCAGTGCTGTTCACTCTGCTCCCGCAGGAGCTCAGTTTCTCTGGTCAATTCCTCCACTGCCACAGCAGTGCTGTTCCTTCTGCTCCAACAGGAGGTCAGTTTCTCTGATTAATATCTCCACTGCCACAGCAGTGCTGTTCCTTCTGCTCCCACAGGAGCCCAGTTTCTCTGGCTAATTTCTCCACTGCCTAAGCAGCAATGTTTCCTCCCAGAAATCTCCAGTCCTACGTGACCTTCTTTTCTCTCCATGCTCCCCGCAGCCGAACCAGACCACCAATTAGACTGGAGATTTCTATGTTACCCTTAAAACCTCAAACATACATTTATCCTGGGTTCAATTGCCTTTCTCATTTTACTGGAATTATCTGCTCTGCTTTCCCCACAGGTGGCACAAACTAAATGATTACCTGGCAAGCATAGCCACACACGCTATCCAATGGGGAGGGCATTTCACGTACCATACATCTTTTATTTATTTATTTTTCAGCTAAAAAGTGCTGTGTGAGTCACACAGTAGAACCAGTACACATACTGCAGGTCAGACGCTAGCATGAGGCTGCATCTGCTAGCTGCACAGGCCAATCATTTCAACAGTTTTATCCGACAGGTTATAACCCCACCTACGTCCAGTGGCCTGCAGCTCCAGTGGCACAAATAAGCATGAGCCTTTCTCTGCTTAAGTAAAAGCCCACATTTTCTTCCATCATCCAGCTAACTTTTCTTTCCAAACCACAGAGGAAAACCCAAGTGTGAGGCCGCCGCCGACATCCGCAGCCCCGCTTTATAACCCTCCCACCTCCATCTGCAATACAGATGCCCGTGCCATTCAACGACTCTGGCCATGGAACCGCCACCAGTGTCCCAAAACATCCGTGCTCAGATCCTCGCTGAAATTCAGGAAGTTGGCTGACCAATTCCCAACTCCAGTACCTTGCTATTCGCAACTAATTTTCCCATAACTCTCCTGTTAAAACCCTCCTTGAAGCATCGCCGATACCATTGTCCAAGCAGTTTCTCTCAGGACCCTCCAATCCTATGTGTCAATTTTTCTCTCCTTTCAATTACCTCGTTCATTTCTTATCTTAATCAATCAATCAACTTTATTTATATAGCGCTTTTACAATGACGATTGTTTCAAAGCAGCTTCACAGTGTTAAACAGGACAACATTGCAACAAAATTTGATTTGGCTAGTTTAATTTGGATAGTTTATAGAATTATATATGACCAAATTAATAAATTCTATTTGTATATTTAGTTGAGTAACTTGGATCATAATTTGAGTGTCCCCAACTGAGCAAGCCAAGCCAAAGGCGACAGTGGCAAGGAACCAAAACTCCATCAGGGCATGATGGAGAAAAATAAACCTTGGGAGAAACCAGACTCAGTCGGGGTGCCAGTTCTCCTCTGGCCTATTATTAACAGTGTATAATTATTACTCTGGCAACCTTGCAGGTCTTAAATCATATTAGATAGGAATATTCGAAATTTTGGGTATGACGACGAGACGGGCTCATTTAGGATGGCGCGTCGATTACACAAGAATATGAATACTTGAAAGATCGGAGTTATTGCGCCGGAGACGGGTTAATTGAGGATCACGTTCCGGTGAGGCGAATTCAGAGGAGACACTAATGGACACGGTCTCAGCAGACACTCCAGGATGAGCTGGTCATGTCCAGATGCAGGTCCACCATCCGATCCGGACACGGCCTGGATCCGGCCGACTGCAGTAAACCTCGGGATAAACAGAGAGACTAACATTAGTGTGGATGCCACTCTTTTTATGATGTAACGAGTACATCAGGTGTTATGGGAAGTGTTCCCGGTTCCGGCTGACCTAGTTAATGCAGCCTAATAATCAGTCATTTGATTTGAATAAAGAAAGTTAAAAATGTTCTATGTGTATGCCATAGTAAAGAGATGTGTTTTTAGTCTAGATTTAAACTGACAGAGTGTGTCTGCTTCCCGAACAATGCTAGGAAGACTGTTCCAGAGTTTAGGTGCTAAATAGGAAAAGGATCGACCGCCTGCAGTTGATTTAGATATTCTAGGTATTTTCAACTGGCCAGAGTTTAGAGACCGCAATTGACGTGATGGAGTATATTATGCGTTAAGAGCTCGCTTAAGTACTGGGGAGCTAAACCATTTATTGCTTTATAAGTAATAAGCAAGATTTTAAAATTTATGCGATGTTTAATAGGGAGCCAGTGCAGTGTTGACAGAACTGGACTAATATGATCGTACTTCCTGGTTCTAGTAAGAACTCGAGCTGCTGCGTTTTGGACCAGCTGGAGTTTATTTATTAGGCGAGCAGGGCAACCACCCAGTAGAGCATTACAATAATCTAGCCTTGAGCTCATGAACGCATGTACTAGTTGTTCAGCATTTTGCATTGAAAGCATGTGACGTAATTTAGATATATTTTTAAGATGGTAGAATGCAGTTTTACAGATGCTAGAAACGTGGCTTTCAAATGAAAGATTGGTATCAAAGAGCACACCCAGGTTCCTCACTGACGACGAGGACTTGACAGAGCAGCCATCGAGGGTTAGACAGTATTCTAGGGCACTCTTTGTGGAGCTTTTCTGTCCAATAATTAAAAATTCAGTTTTATCTGAATTAAGTTGCAGGAAATTACTATTCATCCAATTTTTAATATCAGCTATGCATTCCGTTAATCTTGTGAATTGGTAAGTTTCGTCAGGGTGTGAAAAAATATAGAGCTGAGTATCATCAGCATAACAATGAAAACTAACGCCATGCTTCCTAATGATATCTCCCAGTGGTAGCATATACAGGGTGAAAAGCAACGGTCCTAACACTGAGCCTTGCGGTACTCCATACTGAACTTGTGATCGGTGTGACATCTCTTCATTTACTGCTACAAACTGATAACGGTCAGATAAGTAAGATTTAAACCATGCCAATGCAGTTCCACTAATGCCAACATAATTTTCGAGTCTATTCAAAAGAATATTGTGATCGATAGTATCGAATGCAGCGCTAAGATCGAGTAACACTAATAGAGAGATACAACCACGATCAGATGATAAGAGTAAATCATTTGTAACTCTAATTAGAGCAGTCTCAGTACTATGATACGGTCTAAATCCTGACTGGAAATCCTCACATATACAATTTCTTTCTAAAAAGGAACATAATTGTGAAGACACTGCCTTTTCTAATATTTTTGATAGAAACGGTAGATTCGAGATTGGTCTGTAATTGACTAATTCTTTAGGATCAAGTTGCGTTTTTAATAAGTGGTTTAATTACAGCCAACTTAAAAGTTTTGGAACATATCCTAATGTCAAGGATGAATTAATAATATTAAGCAGAGGATCTATGACCTCTGGAAGCATCTCTTTTAATAGCCTAGTCGGTATAGGGTCAAGCATACATGTTGTTGATTTTGATGATTTGACAAGTTTAGCCAATTCTTCTCCTCCTATAGCAGTGAATGAGTGTAATTTTTCCTCAGTGAGACTACAATGTTCTGTCTGAAGTGATACTGTAGTAGGCGGCTGCATGGTTATAATTTTATTCCTAATGTTATCAATCTTACTAGTAAAGAAGTTCATAAAGTCATTACTGCTGTGTTGTTTACAAACGTCAGAAGTTGAAGCTTTATCCTTTGTTAATTTAGCCACTGTATCGAATAAATACCTAGGGTTGTGTTTGTTTTCTTCTAAAAGAGTTGAGAAATAAGCAGATCTAGCAGTTTTTATGGCCTTTCTGTATGCAATCATGCTCTCTTTCCACAAATTGCGAAAAACCTCCAGTTTTGTTTTCTTCCAGCTGCGCTCCATTTTTCTGGCTGCTGTTTTAAGGGCCCGAGTGTGCTCGTTGTACCACGGCGTTGGATTATTTGCTTTAATCTTCTTTAAGCGCCGAGGAGCAACTATGTCTAAAGTGCTAGTAAAGAGAGTCAGTAGTTTCTGTTGCAACATCAAGTTCCTCTTGGCTATCTGTAATTCTGAGGAGATGGAACTGATGAGGAAGATTATGTATAAAGCAATCTTTAGTCGCAGCGGTTATAGTCCTGCCATATTTGAAGCGAGGGGATGGCTTTGCAGCCTTAGCTATATTAAGTATACATGATATTAGGTAATGATCTGAGATGTCATCGCTCTGCTGCAGGATTTTAATGGTATCAACATTTAGTCCATGTGACAGTATTAGATCTAAAGTATGATTAAGGCGATGAGTGGGTCCAGATACGTGTTGTCTAACTCCAATAGAGTTTATAATGTCTTTAAATGCCAATCCCAATGCGTCTTTTCATTGTCAACATGGATATTAAAATCACCAACAATTAGTACTTTATCTGCAGCCAGTACTAACTCTGATAGAAAACCAGCAAATTCTTTGATAAAGTCTGTATTGTGCCCTGGTGGCCTGTATACAGTAGCCAACACAAATGTCAAACGGGATTTATCATTTACACTACACAATGTTACATAAAGCACCAAAACTTCAAAGGAATTATATTTGAAACTAGACTTCTGAGTAATACTGAAGTTATCATTATAAATTACAGCAACACCTCCCCCTTTTCCTTTCAGACGCGGCTCGTGTTTATAACAATAATCTTGGGGAGTGGACTCATTTAAAGTAATGTAGTCGTCAGGTTTTAGCCAGGTTTCTGTCAAACACAGCACATCTAGGTTATGATCTATAATCATATCATTAACAATAAGCGTTTTTGGCGAAAGGGATCGAATATTCAGCAACCCGAGATTTATCAATTGTTCATCCGTGTTATATCTGTTGTTTATTTGTTGGACATCAATTAAATTTTTACTGTTGAATGGTTTTGATGGTTTTTTGTATTTACTGATTCGGGGAACAGACACAGTCTCTATGTGATAATATCTAGGTGAAAGCGCTCTATGTGCTGGGATTTAGCTGACTCTGGTGACGTGAGACAGCTAGCAGACGGTTGGTTTAGCCAGTTTGTCTGCTTCCTGACCTGGGCCCCAGTGAGTCAAGGTTTAGCTCTAAGACTATGTGCCAAATTACTAGAGAGAAGAGCAGCACCAGCCCGGGTAGGATGAATGCCGTCTATCTTCAACAGGTCGGGTCTGCCCCAAAACTTTTCCAATTGTCTATGAACCCTATGTTATTTTATGGACACCACTTAGACAACCAGCCATTGAGTGATGATAATCTGCTAACTATTTCATCACTCCTTTTAACAGGAGGGGGCCAGATAAACAGACTGCGGTGACATCGTACTTGCGAGTTTACACACCTCTTTAATGTTAATTTTGGTGATCTCCGACTGACGGTCGAACATCATTAGTGCCGACGTGAATAATAATCTTAGAGAATTTACGATTAGCTTTAGCCAGCACTTTTAAATTTGCTTTGATGTCAGGCGCTCTGGCTCCCGGTAAACATGTGACTATGGTGGCTGGTGTCTCTATTTTCACGTTCCCGTGTAATAGAATCGCCAATAACTAGGGCACTTTCAACAGGATCCTCAGTGGGTGCATCACTGAGTGGGGAGAACCTGTTTGATGTTCTAATCGAACGGAAGAGTGGTTTTTAGATCCGCGACTATGCTGTCTCACAGTCACCCAATTGCCCTGCGGGGCTCAGCCGAACCAAACAATGAGTGTTCACTAAGCTAGTCGCATCCAAAAGAGTATCTAAAGCTGTACCATTCTCACTACTCACATAAAGTCTGGATGCGTGTCTCTAAATCTGAAATCTTCTCCGTCAGCCTGATTAATTCCTTACATTTAACACATGTGAAGCCCTGTTCGCCAACGGAGATAGATATGCTAAACATGTAGCATGCAGTGCAAGTGACAATGACAGGAGAAGAAGACATGGCTTACCGTATTTGTTGATGAATCCAAAACTTACCACACAACTTACTCCACTTACTTTGTTTGATGGAGTCTATTTAATAATCCAACTCACCACAGTTGTCTAATGAACTCAGAAAACAGGAGACCCGGGTGCGGGATGGAAAGCTACCAGGCTAGCGAAAAGCTAACACGTGGTAGTGATTTAGATTAAAAGCTAGTGATGTCAAATTTAACTTGATAGGCTATATTAAACAATATATGGTGATGAGTAAGTTATTTTTAGCAGTATAGATAACAAAGAAAATATATCAAATAGAGATTCAAACGCAGCTATACAGAGCTACAAACACTGACGCATGCAGTAGCAGCAGTAGGTAGACTGGAGCAATCCAGTCCAGTTAACAACATCAAGAGCCTCCAAGTAGGGTTCATCAAAGGTTACCTGAGCGGCATTCAGTTTTCCGTTAACTCTCTCTCTAGATAAATAATTCTCAGACCTCCTCCAGATCAAGGGATCCGAAGATCCCAGCCAATCCGTCCCAATGCTAGACATCCTCACTACACACATCCTCGCACAGGGTACCAGCCTCTCAGTACCACCCGACCACTGACACCATGTTTGTCTTAGCCTTCTTTGGTTCCCTTAGATGTTCGAACTCGCTATCACATCAAAATTCGACCCAAAAATCCACCCCACCATCTCCGACTTATCAATAATAGATGGGGAAACATTCTCTTATCTGATCAAGCAAAGTGAGACTGACCAAATAAAAAAGGGTAATTTTATCAAAATTTTCTCTCATCACTGATCCAACCATACCAGTCAGTTCTGACATATCTTCAATGGAGAAGTTCTCAAACAAAATTGCCCCTGTTCACGGATGAATCCAACAAACCGGTGACACGCTTTTGGTTCCAGAAACATCCCAAATCTGTTCTCCAACAGTCAGGCCGCAAGCTCAGCAGCTCAAAAAGGCCTCTCCCAACAGCAGATCCAAGCTCTTGGGAGATGGTCCTCAGATACTTTTCAAAATCCCCTGGGTCGTCCACCGAGGGATTTGTTTCTGTCCAGCCAACATGTAATCTCATGCTTTTCCTTTCTGTTCTTAGTATTTCCAGGAGAAATTGAAAGGTTCCATGCAGTGAGCCAACGGAAAGGTTCCACGCAGTGAGCCAACGGAAAGGTTCCATGCAGTGAGCCAACGGAAAGGTTCCATGCAGTGAGCCAACGGAAAGGTTCCACGCAGTGAGCCAATGGAAAGTTTCCACACAGTGATTCAGTGGAAAGTTTCCACACAGTGATTCAGTGGAAAGTTTCCACAGTGATTCAGTGGAAAGTTTCCACAGTGATTCAGTGGAAAGTTTCACACAGTGAGTCAACGGAGTTTCCATGCAGTGAGTAAACGGAAAGTTTCCACACAGTGATTCAGTGGAAAGTTTCCACGCAGCGAGTCAGCGGAAAGTTTCCACGCAGGGAGTCAGCAGGAAGTTTCCACACAGTGATTCAATGGAAAGTTTCAACACAGTAGGCCAGTGAAAAGTTTCCGAGCAGTGAGTCAGCGGAAAGATTTTACATTGAGTCAGCGGCAAAATCCACGCAACAAGAAAAGCAAATAGAGTAAGATAGTGGATAGCTGTAAGATGGTGGACAGGCGTCCTCCGCAGCAAGATGGTGGACAGGCGTCCTCCGCAGCAAGATGGTGGACAGGCGTCCTCCGCAGCAAGATGGTGGACAGGCGTCCTCCGCAGCAAGATGGTGGACAGGCGTCCTCCGCAGCAAGATGGTGGACAGGCGTCCTCCGCAGCAAGATGGTGGACAGGCGTCCTCCGCAGCAAGATGGTGGACAGGCGTCCTCCGCAGCAAGATGGTGGACAGGCGTCCTCCGCAGCAAGATGGTGGACAGGCGCCCTCCGCAGCAGGATGGTGGACAGGCGTCCTCCGCAGCAGGATGGTGGACAGGCGTCCTCCAGCAAGATGGTGGACAGGCGTCCTCCGCAGCAAGATGGTGGACAGGCGTCCTCCGCAGCAAGATGGTGGACAGGCGTCCTCCGCAGCAAGATGGTGGACAGGCGTCCTCCGCAGCAAGATGGTGGACAGGCGTCCTCCGCAGCAAGATGGTGGACAGGCGTCCTCCGCAGCAAGATGGTGGACAGGCGTCCTCCGCAGCAAGATGGTGGACAGGCGTCCTCCGCAGCAAGATGGTGGACAGGCGTCCTCCGCAGCAAGATGGTGGACAGGCGTCCTCCGCAGCAAGATGGTGGACAGGCGCCCCTCCGCAGCAAGATGGTGGACAGGCGTCCTCCGCAGCAAGATGGTGGACAGTTGTCCTCCGCAGCAAGATGGTGGACAGTTGTCCTCCGCAGCAAGATGGTGGACAGTTGTCCTACGCAGCAAGATGGTGGACAGGCTCCTCAAGCGAATAAGTCCAACTAAGTGAGAAGTAGAAGATTCCACAGCGAGATAGTGAATATGATTATTTTTTTTTATCTTATTTTGAAGAGTCAATGCAGCGAAAAATGTAAGATTACATGCAGCAAGAAAGTGAATTGTTTTCCACACAGCGAGAAATAGAAGTTTTATAAACACCGCAAGGAAACGGATAGTTTTTTCCACAGCAAGAAAGCGGATACATTTCACCCAGCGCGGAGTGGACAGTTTTCCACACAGCAAGGAAGTGGATAAAACCCTCTATATTGATAGTTTGCACGAGTTGAAAGTTTCCACTTAGTAAGGAAGTGGACCGATTCATTGCAGCAAGAAAATGGAAAATTTCCATGCAGCAAGGAAAGGGTAAGTGCCAAAAAATCTCTAAATCAAGATCTCATTTCTTTTTCCCATTTTTCTTCCAGGTGGTCTCCCACGTACAAGGCCGCACCCTGCTCCCGTCAAGAACCATTTGATTTGTGAACCAACAAGGGCCGCCCATAGGTGACACAAGCCGCTAACGGGCCCTCCGAATCAAATAACCAGGCCCCTCTCTCATGCCAGCCGCCAAGCTCGGCACTTCTTGGGGGGTATTTAGCAGGCTGCTGTCCTATGCTTTCTAGCTTTTGGGAGGTACTCTGGGTTCGGTCCCAAGTCTGCGCTCAAGCCCTCCCCGGACAGCATGCCACATACGCAATTAAATTTACTCTATAAATTATATGTAAGAGTGAACTAGTGAAATGCTGTTTTACTAAACGAGGTTCAGGAGGAACATGTCAGATAATTGACACAGGTGGAGAGTACTCAGCCAATCAACAAAAGAGGTATAAATACAAAGCCGTCTTACCTCCATTTTGTTGACAGTTTTTCCAGCATCCCTCCACCACCCCTTCTCCACGTTTTGCTCTTTTTTTCCTTTTTAAGTTCTAAACCACTTACATACGGGGAGTACTCTGGGTTCGGGCCAAAGTCCGAGCTCGAAGCCCTCCCCCCAGACAGCACGCCACATACGCAATTAAATTTACTTTATAAATTATATGTAAGTGTGAACTAGTGAATCAATTAGTGCTGGCAGGACCCCCCCTCCCCCTCATTTGGCGACTTAGAACCAGGGCTGTAACCACAATAGACATTGGGGGGGGACAAGTCCCCCCACTTCATTACGCAGCGTTGTGTATGTTGTTGTTAGGATGACAAGAAGGTTTAAAAGTAACATTGTAGTGGTTTGCATCAGTGGTATAACAGTGCTCGTCAATGTCAAAATGATTGCGATGGCCAATCAAATAAAAGTAGGAGGGGTTTATGTTCTCTTTTGTCTCGTGCACACTGCACAACTGCACATTCTTCACAAAACAGAGACAAGCTTATCAAATCTATCACATGCCATTGCGGGGAGAGTATTCTTTCTCTTGAAATCACAAAACAAAACACACACATGTCCCTGCTCTTAATATACAATCATTGATGAACATCTTTGATTTTAATGAAGAAAAAAAAGAAAAAGGAAAAATTATATATATATAATGAGGCCGGATTAGGATCTGGAAACTTTGATGCAAATTAATGCAAATACTATTTGCAAACAGTCCCAAAGGATTATTTCCCAACTAGATTTAGACCTAGAATTACGTTTACTCTGCTGTTTCTTTATGCTTTATACAAAATTAAAAAGAAACGCTTCCCCCCCCATTGCTACGGCCTTGCTTAGAACAAGAGTAATGAAAACAAAAATAAAAATATGACAAAAATACCCATATGAGATTAGTTTATGCGTTAATGATAAGGAAATGTTTGATAAGTTAACAGTTAATTTGTTTTTGACAAAAATAATCAGAAGGCACAGTACATTTATTTGACCAGTGAATTGTAGTCTAGCGGGACATGCTTCCGGTTTCTAAATACAACTTTCTCGATTTACTCTCCAATTAAGCGTGTAAATTCTCTCCAAAAATCATACTCATATCTATATTAATAATAACAGCGGAAGTAAATAAAAAGTTAAATGAATATTAGTCAGCCAGTAAAAGGAAATTACCTTTTAATTTTTAAATCATGCGGGTGTACTGCTAGCTAGCAGGAAGAACTGAACGCGCGTGCTGGAGAAGATCAGAGGCTCGCAGTACAGCGCACCCGGGAAGTATTCACAGCACTTCACTTTTTCCACATTTAATGTAACAGGCAGCCCTGGTCCAAAACGGATTAAATGTATTTTTCTCAATTCTACAATATAATATAATGTCAACGTGAAAGAAGATTGTTTGAAATCTTTACACATTTATAAAAAAAAAAAACACCACATGTACAAAAGCATTCATAGCTTTTGCCATGACATTTAAAATTGAGCTCAGGTGCATCGTTTCCACTGATCAAAGAACAACCATCTCTGAATCACACCACCAATCAGGCCTGTATGGTCGAGTGGCCAGACAGAAGCCACTCCTGGACTTTGCCAAAAGGCACCTGAAGGAGTCTCCTCCAAAACAAAAATCTCTCGTCTGATCAAACAAAGATTGAACTGTTTGGCCTGAATGGCAAACGTCTTGTCTGGAGGAAATGAGGCACCACTCATCACCTGGCCAATACCACCCCAACAGTGAAGCATGGTGGTGGCTGTGTGGCAGGAACCGGGAGACTTGTCAGGATAGAGGGGAAGATGAATGCAAAAATGAACAGAGACATCCTTGATGTCAACCTGCTCCAGATTGCTCTGAATCTCAGACTGGAGCGAAGGTAAATGGTCTGCATTTAATATAGCACTTCTAACAGACCAATGGCCATCCAAAGTGCTTTACATATTGCCTCACATTCACGCTCTCATACACCGAAGGTTCATCTTCCAACAGGACACTGACCCCCAAGCACACAGCCATGATAGAGTGGCTATGGGACAACTCTGTGACTGTCCTTTAATTGCCCAACCAGAGCCCGATTGAACATCTCTGAAGAGATCAGAAAATGGCTGTGCACCAACACTCACCCTCCTAACTGATGGAGCTTGAGAAGCCCTGCAAAGAATGGGAGAAACTGCCCAAAATGGGTGTGCTAAGCTTGTAGAATCATACTCAAAAATACTTGAGGCTAAAATTGGTGCGGCAACAAAATATTGAGTAAAGGCTGTGAATATTTAGATACATGTGATTTGTTGCATTTAATATATTTCCAAAGACTTTAAGCTCATTCATTAAGGGGTATTGTTTGTAGAATTTAGGAAAATAAGCCACTCTGGAATAAGGCTGTAACAAAATGCGGAAAATGAAGCATGTGAATACTTTCTGGATGCATTGTAAAATGAAGATAAAACAAACCCACAAATGAGACAGTTCTTTACACTTTTTTTATTATTAAATAGCACCGAGCTGCACTTTGGATTCTAACTGAAAAAACTTTGGTATACTCTTTTCAACATGCTATGGTGTTTGGACAAATTTGAATTGACAAATGTAAGCCTATAGTTACTTTCTGCACCACCAGGGGTTAAAGACCATGTTATAACCAGTCAAACCTGGCACCCTGGTGTTTGAGCAAAGACGCAAATCTATGCAGGGCGGAGCGGTTCCTACTAATGATTTGGAAATTCTGCTAACGGTGCAGTACAGCAATAGATAAAACAGCACACGAGTTAAGAGCTATGCTACATTGGGGTGCTACAAACTCATTACCTCAAACTCTAGTTCTGTAAGGCTACTGGTTTCTAGATTACATTTAAAAATAAATCCTTAGACACTCTTAAAAAAAAAAAAAAAAGTTTTGGCAGGGTGTATGGTTCCATGAAGAACCGTTAATATCCAAATAACCCTTCCATTACACAAAAGGTTCTTTGTGTAGAAAGGTTCTTTAGACTTAAAAAAAAGAAATAAAAAGTGGTTCGTTTAGAGAACTTTTCACAAAACTGTTCTTCAGGTAACCAAAAATGGTTCTATGGCATTGCTGTGAAATCCCCTTCTTGGGTCTTCCTGGCACCTTTATTTTTAAGAGTGTATAGGATATTTTAGAGACCAGGTTAAGAATCCAAATGTAATTCAAAGCAATTTTCAGACATCTGAAGCACTTTGCAGAAAAGGACATGCCGCCAAGGAATTTCCACAGGAAGTGGTGAAGCGGTGCACATCTAGGACAAATACCTTCCAGAGAATAAAGTAATCCAATTTACATGCAAAGAATTAATGCGATAAATTAAGGTTAATGGAACCATTTGAATTGGAGATGCCCGTGTACTGGACAACTTTTTGCTGTAAAGCACCCAAACAAGACTCCACCTTATTTAGGTCAAGAGTTATAAGACCACTAAACTATCAACAGAAAGTAGGGAAATACTTGACATGGGGTCACAAATCTACTGTGTGTTTTGGTTTCTAAATGCAGGGTATCTGGCAATGAGTTGTTGTAGGTTCCACATGACTTACAATGAATTACAATACTCAAACTCAAAATTAACAATTTATTCACCTCTAAAGATTAAGCCTCGTGACATGGCCACAAGGGGACAGTGTTGCGCCATCTCACACCCCAGCTTTCATCTGGTTGTGCGGTGGCAGAGGTTTCTCCAGGTGGTGACCCACAGTGAGACCAAATTGGGAACCAGCCTGCTTTTCCTGGACTTCCGGCTTCAGCTGAAAGCCTTTGCTCTCATCAAAACTGTCCATGGGTGGAAAGGCGAGAGGCGCTTCACTTAAGAGACCTTGAAGACGAGTACGCCAGCCTTCCAACAGGCCGTCACGAGCCTCAGAAGAGAGATGTGCGGGTGCCCAGAAGATCTGTGGGGCAAGGACCTGGAAGCCACAGTAGTTGAGGACACCATTCTACAAGAAAGAAAACATCAGCGAAGCGGTTTCAGGTTAGGATTACGTGCAAATGCAAATAGATTGCACAGTTAAGCCTGGTTGAGGTAAAAGAATAAGCGATGAAGCTTCTCACCTGAACTGGCCACAGAGTAACATTGATATCTCCATTGATGCCATTGGAACGGAACATGGTCTCATGGGAACCAGTGGTGAAGGACAACATGGCTTTCTTTTCCTGACATGAAATAAACACTCAAATTATGCTACTATTAACCACCCACTCACATTGTATATAGGAAAGAGATAGATATAGATATACATTTGTTATTGCGGTGCATGCAATGGAAAAAGTTCAAGCCTCACCCTGAAGATACCCTCACTGTAGCGCTTTTCCAAGGTGTATGCAAAACCAAGTGTAAGAATGCGATCCATCCAGCCTTTCATGATTGCAGGAACAGAGAACCAGTACATGGGAAACTGCAAGAAAAACTAAACTCAGTCAAGAACCAATTACCCCAAGTAAGTAAATACAAATCAGACTTCTGATATATAAAATACCTGAAAAATAACAATATCTGCTTCTTTTAGTTTATTGTGCTCCTCTAAGATGTCAGGAGCTAGTCGTCCTTCCTGCCAAGCCAGCTTAGTCTCCTTTTCATAAACAAAATGTTCTGGGTCCTTCACTGCTCCTGAAACAGAAAGTTAGAATAACTGCCATTAGACTCTGATGGGAGCACAAGTTAAGCTTAATATTCCCACCCCCCCAAAAAACAACTCTGCCTCCACACCAGTAATATCCTCCTCAGTTGCTGTGGCCTTGAATTTCATTTCATATAAATCAGAAACAAAAACCTTGCAGCCCTGTTTCTTCAGCACATCAACAGCAGCATCTTTAGCGGCCGCATTGAAAGATCCAGCACTCTGGTGCGCATACACAATCAACACTGTCTTTGGGGCTGAAAAAAATAAAATAATTCAGAAGAAAGACAAATAAAGAAATAAATAAAAATGCCACAACAAAAGACCATAACTTACCCATGTTTTTCACCCACAGGTCTCAAAGAATCTACTATACACCAACAGATTTGTGAGCTTTTTAAGACCACACAATTAGGCCTAGGCCTACCTATGCACACCTGAGCACATTTCACTAATCAATTAGTGCTAATCAAACCATATATATATATATATATATATATATATGTATATATATATATATATATATATATATATATATATATATATATATATATATATATATATACACACACACACACATCTATAATGAAAAAAAAAACCTAGTTAAATAAACTAGAATTGCATTATGACTGTAAGTTCACATTTACCACTAGATGTCAACATGCACCAGCAACTGGAGCTATACAGATGCCCGAACAGCCATATATATATATATATATATATATATATATATATATATATATATATATATGATTAATATATATATATATATATATATATATATATATATATATATATATATATATATATATATATATATATATAGTACCATATAGCCAGGTTATAATTTTGACTAAAATTTTCTGCCATGGGAAAAACACTTTTTTGGTCTCCCTTAGTTTTGGGTCTTTTAACATTGAAGGATGGATGCGTGCTTGAGACCACCTAAATCGGACACTTGGTCAGGCTGTAGTACTAGTAAAGAGGGTTTAATATATTTTTTTCCAGAATGAAATCCAGAAGTTTATTATGATCGAGAAAGGTGCGTAAGGACATGGGTATGACTTTAAGAAGTGCAAGATAAGGTTTCTGTTTTTAGCAGCAGACTCCCATGATTAAAAATAGCAGAGGGTCTGCGAGTCCTGAAACTCCCCCAACAGACGCTCAGAGTCCATCAGCGCAACAATAATGAACTAAAGCAAGAGAGGAACACTTTTAACCCAGCGGTTATACTGCCAATAACACTGTTAATGAACCCAACTCAGCGCAAACAAACTCTAGATCATTTACAGCCATTTTGGCAGCTCCTCGGAGGCGACACGTGTGTCATGAAAAGGCGTTTGCGCTCTCAACACCGGTGACTCTTCAGTCTTTAACAGTACAACACTAGGAAGAGTGCAAAAAAGACGGATGTAACACAATGAACCACTTCGCGAACGACACGACGTAGTCTCGCTGTTTTTTTTGGTTAGAGTTGGACACGTGTTTTCTTTTTCTTATGACTTTACTGAAGGAATAACTCTCTAAAGGATCGGTTCTCACACGTGTGTTTCTCAGAAGGATTTATTAAAGGTTACCAATGGGGTCTCAAGGGCCAGGACGTAAAAGAACCCCCAGCAAAAATGGGTTGACTGCAGAGGAAGATGCCCTAAACGTAATCGCAAAAGAGGTAAATTAATCTTATAAGGGATAAACTAATGTAATGGTCTCATTTGCAGAAGCGCAGGGTTAAACTTAAGTGGAAAAGTACGAAAATCACATGTTCTACATCCTGAGTCAGATTATTTATTAAACCAAAAGAGCAGTATAGGCTACGAGTTTCACGAGTATCTAATTAACATAACACATCTACCTAACTAAGGTAAAGTCCATGTTTTTGCCCTCATTTGCCCCTGCATGTTTTATTTTTATTTACAAGCTGTAGATCATTTCCTCTCATGTCTGCTTCCTCCTTGTGTTTAAGTTGTCTACACCTAACTGCAAGTTTCTGAGCTGTTTTGATCAAAGATGGCATTTTATGTATCATGGCAGTAATGTGTTTGAAAGTTCTAGCAGTGTGCAACATAAGCTGAGTTTGATGTTCTGGAACAGGTGCTGGGGTCATGGTGGAGAGATTTGATTCGAGTGCTAAGGAAATGATTTTGGCCCAGTCAGATCTTCGACTGATATGATGTTCCTTCTTTGTACACCCATAGTTAAAAGTAAAGAATGTATGTGAAGTGCACGTGTTTTCATTTACAGTGGTATAAATGTAGCAAATGTTGCTTTCTATTATTAGTAAGTGTCTCTGGTTGATACACCATGCTCAGTAGTAGGCAGGGTAGAGGCCTTCTCACTCTACTGTCAGCATGAGCTGTCCTCTCAGTTTAGAGTGTGAAGTACAGTCAGATAAGCATGTTATATTTGTGTGTATGCTATGCATCTAGACATTTCTTTGTGTTTATATGATTCATTGAATTGGTGCTATTGGTCATAACCAGGCCCAGACAGAATCTGTAGATTATTGGTAGGTTAATGCATAATCAGTAAGCTGAAATATTTAATAAATACACAAGTATCAGAGGATGTGTTAAACTCTGATAGTTGCATAATCTTGTGCAAAATGTTTTATGTCATCATTCATATAGTGCGTAATACAATACATATAGTTTCAAAGCAGCTTTGCAGTGATAACAGGAAAATGATTCAATTATATAAACAGAGTTAATTTTTATGGAAGAATCCTCCACAGAATAAAACATAAAAAAAAAAATTGCGACCTTTTATATCAGAATTGCGAGTTTATATCTTGCAATTCAGATTTTTTTCTTCTTCTCGGAATTGTGAGATATGAACGCGCAATTGCATGTTATAAAGTCAGAATTGCGAGTTTATATCTTGCAATTCTGACTTTGTTTGCTCTCGCAATTGCGAGTTTATATCTTGCAATTCTGACTTCTTTTCTCATAATTATAAAGTCCGATTCTGAGGGGAAAAAAAAAATTCTCTCAGAATTGTTAGTTTATATCTCTCAATTCTGACTTTATAACTTGCAATTGCGACTTTATATTACACAATTCTGAGAAAAAAGTCAGAATTGTGTGATAAAGTTGCAATTACCTTTAACATTTTTTTTTCTTTCTGTGGGGGGCTTCCATACATTTCAGCTGTACCAAATTGTCTGCTTATTCTCAACAACAATAGGAGAGAGTAGCTGTTTAAAAAGGTTTAACATTTTTCAAAGTAACCTAACTTGAGAGTTGCCCATTTGTAAATGTGCATTTTGTTTTCTGTAGCACATTAAGTGGATCTGTAGTAAGTGAGTAGATGGATAAAGAGAGATTCACCCATAATGAAAGATCGAATCAGGAAGCAAATTTCAGTTTTACATTTGCATAATTTAATTTTTTTTTATCAAACCTGTTTCTCCTGAAATGGAAATTTCAACAAAAAAAAAATCTTCCATATGGCTTTGCAACAGAGCTTTTGCAAATTTAAACACAACAAGGTTATGCTTGATGATGACAAGATATTGTGGTTTAACCCTTTTTTTACTTGGCGCTTGACCCGTTTTCAAGGGTTTTTGAATACCTTTACAAATAAGCTCTTGATTTTTCCAAAAGGTTTACATGTTCCTTTCAGAGCCACCTTTTCTTTTGATGGCCTATTAGTATTTACTCCCGGTTCCATTGTCCTGCATTTATACACCTGGTACCTGCATTTGTTTCTGATAAAGGCT
Organism: Gobiocypris rarus; assembly: GCA_023029165.1. Taxonomy (NCBI): domain Eukaryota; kingdom Metazoa; phylum Chordata; class Actinopteri; order Cypriniformes; family Gobionidae; genus Gobiocypris; species Gobiocypris rarus. The sequence goes on from CM040910.1 coordinate 29,133,406, forward strand.
ACAGTCCCACACTTGCTGCTCTCTGACAGGCTGGTATGTTGGCCCTCGTGTGATCGTTGATTCTGTAACAAGAGCTTCAAAAATAGAAGGCCCTCAGGGCAGCTGCAGTACAGCCTCAAGACCAGACATGAATTTTGGGGGGCCATTACAATGAGCAGAAGTAGGGAACAGGGGCAGTTGATAATATCTGCTTCAGTAATCCTCAGTGGCTGTGCTTTTCTGGTGCTCTCTAATGTAGTTAAGCTGGTAAGAGTGAGCTATGGCCTTAGTAAAACAAAAGTCAGTGAAGGATTTCCTGTAAAACAATTTCAATAGTTGCTACTCAACACTTTGATTCAGTATTTTGTTTGTCCTTCTAGTTATACACAGATGCAAGTTGTGGAATCTGGTGGACAAACACATTACATAAATAGATTGTTTTCGCTGTATGTGTTTGGTTCATGACCACATTCCGCAAAGTTTTGGCACATACTAAAAAAACAACACTCCTCATTTGATTAGGCTTTTATTTTTTTTAAATGCACACCAGCTCCAAGGATGGATTGAATTGATCAAAGTGAAAGTAAATATATTAATAATATTAAAACATATTTCTATTTTAAGTAAATGCTGTTATTTTGAACTTTCTATTGATCAAAGAATCCTTGAAAAAAGGTACATGTTCACAGGTTTTTATTTTTATTTTTATTTTTTACAAAAATATTAAGACGCCTAAGTTGCACAATTATCAACGTTAACAATAATAATAATAAGAAGAAATGTTACCTGATTCAACATATTTCTGAAGAATCATGTGACTGAAGACTTTTATTTAGCAATTATTATTTAAGCCAGAAAACTAGCCAATCAGAAATGCTCTCTGCTTGTAAACTATTTTGCGTGCTGACTGATTTAGGATGTGATTCAACCATAGACTGTATAAAAAAATGGTCGTGGTGTCCGTGACGTCACCCACCCATAGGATTCTGCAGAGCAGTTTTGAAGCGTAAAGTAGGGTCGAGCTGGCCGTTGCCATCTTAGCAACGCGTCACCGCGCGTCACTCCCGGATAACAGAAAATGGGCAAAGAAGCGGGATGTGGGCGGAGCTTTGGTGACGCGATGACTAACAGACAGCAGATAAATGGCTATCCACCTGTCACTCAAAGTGGCCACGCCCTTAATTATGCAGAACTTTAAGGCTTTATATAATGTAAATGAATGAGTTATAAAAAAATTCACCCCCCCTCACAGTTGTCAAAATTAGCCATTTAGACCAAAACTAGAATTTGTACCAGGCTGTAAACATGTTTTTTTCTTCTGTAAAGTTGGGCATTTTTAACATGGGGCTCAATGAAATTCTGCTCCCTTCTGGAGCCTGTGTGGCCAGTCGATGAACTGCAGTTTAAGTCACTTCCGTATTGGCTTCAAGAGAGATCGCGGGAGGTTGGCGCTTGGATTCAACTGTACTCTGTCAGTCTGAGTGATTGTGTGTTTGAATCAGATGTGAGCAATCTGTTGTGTCAAATCTTATTTGTCACTGTCACTACAAGTGTTATTTGAAGCAAGATGAAAGTTAATTTCCGGTCTTTAGAGCAATTAACTCAATAAGAAGTTGAGTTGATGGCGCGACTGATCCCTAATATGTAAAAGAGGCTTACAACTAGCAATCGGCTATTGAGATAGAAGTAAGTTGGAAAGTCTGGTAAAAATGTGTTCAATAGTTTTGTGATTTAGAGAATGATTGGATTGTTAATTTTTTTTTAGAGCTGTTAACTTGAGAATCGTTATTAACAGGATGTAGCACATGGATAGTTCAAATCCTTATAGTGCTAGCAGGCCAGGCTTTTTATCCATAATGTTGTTGATTTCTATGTCAAATAAGTGCTGGTACTTTATACTTTCTATTTATCAATGAATCTTGAAAAAAATGATGTTTTCTACAAATTAGTAAACAGCACTGTTTTCAACACTGATAATAATGTTTCATTATTCATGTGATACTGAATACTGAGTAAAATACATTTCACAATATTAATAAACTTAATGACTGAACTAACACAAAACACATTTTTGCTGTATTTCTGATTACATAAATGCAGCTTTGGTGAGCATAAGAGACTTCTTTCAAAAATATTTACCTACCCCAAACATTTGATAGTGTGTAAACTATCTTACACATTTCTCATTGCTAACAGTCTCAAGTTCAACATTTCAGAAATGATTACTGTATGTCTTAAACCTCTTCTCTTGAAGCTCAGTCATTGGATGACATCGTAACAGTGCCAGAATGCGTCTGAGATTGTTACATAGATTAGGATGCCAGGCTTTGTGCTCCGTAGGGTGTTTTGATTAATCTGGGCTCAGATTTTGGATTGTTGAGCTGTTTGTTAATCTAATCTCATTGTCAGCAGCAGTTTTGTATTTCTGCATTCGGAAGAAGAGTCCTGACATCCAATACATGATTGTGTGCCCAGCCCACACACATAGGTTTATGATTAATACCAAGCAGAGTAGCGCATAGACACATTATCACCTGCTTATCACTGGTCCATGACAATCATAAAAACAATTTCTGCCTCCCTCAGGATTAAGTTAAATTTGCACTGGATTGTATTCAACAACAAATTATTCCATTGAATTTTCTTCAAGAGCCTTTTTGGAGAACTGTTGTTACTGGTTGAAGCAAGACACTGTGTAGGAAACTCTCAAATAATGTCAGCACACTTAAGTCAGAGACCTTTTTCACATGCTGACATCTTTCACCAAGAATGGAACCTCTCCATATAAGGACAAGGATTAAGAAAGGGTTTTCTTCCTTTTTCTGACGTCACTAATGGGTCTCTGAAGATTGTTATCGCAATTGCTTTCCTGTTTATTCTCTGCTGTTGGGAGTGGGACACATCCCATATAAAGGAGTAATACTGAGTCCATATTTAAAGTGCTCTTGATGCTAATTGGTTAGGATGTTTGTGTATAAGCATTGTTGCTGTGATAACTGCTTTTTAGGCATAACTCCTATTTATTTATTTACAGTTTTCATCTTTTCTATATTTCCCCTCTGCTCAAGCTTGTTGTTTACTAATCTACTCTTTACTTGAATTGGCATTGTGTACCATGAATATTATTTGCTCTTGTGACAAATTGTTTACAATGTTCCTCATTTTTACATTAAAACATTAATAATGACATATTTGATAAATAATAGATTTTTTTCCCAAATTGACAATCAGCATAATAGAATCAGCATAAATCTGTTAAAGGCACAATGTGTACGATTTTTAGATTAAAATAACCGAAAACCACTAAAATAATGTTATATATATTGCTGACATGTGTACTTACATTATTCCAAACGTTTCCAACAATGTTTAAATCCAGAGAAATCAGATATTTTAACTATTGTTACGGACTGTATCCTTGCGTCGCCTGTCAATGACGTCATATCCGCCCTACCCTTGATATCCGTAGAAACTATGGAAACACCAAAGACACTTTAATATAGTATTTTTTTAGATAGACAAGCAAATGTTTGGGTATACAGGTGCCGGTCATATAATTAGAAAATCATCAAAAAGTTGATTTTAAATGGTAAATGGACTGCATTTATATAGCGCTTTTAACAGACCAATGGCCATCCAAAGCGCTTTACATCTTGCCTCACATTCACCCATTCACACTCTCATTCACACACCGACGGCGGTGTCAGCCATGCAAGGCGCCATCCAGCTCGTCAGGAGCAGCTGGGGTTAGGTGTCTTGCTCATGGACACCTTGACACTTGGTCAGGTGGAACCGGGATCGAACCACCAACCTTCCGGTTTGTAGACAATCCACATGAACCACTGAGCCACTGCCACTGATGTAATAGATTCATTCATTACACACAGACTGATATAGTTCAAATGTTTATTTCTTTTAATTTTGATGATTATAACTGACAACTAAGGAAAATCCCAATTTCAGTATCTCAGAAAATGTGTGAAATATTATGAAAAGGTTCAATATTGAAGACACCTGGTACCACACTCCAATCAGCTAATTAACTCAAAACACCTGCAAAGGCCTTTAAATGGTCTCTCAGTCTAGTTCTGTAGGCTACACAATCATGGGGAAGACTGCTGACTTGACAGTTGTCCAAAAGATGACCATTGACAGCTTGCACAAAGGAGGGCAAGACACAAAAGGTCATTGCAAAAGAGGCTGGCTGTTCACAGAGCTCTGTGTCCAAGCAGATTAATTGAGAGGAGAGGGGAAGGAAAAGATGTGGAAGATAAAAGTGTACAAGCAATAGGGATAACTTCACCCTGGAGAGGATTGTGAAACAAAACCCATTCAAAATTCTGAGGGAGATTCAAAATGAGTGGACTGCAGCTGGAATCAGTGCTTCAAGAACCACTACGCACAGACGTATGCAAGACATGGGTTTCAGCTGTCACATTACTTGTGTCAAGCCACTCTTGAACAACAGACAGCGTCAGAAGCATCTCAGACAAAAAGGACTGGAGCTGGACTGCTGCTGTGTGATCCAAAGTTATGTTCTTTGATGAAAGTAAATTTTGCATTTCCTTTCGAAATCAGGGTCCCAGAGTCTGGAGCAAGAGAGGAGAGGCACACAATACACGACACGTTGCTTGAGGTCCAGTGTAAAGTTTCCACAGTCAATGATGGTTTGCGGTGCCATGTCATCTGCTGGTGTTGGTTCACTGTGTTTCTGAGGTCCAAGGTCAACGCAGCCGTATACCAGAACGTTTTAGAGCACTTCATGCTTCCTGCTGCTGACCAACTTTATGGAGATGCAGATTTCATTTTCCAACAGGACTTGGCACCTGCACACAGTGCCAAAGCAACCAGTACCTGGTTTAAGGACCATGGTATCCCTGTTCTTAATTGGCTTGACCTTAGCCCCATATAAAATCTATTTGGTATTGTGAAGAGGAAGATGCGACATGCCAGACCCAACAATGCAGAAGAGCTGAAGGCCACTATCAGAGTAACCTGGGCTCTCAGAACACCTGAGCAGTGCCACACAATGATCGACTCCATGCCACGCCGCATTGCTGCAGTTAATCCCCGACTAAGTATTGAGTGCTGTACATGCTCATACTTCTCATGTTCATACTTTTCTGGTGGCCAAGATTTCTAAAAATCCTTTCTTGGTATTGGTCTTAAGTAATATTGAATTTGGGATTTTCCTTAGTTGTCAGTTATAATCATCAAAATTAAAAGAAATAAACATTTGAAATATATCAGTCTGTGTGTAATGAATGAAAATAATATACAAGTTTCACTTTTTGAATGGAATTACTGAAATAAATCAAATTCTAATTATATGACCAGCACCTGTACAATTATCAACAGAAAACGAATCATTGTTATACAGCGCAACTTAATTCACTGCGAGTAACGTTTTTACCATGCCTCAGAGACAACACTATTTTGTCAAGTGGCTAACATAGCATTATCAGAGCTACATTTCTCCATCATACAAAATATTTTAAAATAAATTACTTGTCATTTAGCAACATACTTTTAATCATCCTGTTTTTATTAATATGATATTTTAATGTCGATCTAGATTACTGCAAAGTGCAAAAAGTCTCTCATAGCTGCCACTGAGAGTATTGTTATAACATAACATTCAACACACTCAAATATATTTAGTACATTTAGCACACTGTTACCCCACATACACAACGAAAAGAGTGGCAGTGGTCGACTGCAGCATAATCAAAATAAAAGCCGGGGACGTCATGATTGATAGATGAGATTGACGGCTTCTCTCAGTGAATTTGTCACCAACAGACTTTCATAGTATGGTGTACATAATGTATTAACTTCCAATATCTTTTATTACAGGGTTTTCCTGCATTTAATTTTTTGGTTTCACTTTATTTTGATGGGGCCTTTAACACATTCTGTTGACTATAAGTATCATTGCACCTACATGTCTAGCTCTCATTGGAGTGTTAGTAGAGTATTAGTAGATTTGAAGGCTTATGGTTGGAGTTAGATGGCATGTAGTTGCACAGTTACTTATAGTCAGTAGAGTGTCTGTTAGGGATCAACATTATAAAGAGTAAGCAGATATTAACCAGACAGTCTAGGCTTCTCTAATGAGAGTTAGAAGACATGTAGATGCTAAGTTACTTATAGTCAACATAATATTCAAAATGGACCATCAGAATAAAGTGTTACCATTTTTTCTTTTTTTTTCTTATTTGATGAGTTATTGTGATTTATGAATGACAAATGACGGCTGCGCTTGTTATAGGGCGGATAACTGAGTGACAGTGAGACGAGCAGAGCTCCTTGTGCGCACTTTCTGTCTTCAATAAGCACCACTGTCTTAGCTCTTTCTCAAATTTCCATTAATCAAAATCAAACGGCCGAAAGACCGAATCGATGTTGCACGTAGGCCTGTCACGATAACAAATTTTGCTGGACGATAAATTGGCCAAGAAATGATTGCGATAAACGATAATATTGTCGTTCTGAGACCATTTTCATCTAAAATAATGATAATGGCATAATAATGCAGGTACACCTTTTCAAAGATCAATAAACTTTTATTTCTAAAGACTATTTAACACTGAAATCGAAAGCATTTTAAATATCCACAATAAATGAAAAACACAACCAAAACAAAAAAAGCAATGGACTCTCAGTCTGTTAACAAAGAAATGCACATGAATAAACAGCTTGGAAAACTGCAACGGATGATTGTGTTTTAGAGCTGGGAATATATATATTTTTTAAAAACTAATTAATCACATTTTTTTCTGTAATTAATCACGATTAATATGTTTTTATTGTTTTGATATTGTAATAATTTCAGTTACTTTCCAAATTAATGTAGAAACAATTTATTGACAGCATATTTTAATTGTGTTAATTAGTAGTCAATGTTGTTTTTATGAATGAAGGCCAGTATCACTGTCTCTATGAAATTTCTACCAATTTCAACATTTATTAGGCTTTACATTTTTTTTTAATTTAAGTGAACTTAAAACAATCTTTACATAACCCCATTATAATAAATATTATTCTACCTTATAATGTTAGACATATACAGAAATATAATAGTTATCAAACACCTTTAAATAATAAATTAAATTGACTCCTCATTAAAGCTAAAATTGTCTCTGTTCCCGTTGTTCTTTGATGAACATTAATAACAGGCATCATCAGTGCTCCTGTCACTTTAAGAACAGCCGCTGCCGAACATGACGCGGATGTCATTTCCTCACAACTCTTTAAGTTTAACTCTTTAAGATGTTATTTAACTCATTTAAGACTCCTAATATGAGAATACTCAAAATGATCTCTGTTGTTGTTATTGTTTGTTAATAAGCAAAGAGAACTCGATGTGAGCAGGAAACTGACGAGTCTGTCTGTGCGTTGAGTGTGTGTGTGTGTGTGTCAGAGTGTCCCTCGATTAGCTGACATGAGATGCAGCCACACAGTCAGGACATTGACATACAGCGCATTCTCTTGTGTCTTGTCGCGCTTACAAACATTTACATGTATAAGAGCGTGATCATATAATGTAACATTCTGCAAAAATGGATATAAAAAAAAGGAAATTATCCAGAAAAATTATCGAGCTAATTTTTTTTATCATGCGATTAATTGATTTATTGACTATCGCAACAGGCCTAGTTGCACGTGTCGCATTCGGACAACTTTTTCCTTGAGTTACCGCTGCGTGTGAATTGTGCTGAAAACATGAAAAAACGTTGACTCTTCTCTGAGCAGCTGACATTATCCATATTTTCAATAAACGGGAAAAAATCCTGTCCAGTTATGAAGTGTTTTCTGTATTGTCAAATCTTCCGCGATGTTCTTACAGACCGGATTCACGCACGGTGCGTCTGCTAATGTCCGATTCGTGACCTAATGACTCCTTTGAACCTAATCATTTTAACAGACGGTCCGGACGCTGCACTCCCTGCGCCGACTTGTGCCTTTTGCTTTCCGTCAACATCACGGTATCAACGTTTAGAAAATCTATTTTTTTTTTTACATTTGTGAATATATTCAGAATCGTCCATGTTCGCATCGCGATGCATCTAAGAATCAATCGACACACCATACTGCCAGTGAAACAGTATGCTATTTTTATTTACCCGCCACGGTGGCCGGTAGGTGACGCAAGCTTACCCACCACAGCACAAAATCACCCACATTTGGCTGGTGGCGGGTGCTAATTTCCATCCCTGGCTCAGAGACTGGTGTTTCGCACAGGTCTCTTTCATTAGCATTCGCTCCCATGGGCTCTCCACACATCCTGCTTCATACCACCGCAATGTTAATAAAACTTTAATACATTTGCTCATTCATGAACATGATTTCCCATGATTCAACGCTTATTTACATTGCATTAAAGCTACGCCTTTGTTTTAAATAAGCAACCTCCAGGGGTGAAACTTACATACTGTGCCTTTTAATTGTCAAAAAACTATCAAATTTAATCAGTTAAAAAGCATGAACATGGTTTAAATATGGCTAGCTGTGGAAAAAATATGATGACAAATATGATGACTAATGATAAATATATAACCTGGTTATTGTGTATTTAAAAGTACTGTTACACAAATGTCATTTGGTTTAATCTATGTATGTATGACTGACAAATATGCATCACATTATATACATAAATCTTACATTTAGACCTAAGTATTTTTGAGTGTTAATTGATTTGGATAAAAGTCTACTAAACAAGTAAATGTAAAAACAATACAAGGTTATGTTCATCAGTTTATAGCAAGGTCAAAGAGGGTTTTTAGTGACCTAGCACAATAATGCTTTCTGTTATAATCCTCAGTATAACCAACAATGCCTTATCTTTAAAATATTGTTTTTGTTGGATTTGAGGTACATGGTAATCCTACACATACTAAACGTCTTATATCATTAGTGTTGTTTTATTGTTTTTTCCCCCCACCCTTTGAAAAAAAACTGTTAAACTGGTATTCCATTATGTTACATATATGCTCAAAAACTAAATACTCAGAGAGAGAAAATGTTCCCTGTTTCATGATTTATTAACTTGGTGTACAAGGTCATGTTGTGGATTTTGGTCTGATAAGACCATTTGCTAAAGGGAAAGGAATTTGGATCAAACTCTTGCTCTTGTATCCGATTGGCCATTTGGTGCAAGTTGTTTGCTTATTTGACAAATGAAAGTGTAAAACAGCTTGATGTGTAAAAAATTCTGTTATGTTGCAAAGACACTGCTTACTCCTCTCTATAAAGAAACACAATTCATCTTATGTTTTCCCTCACACTGACCTGACTCCAGCTGACCTCGTTTAACAGAGATTCTCATAAGTGTTGTTACAAGAGCCCTATGAGATGCTAAAGTAGAAGTTGTATAATTAATTTAAATTTTGAGAAAAAAGTCCACTGATGACTTAGAATAAATTTTTTTGGGATATAGCGCGTACATTTTTTTGGATTAACAAATAAAACTTCTATAAATGTTTTGAGTGCAGCAAATGTGCTTCACAATCACCAGTCTGTTGAATAAGCTATCTGACTCGTTCACTTAAAGGATTAGTTCACTTTAAAATGAATATTACCCCATGATTTACTCACCCTCGAGCCTATAGGTATATATGACTTTCCTCTTTCTGATGAACATAGTAAAATATCCTGAAACTTCCAAGCTTTATAATGGTAGTGAACAGGGCTCACGAGTTTAAAGCTCAAAAAAGTTCATCCATCCATCATAAACATACTCCAAGGGTTAATAAAAACCTTCTGAAGCATATTGATGGGTTTTTTAAGAAAATATCCATATTTAAAACTTTATAAAGTAAAATATCTAGCTTCCGCCAGACCACCTTCCGTATTTAACTTGCGCAAAAAGTGTAACGCCTCTCGCAGATCAAAACACATACGCTGCGTTATAGTGATTATCAGTTGAATACAAAAGGTGATCTGGCTGTTCACTGCCATTATAAAGCTTGGAAGTGTCAGGATATTCATTAATATAACTCAGATTGTGTTCATCGGAAAAAAATAAAGTCATATATACACCCAGGATGGCTTGAGAGTGTGTAAATCATGGGGCAATTTCATTTTAAAGTGAACTAATCCTTAAATCTCATCTAAGGAAATCAACAGTGTTATCAGCTGTTCTACAATGTAAACCTAGTTCACCCATGACTAGTAATTTTTTAGGTATTAGGTATACAGAGCACATTGAATGTCATTAGAGACCAGAGACCAGTAGACGTGAGACTATTTCACCTTCAGCTCATCGCCATCATGCTACTCTGTTCTTATACCTACATTTCAACAAGCTTAGAGTTTCTCTCACAGGTTTGCGCTTGCCTCTTGAGCAACTCCTGTTGTCAGTGAAGCAAGTGTTCTGTGTTGGTCAAGCACTTTAAGTCTTCTCTTTCTGTGAAGAGCTACTTCTATGTGCAGTCATCTGAGATGGGCACGCTGACATCACCCTGCCTCAGGTTTCTTAGGGTTTAAGGGTGAAGTGTGTCGTTTCTTAGCCACTAGCGGCATCTAAAGGGATCGTTAAAATAATGATGCAAACGTCATTGGTTGAGACAGAACAGGACTTGTTGAACTGCTCAAACAAAATACTAATGTTTTGATAGCACTGCAGAGCTCCAGTGTTTGCACTCTTTGGGAAGTGAATATGAATGGCTTTCTTATAGTAACCGCTGCAGACTAAACTGGAATAGGAAAGTATTTAAAGGGATAGTTACATTCTTTTCATCATTTACTCACTTTTGTGTCATTCCAAACTTGTATGAATTTATTCTGTAGAAAGCTGTAGATAATATTTTTATGAATGTTTCAACAGTTTTTGTCCATGTATTGAAAGTAAGTTGGGGTCCAAAATTAGACATTTTTCAAAATATCTTCTTTTGCATTTTAACGAAAATCATACAACCATCACGAAAAGACCAATCATCAGTAAATGATGATCGCATTTTCAAGTCAAGTCCATTTTATTTGTGAAGAGCTTTTCACAATACTCATTATTTCAAAGCGAAATCATGGTTTTGATGTTTATAATATCTTAACATCTTCATACCTTAAAGTAAGTTAGTGTTGGGCGATTAGTTAACATTTTGCAATGGTATAAAAATTCAAACAGTTAATATTGCTATATATCGCTTAACATGAGTAAAGTATGTTATCCTTGTATCCTACTTTATATAGATCTATCCCTTTAACATAGACAATTTAAGTTTGCATAGGCATGATGTATTACCACTAATAGTCACTTAATCTTATCATCTCTTTTCCCCCTCCATTTTTGTCATAATTTTCCATGGCCGGAATGTCCCAAATTCATGTTCCTAAATTCCTTTAGCCCTACATGGTGAGTTTCTTTTTGAGCAAGCTCACTTGTGATATTAAAACCTGCCACAGATCCCAGAGACTCCTAAATATGTACCCAACACACACAGATCAGACATTGTTTGGTTTATGTTTGACATGGCAGACTGGCACAATTTATGTAGGTGTTAATAAGGGCCGACCAGAAATGTGGCAGACGTCTGCGGTGATATCATATGTTCCAGTCTCTGGCTTTTACGTTAGTACTGGAGTGTGAAAGACTGTTTATGTCTCATACTGAAGACAGTTAATCCAGTTTACACAGATGACAAAATGGTTCACATTTTGAATATTGAGCTTTCCACATTAAAATGAATTAAACTGGCCAGAGGCTCTTTTGGTTTATATAAGTCATAGCTTTGGAGTTAATAATGCCTATTTTTTACACTATAGTAAGTTTTGCTTCCAGAATACTGTCCAAAAACACAGTGAAAAATGAGCAGTTGTGGACTTTCAGTCATATCTTCTTGTTTTTTCTCTTGTTTTCTGTTACAGCTAGTCTATTAGCAGTCCAACTGATTAGCATGTACCCGCTCAGCCTGGCAGGCTGGTACAAGAGGCCGTGGGAGAGAGAGATCTGGTGTACTTGGCATCTCCTTTTGTGGTATTTATGTCAACAGATAAGAACGCTGGACTCAAATTGTCCTGGCATTCATCAAACTCCCAGAGACTTCTGAATGACAAGCTTGTTCCTCATGTCTACCTTAAAAGGCACTAAATGAAAGGTTTTAGTAAAACCTGCTTTAGTAAAAAGCTGTTTGTTGAACTCTTGGGTGTTCCATGGGTGCTCATATTTGGGGGAATCTGTAAAAACAGTGGTTTTCCCTTGGTAAAAATTAAGAAATAAATGGCATGTATGTACTCTCACATGTAGGAGTCCAATGGTCATGGAACACCTGGCTGGAAATGTATTATTTTGTTTAATTGTATAGTTGTTTATATCCAAGATGGGGCCTTATCAGCTAGCGACACAACCCAGAAAATTGTCATGTAGTTACCAAAAAGTATTTTTGTAACCACTGAAATAAACTTTATGTACTCTGTGGTCAATTAGAGCAATTAAACAATGTATTTCTATTCCAATAAAAAGGTCTCTACCAGGCAGCTGTAGAACTAGCTCTTCATTCCCGTTGAGAACAGCCACGTCACAGAATTTTCATTAAATTAGAGCATTTTGGTTTATTGATAGAGACTGCTCCATTTGGGTCATTAAAAATAGCTGTTGAGGAGAGTGAGAGGAAAGAAGTGTGTGAAATAGGCCAGTTTGTTTTTCTCCTCTGTAATAAGAGTGTGTAAATTGTCATGATGGGGGGAAATGCGGATGACCCAGGCTATCATATGCTCACCGTGAAGGATATAATGGTCTACTTTGATAACTGCAAAAAGGTAGGCCTTAATATGAATATGGGTTATCCAAAAAAAAGTAAGAATAGGGCATGCTTTCTTTAAGGTGGCTGCCTTTTTTAACCTGCTTCTTTTTAGGCATTGAGAATAGATTTTGTTTAGTAATATGGATTATTATTTCCTGTTGATGTACATCATAGTGTGTGCACATGCATGCATTCAACATCAGGACCGAGAAGCAGTAATGGGTGTTTGTACAATCAGCAGTTACTGTTAATACTGCAGGAAGGGTGTGATCCAGGCTCGATTGTGAATGACTCAGCCCTCTGACTTCCTGCTATGGTAAAAAAAAGCATAGTTTTGCTTACCCTGTTAGCCCCACAGTCATAAAGTGCATTTATTCCTGCATGGTTTCAGAAGCTTTTTTTTTCTTTCTTTCTTTCTTTTTTTCTCCCAAGTGAAATGCTATTCAGCATTTTCAGCACAGTCAAAACCCTGCTGGGTGGTAATGCTGTTATTTTAAAACATGTATGCATAGGTGTATTGTTGTGCTCATGGAAAATGTGTGTTTACATTAGTGAGAACCTGTTATAAACATGTTTGGACAGCTGCTTAATTGCTGGGGTTCGCTGTGGTAACTTCTCCCAGTTTAACTACATAATATCTGTCTTCATTACAACAGTACTGACTTGTTCAAAAATGTCCTATTCTCAAACCGTAGTGAGTTTAGATATAAAAGTGAGATGCTTCTTAAATCTTGGACATTTAATTCTGATGCTGTATGACAACTGCATAGCAGTGTCATTTATTTGAGTAAAAATGTTTTGTAAAATCTCATTAAGGATGAGAACGGTTACAATTTCAGTTTATGTATCCTCTATTATTCAGTCTTTAAGAGCATTTGAATCATACTGTGATTTGTTTAGTTGGAGAGTTTAATCCATCCTGACATGGAAAATATCTTTGAGTGTGGTTGTTTGAATTACTTACTATATGCTAACTAAACTACCTTTTAAAAGTGTGGGGCCAGTCGTTTATTTATTTATTTATTTATTTTTAAAGAAATCAATACTTTTATTCAGCAAGGATGCATTAAATTGATCAAAGTGACAGCAAATACATTTATAATGTGACTAGATTTTGGTTTCAAATAAATGCTGTTCTTTTGAACGTTATATTCATCAAAGAAGCCTAAAAAAAATATGCTCCCACTTTATATTAAGTGGCTTTAACTTCTATGTCCTAACATTTAAATTAATAATCTAATAATTTGATAGAGTGCACTTACTGTGTACACCTGTTTTTATATATCTTATATTTAAAAAAAAAAAAAAACCTGCATGTAATTACAGCTGCCTGTAATTAATTTCTGTAATTACGTCTATTAATTGACTATAATTGGCACTGTTGTCCCTTCCCTTAGCTCCTAACCCACCCTTAAACCTATCCATAGAACCAAACCCGTCCCTAACCTTACTCGTATCCCACCTCAGTAGCAGAAAAAGTGTTTTGCATTACAATATGAACACAATAAATACAAAGTAGTTATTTTTTTATGTAAATACATAGTAATTAAAGCCACATCAATAAAGCGGGAACAAAAATATTAAGCAGCACATCTGTTTTCGATGTTGATAATAGTAAGATATGTTTCTTGAGCAGCAAATCCGCTTTTCCATCACGAGAATAATATATGTATATAAAAAAAATGTAATTATACAGTATTTCACAATATTCTTTTTATTTTTGATCAAATAAATGCAGCCTTGGTAAGCATAAAAGACGTTTTTCAGTAACCTTTATAGTTTCAAACTTTTAAATGATAGAATGCTCTTTGGTAGATTTTATACTTCATTAAATTGGTAATCTGGAAATAATGTGTTGTAGCTTGGCCTTCACTTATACATAATAATAATAAAATAAAAGTTTCATAATTAGTGCCATTGTTTTCTGTTAGAACTACTAGTACTAGAACTGCGGTTGAAACTGTGGAAATATTTATATTGGCTACATATTTTTTTGAGCATCGTTGTTGGCAAAGGGAACGCAAGACCTTTGTGGTGATAAACAGCTGCTTCCTTGGAAAGTTGCTCGACTGTGTTCAGGACGGAAGGCCTCAGTCTGAGACATTAAGATATGATCTGACATTTACTTGGGAACATGTCATTATGGATTTCTCCATCAGCTAACAAACACAGGACATCATTTTCAAGCTTTGCATGCATCACTTAAGTAGTAGTTTCACTATTTTGACCCTTAATCTTTAAATTTTTCTAAACTTTTTTTTAGTGCTGCATTTTTAGGAATATGCTCTATGAATCTGTGAATGTTACAGTCATGGCTCTGGTGTAAAGATTGATTAAAGGTGTATGGTGTAAAGGTGCAGACGTCACTATGTTAGGGTGTCTGTGATGAAATACTAGGTTGAGGTTTCCTCTTTTTTTTTTTGGGTTGCACATTTTGTGGCGTCATCTACAGGAAGGAAGTGTGCATGTGCTCTCTCTCTCCCCCTCTTGCGTGACAAGGGAGTCTTTTCCTTAAAAGGACTTTCAAAGTGTGATGGACTAAAGTCACAAATACACGCATACATACTCGTGTAAACAAACACATTCATAGCATGTGCAGTCTGAGGAGTATACAGTTACAGTACATGAAACATTATGACAGGGAAGTACACAAACATGTTCATGGAATCACATATGAGATTATATTTCCTGTGATCCTCCTGTTATTTTTTTGTTTTGTTTTTAAGTTTAGTGCAAAGCTTTTATGTGTTTGTTTTATGTTTTTCTTTGCATTTACTACATTGTTTATGGTCTCATGTTCATGGTTTAATGACTTTACCTCTCTCTCTCTCTCTCTCTCTCTCTCTCTTTATCTGTTTCCCCACCCGCCCCCTGCAGGCTGAAGCCCGTTTGGCAGCTAAGAGGGCGGCCCGTGCAGAAGCCCGTGAGATCAGAATGAAAGAACTGGAGAGACAACAGAAAGAGGTGAAGAAACACACAATCACTGTGAGCTTAATCTCATGTGGAAATTTAGCCTTAGTGTTGCTAAATGTCAAAATGTGATCGGTGTCAACTTGTATATATTGTTTTTCCAAGTATGCTGTGATAAAAAAAAAATATATCAACAATAATTTTAATTAACACACTTTCTCTTGAATGGTTAATCTTTGTTAATTTGTACGAAAGAATATTGTAGGCTACTACTGAAAGAAAAGGTTCACAAAGTTCTATCTAATTTTCTTTTTATAGTTTTAGTAGTTTGATCTGATCTCAGTATAGATCAAATGTGTGCTGTGTAAGAAAAAAGTTTTTTTTGCAAACATTCTAGCATGAATGTGCTGTTCCAGCACCTAGATGTTTTGACATGCCCATCAGCAAGACCAGTGACCTCCTGGAAAAATCCCATCATATGGTCTTATCTGCTTAACTCCGTCCTGTCCGTATGGTGGATATGTCCCCTTTGACTGGTGTTATAATCATCACACTTAAAAAACAGTTTAAGCACTGAAAGCTTCTCACAAACAAACAACCTGCATTACACAATGTTGAAACACACTGTAAACCCGAATAAGTTGGCCAAACTCTCAAAAAATTGAGGAAATCAGTTGCTACACAGTTTTTAAGTTAAGCAATTTAAAGTTTAAGTTAGCAAAACTTGCAGTATTTTATTTTGTAATCATACATTTGAATTGTTCTGAACTTATCTGAAATATTTGAGTAAGCCAATTCATACATTTAAAAAAAACTCAAAAAACATAAATCTCTATTTTAGTTGACTTAATAATTTTTAACTATCTGATTCAATAAATTCCACCTTGTTAATTGGTTAGCTTAAGGACAGAAATATAAATCTCCCCACTTAACACTTAAATGCATACCTCGGGTCGTTAGCAACCCGAGACGTCATTCACTACCCTCCTCCTCATTCATTTTTTAAAGTTAGACATCAACCTTCTTTAATCAATCCATTTTAAACAATATAACAAGAAAAAAATAACAAAATTATAATTGAATGCCTGTTTTTCCACTACTTTTTGGTCAAAATTGTACTAAACACAATCCAATATTAGTGTCAATGTCACTTGATGATATATGTGGTCAAGAAGCTGTCAGTGATCCAAATATTGATTTTGAAGACCAAAATGATTTTGGAAAATATGCGTGGGATCGCGAATATGAGCCAGATGCTGAATGTACTGGTAAATGAGCTCTTACGAAGACACATGATGATGGTATAAAACATCTGCTCAAACTAAACCCTTCCAAGCTCCAAAAGGTAACAAAATATGTTTTATTTTATTCTTCTGTAATTGTTACTATAATATCAGGAGTTTTATATATTATTGCGACAGGTAGAGACGACCCGAATATGTAAGAATATTTGGGGAAACAGTCATGCATTTAAGGGTTAATGTTAAAATAGAAATATATAAATCCCAGCCCAGTTTCAGTTCAATTTAAATTAGTCTAGATTAAAAAAAATCAAGTTCATAAAACTCAAAGAAATTAAACAATTCAGATCACTTAAAATGTGTCAGTTTTGATAACTCAAAAGAAAAAGAAAGTACTCCTAAAAGGTCATTTGTTTGAACTAATTTTTTAAATTTGAGTTGAGTTGGCTGTACTCAAACCAAATAACTATTTTGAGCGTTAGGGTTTACAGTGCATGAGGGAGACCTTTCCAACAGCGTTTAAGAGTATGTTGAGCTGTAGGCCTTTAAAATCACAGTGTTGTTTCCAAAAATGTTGCAGCTGATAATGTTTATCAAGCCTTTGCCTCTGTGCACTCACAATAGTTTTTTCCCCCTTTTTTCTATTGAACTACCAGCAGAAAACGCTGCCTTTTATTCTCATAATTAAATCTTTTTAATCGGTTTGTTGACTTGCTCCTGTAAAACGTGGTCAGCCGATTATGTTCAGTTTGTTTAATCTTCATCATGATCATCTCTGTGCTTTGAAGGACATGTTTTGGCTGGGTTAACGTGGATCAGGGTCAGTTAATCACCCCTTGGGTCAGGACCTCCTAAGAGCCCGTTGGACCTTCAGCCTCAGCTAATGCTCAGAAATATCACGTTACATCACTTTGGTGTTTTTACAGAGATTGTTGCTTAAGACCCCATTGACTTCCAATGTATGGACAAAAAGACATTTTTCAAAATTTCTTGACATAAGTAAATTACAAAAGTTACTTTTTTGAGTGAACTATCCCTTTAAGGTCTATTGAAAGCAATTGAACAAAAACATGCATTTGATTTATTTGGATTAGGTTGTCTGAGAATTTGTTCAAAAAGCCTGATCTTTCTTTATACTTATTTTGGTGTAGCACCCTGCAGTTTTACTGCAGATTTTGTACTTTACCCTTGTTTCATACTGTACGTCTTTATAAACAAAACGTATAGATGTTTTTGTGTTGTTCATTTGATTTGTCAGGCTTTTTGTATTGTAATAGTACATTGCCTGGACATTCCTCATAGTATGATATTTTCTGTGTAATTAGTATTAATGCAATTTGACTGCTCATGCTGGTTTGCTACAGCCGACTGCACACATTAAGTGGGGCATGTATGGCATGGGTTCAGTAGCACGAATACAAACAAATTGTAGATTCCTTCAGATAGTTAGGGACATTTGATATGTGCATATGAGTGAACTGTTGCTCATGGTCCGTTAGAGGTGAATGTAAAACCTGAAACTCACAATGTGGTACCTGAGCTCAGACACAACAGACTTATGTAATGAAGATAAACACAGCCTTCACACATACCCGGGTCACACTTGAAAGATTAGCTATAGCATTCTGAGTTAAGCCCGGTCTGATCAGGAGGTTTGTGAGAATGTTAAGGGTGTGCGCTTTGTGGCTTTAAAACTTCAGCCATGTCTTAAAGTAGATTATGAGCTTTCAGCCGTACCTGCAGCAGGATAACAGACTCAGTTCCCATTTACTATCTGGGTGTGATCATTATGTTAATCAGGAACACAATGACTCAAGATTGAACATGCTGGGACATAAAATAGATCTGGAAGAGTTCAAGGACTTTGTGAAGATGAATTTGTAACGCACACAGGCTGTGGGGTTTGGATTATATGACGGACTAAATCATTGGGATCGTAGAAAGTCTCTGTCTCCCTCAGTCTTGAGGTAGACTGAGACACTCTAATACTAGCAGGACGGCTTGCAAGCGACTTGTGCGTAAAGGGGCTAGGGAAGTGACCAATGGGCGCCCCCAGACCCCTGTGCTGAGGAAGGTGAGCTTGAATTTACTAGATGAGCAGTGAAAAAAAAATACAAAATTACATATTAATGAGAAGTAACTGATTTAGTGTTCTTGGTTTTGGGAGCCTGAAAATGCAAACTTTTAAAAATGAGGTTCAAAGTGCAAGTAAAAAAAAAAAAAACTGTTATTGTCTCTGTGAGTTTGTGAAAACTATGATGTCATGCACATGCATATTACCTGTTCATTCTATAGGCGTGTAGTTTCTTTACAAAGTGGCCTCGCCAACTTTTGGCCTGGATGCATAATAGTCATTAGTTAACATTAGTTAATGTATTAACTAACATGAACTAACCATGAGCAGTACATATGTTACTGTATTTGTTAATCTTTGTTAACATTAGTTCATAAAAAAACAGCTGTTTTAATGTTAGTTCACGGTGCATTAACTGATGTTAACAAGATTTTAATAATGTATTAGTAAATGTTGAAATTAACATAAACAAAGATAAAATAAATGCTTTATAAGTGCAGTTCATTATTAGTTCATGTTAACAAATGTAGTTAACTAATGTTAACTAATGACCTAAAGTGTTACCACTTTTGTATTATTATTTTTTTCATTTGCAGATTTATTTTTAGTAAGTGAGAATGAAAGTGTAGTAAAACATCTAGTAGAATATTTGACAAGATAACCAGATTAGAATTCTTGATTAAATTATTCAAATTCTTACCATAAACTGTTAAAAGAGATTTTTTTTTTTTTTTACAACTATTTACAATGTTTAGTTAGTTGTCATTAGGTTAGTCTTAAGTTTACTGTGGTGACCAGACCATGTTGTTAGTAGATTCTTTAAAACCCAAAATTTCACCTTGGATGTTATGGTTACTTAAATTAAATTATGGCCAAGAACAAAAAAATAAAAATAAATAAAAAAGTGTGTTAGTGTATAAAAGTGTGTTAGTGTAAACGTACCACTGCTTTACTAGTCTAGTGCTGTTCATTGGTTTGGTCACTAGTGGACTGAATGAAACCTAAAACGTCAGTGGAAAGAATCCTGCTCCCCCAGAGACCAGATCACATGGCCGTCCTTAACTCTTAAGTATATCTGAACAGTTGCATGGCATAATTCAGATGCTTTTATTAACTTGTACTGTGATGTTTAAAGTTCCTGATTGATGAATCTATCTCATCTGTGATGCCTTTGAATTTTGCTGCTTGTTCCAAGGACCTTCATGTATTTGAGTCAAGTATGTGAACTGGTGTTTTTCTCTTTCACCTGTAAGACCAAGTAACATGAAACCTGCCTGATGGATCGCTTAACATTTTTACAGCTTTTCCTTTCCATTATCTTTGGGTACACAATCTTTCACTTGGTTAACTCTCTGCCATGTCAAATAATCAATGCCATCTCTTTTTCTCTTTCTTTTCCAATCTGGCGTCTTTCTTTCCTTTGCTCATCTGATCCGCTCTTGCTGGCCTCCTGTGATGTAGATTTATCAGGTGCAGAAGGTAGGACATCTGATGCTGTAGATCTACGCTACATATTACTACAAATTTTCCTACTTTTCTTGCTTAGCTGTTTCTGTCATATTCTATTAGTCCAATGTAATTACTTTCAGGTCATTCTTGTTACCTGAAGTAATTTTTCTCTCCTGGTTTCTGTTGAATTTCTCATCCCAGAAATACTATGGACTGGATAACCTGGACAACAAATGGGGGGACATTGAGCAGTGGATGGTACATTCACTGTCTGGATTTTTGCATGTTTCAGACCTCTAGATTTATCAGCATGTGTACATTATAGAGATTCATTGTGATACAGGTTCCATTCATGTTTTATCTAAGAGAGTCAGCACAGGGTTATTTGTCTCAAACATAATATAACACCAGGTCAATACCTTTGCATGGCTGATTTGCACTTTCAACAAGTGAAATCAGTCTTTATGTTAATCTGTGTTTTAATGGCACTGTAGATACTTGTATGTATAGTACTGTTTGTTGTGGAATAGTCTTTAAAAAAAATTAATTAAAAAAAAATAAAGTAAAAACAGTAAAATAGTATTATTTTCAATTTCAATATATTTTAAAATGTAATTTATTCCTGTGATGCAAAACTACTCCAGTCTTTAGTGTCACATGATCCAGAAATCATTCTAATATAAATCATTCTAATGGTGCTCACTTTTCTTATTATTATCCATGTTGAAAACCATGTTTGTTTGTTTTTCAGAATTATTTGATAAACAGAAAGTTCAAACCAATGTTTAAAAAAATAAAATAATAATCTTTTGTGGCATATAAACTTTCACTTTTGGTTAACTTAATTAATCCTTGATGAATATTTGTTTGACTTACTGACTCTAGACTTTTGAACAGAAATGTGAGTGTTTGTTTCAATTCACATTATTTTACAAAAACAATTAATAGAATGGGTTATGTTTTGTATATTGACTGTTTTTAACAGATTTCTCTTGCATCATTTGCATGCTTACATTGCCTGCTGAGTTTTGTGTCTGTCTCTTTTGCCATCTTGCATATAATTTTCTCCTCTCCTCTCCTCTCCTCTCCTCTCCTCTCCTCTCCTCTCCTCTCCTCTCTCTCCTCTCCTCTCCTCTCCTCTCCTCTCCTCTCCTCTCCTCTCCTCTCCTCTCCTCTCCTCTCCTCTCCTCTCCTCTCCTCTCCTCTCCTCTCCTCTCCTCTCCTCTCCTCTCCTCTCCTCTCCTCTCCTCTCCTCTCCTCTCCTCTCCTCTCCTCTCCTCTCCTCTCCTCTCCTCTCCTCTCCTCTCCTCTCCTCTCCTCTCCTCTCCTCTCCTCTCCTCTCCTCTCCTCTCCTCTCCTCTCCTCTCTCCTCTCTCCTCTCCTCTCCTCTCCTCTCCTCTCCTCTCTCTCCTCTCCTCTCCTCTCCTCTCCTCTCCTCTCCTCTCCTCTCCTCTCCTCTCCTCTCCTCTCCTCTCCTCTCCTCTCCTCTCCTCTCCTCTCCTCCTCTCCTCTCCTCTCCTCTCCTCTCCTCTCCTCTCTCTCTCCTCTCCTCTCCTCTCCTCTCCTCTCCTCTCCTCTCTCTCCTCCTCTCCTCTCCTCTCCTCTCCTCTCCTCTCCTCTCCTCAGGAGGACAGTGAGCGATATACACGTGTCTCTCGGAGACACACTTCGGTTTGTATTTCTCTTTTCATTGTCTGTCCTCCTCAAACTTCTATGCATACTTCTCAAGCAAAACATTTCACCAGTTCGTCCTGCAAAAAAACCCACTTGATAATTCATTTAAAATGCATTTATATAGAGACTTGAAGTCAGACTTGTATTTTGGGGCTCACTACTGATATGCTGTGTATGTGCACAGTGGTGAGTTTTAAGTCTTTTAAACTTATGCTAACTGTTTGCTCCATCTCATTTTACCTCTTTTTTTTTATCCAAGGTGTCAGATGATGAGGAACGGATGTCAGTGGGGAGCAGGAGTAACGTACGGGTCAGTATTAGTGTAACTACATATTCCTTTCAAACCTTCTGTACTGTGGGTCAGTGTATGGTGAAGGTGTATGCGAGTGCATTTATGCGAGTGCATAAAACAGTCCAAAATGTTGCACATGCTGATGATGGTTTTGTTTGTCTGGGCAGTTGGATTTGGATGCGGCGGGTGCTTATGGCGGGGTAAGAATCTCAGGGTGGGAAATGTTTCTTCAGGCACCAGTTTTTTGGGTTGCTGGTAAAGTGAGATGTGCACATAACTGAGTTCACAAGACATTTTGTTTTTCCACTGTGGTTTGTTTTAACTAAATATAGCATATACTTGTAATACTTGATGATACATTAGTGATGTTTTGAAGTATTTCATCAACATTACAAATGAATGGGGTGTGATCTGTATGCTGGGTTTTAACAGTCTGAATCTTCACCTGCATGCCACAGTGCACGTCTATGAAGTATTGAGCAGTAAATTCTGCTGTTTTAATCGTACTTCCATTTCCCACCATCTTGTCCAGCTTCCCCAGGCCACCTCCTCTCACTCACATAAGAAGTCCAAGAAAAAGAAAAAACATTCTTCTAAAACCGTACGTTCACAGCAATTATCCACATCACATTTGTGTTCTGTAAAGAGAGGATGTTACATCAATCATGACATGTTGTCTTTCCCACAGAGCAATGGCTATGATGATGATCTCAGCACATTGTCTAGTCGGGTTAGTGCCCCAAATAACCGTGCGATTTAAAGTGTTTGAGTATTAATAGCGTGAGGCTG
Source organism: Gobiocypris rarus (assembly GCA_023029165.1). Classification (NCBI taxonomy): domain Eukaryota; kingdom Metazoa; phylum Chordata; class Actinopteri; order Cypriniformes; family Gobionidae; genus Gobiocypris; species Gobiocypris rarus. The sequence continues at coordinate 29,156,554 of CM040910.1, forward strand.
TGTTGTTGTTCACACATTTGCGGTGATGCAGCAGTGTGATGAACTGTGGCTTGATGTGCTAAAGATGGGTGTGATGGTTGTAAACTGAATTCTGTGTGTTTGTGCAGAGCTCCAGACTCAGTGATGAGAGCAAAAGGTCTCGCTCCTCTAGACTTGATCTGCAGTCGGTGGGTCCCAATCCTGCGTCTCTTTAACCTCCTGATTCTCTGGCCTAGTGACATTTTATGTGATTACCATGAAAATGTTTCTAACTTGAGTGGATGATTGCCACTGTGTTTGAGAAGGCATGCGTTTTTGTTTACAAAATAATAGTGGTCAACTAATGTATCGGCTTATATTTACTTCTTTTTAAATTATTGGCATTGGTGGATAATTGTCGAAGGCTTTTATTTTATTTACCAGCTTAGCCAGTGTTGGACACTAGCTAAAAAACAATCTAACCCCCGGTTTCAAAGACAAGGCTTAAGCCTAGAATGCATGGTTTTTTTTTACTGAAAGCAACTTGCACTGATGAATCTAATATGTCAGTGCCATTGCTTTGTCTCAAAATGCACACCTGCACCACCAGTAATGTTTTTTAAGGCAAGTTTATAAAAGCTACTTAAATACCCTTATTGAACCTAGCCAGGCCAAATCCTGGCTTAACATAAGCCCTGTCTGTGAAACCATGCCGATAGATTTTTAGGCATTAGATTTTCTGCAGAGGTAAGTTGTAAAATAATAGATATACCATGACTAATTACTATAGGTGTGGTTTGAATGGTTTTATGCATGTGAATTGTATCTAAATTAAAGTGTTTTCACACAAAACTTTGGTTGACACATGGGTGAATGTTTTCAAGTGTGAAAAGCCCATGTAGTACAATTTCTGACTCAACTGGCATGATGCCCTTGCGTAGCAGCTTTTTTTTGTAATTTCTCACACTTCTATCTTCATCAGATCATCGTTCATTCCATCTACATTATTTCCCATTATTTTAGAGTGCCTACTATTCTTCCGAGTTGTACAGCAGCAGTAATAGTTATTCCTCTAAACATCAAGTCCCTTCCTACTATCAGGTCTGTTATCTTCATCCTCTCCTTCCATCTCACTTTATTCTCTGTCCAGTGTTCAAATCCCCTCTTTTCTCTTTTCTTGTATCATTTGGAGCTCTCTATTTTTCTGTCATGTCCACCCTCTGTTTTGCTGTTCTCTGCCTTTTTAGTCTGTTTTTGATTTGAAATGTTCATCTCTCTTGTCTGTTTAGCTCCCTTTGCAGCACAGCAGGAAGCACATGGTTTGTGCTCCTCATATTACCCTCTGCCCCACAGCACTTCCTGCACAATAATATGTGCAGCTCTGTACACACATTTCAGATGCTTTCACTCTCTCATCCACAGCAGGTCATGTAGATTAGGTCTTAAACCCACACAGACCACAAACACCTGAGGACTGAGCTAATTGCTTGTGCTTTGGCTTTGACGCGCAGTCCTTAAAGATGAAGTGTGCAATATATAATATAATATATTTATACATTTTTTTTCCCAAACAGACTTCCTTAGTACTCCTTAATAATTGTTTATGTAATGTACTTGCATATTCAGTGGCTACAATGCTTATTTCCTGGTTAAAAATAATTTGACCAGTTTCTTGTTCTAACTTTCATCATTAGCTGAGCCAGAAATTGACATTTTAAAGGTGTTACAGTGGGAAGAGGCTTACTTATAGTGTTCCCTGCCTGCATATTAAACTGGGATGGAAAAAGGTATTTTTACAATAGAAAAATGAATTACACACTTCAACTTTAATAGTTGTAGATTTTTTTCCCCCTCACCAACCTGACAGAAATCCGGTGAAACTGAATCATCTGAATGTGTTGAAAGGCAGCTGTATTAATGTATTGTGCACAAAAGGAGAACTGCGACTGTAGAGAGTTTGCATGCTTACTTGCACAGAGCGGTTATGGGTCAGATATTGAGTTGTGACATAAATGTTGTCTGTGTGTCTATATCTGTCCATTATCAGGGCTCTAAATATGAGGACAGTCTCTACAGTGGCTCTCGACGCTCCAGTGCTCGTGCTGTAAGAATGATAGAGCTAAACTGTAAATGTGCATGACGTTTTTTCCCTATTAATCTGTGGATTCAGTTCCCTAACCAAAGTGTGACGTTTTAAAATGAATTTGTAATGTTGGCTTATCATTAATAAATTGTTCTTGTTTACCCTTAATGTTATGTTACTCACTCAGACTATAGAGTGTTACATTCGGGTTCCGGAAGTAAAAACATACTGAATGCAATAAACTTAAAATATATTGATTATCAAACAATATATCAAATCAAAGTTTGTAGTGTTGTGACTCACCTTGTAGCTAATTGTCTTGGTTCATGGCTTATAACTCTCTAAAAATGAATTAAAAAACCTTCCTGGACCAGCGCTACGGAAAAAGGGGGTGGGCACTAATGCATACTATTGTCAAAATACTACTTATATTTTAACACAGGCTGTTTTTTGTGTGTGTGATTTAGATGCTAAAACAGGTTGCTTGTGTTTCACAAAGAAGTCTTTGAAAACACTTTGAATATGTTTTGTGAATGCTGTAAAGCTGATAGGGCTTTATATTTGTGTAGCTGACGCTTGACATTTCAATGAACAATTTTAACATTTTCTTTTTTAATTAACATTAAATTATTAGGTTAAAATTAATGTAAGGGAATGTGTATGTCAGGTCCTGTTGCCCCCCCATTTCATTAGTTAATTTAATTTATTCAAAAAGTACAAATATTCCATAGTTTCTCAAATTAATAAATGTATGTATAGTAATCTTAAAAATGAACAAAATGCTGTTTAAAGTACTTTTAGATGGAGTATAGCATGTCATACTTCAAGTAATAAGTCAGTTTGGTATTTCATATCAACTACCCATCTAGCTCATTCAGAGGATCTATAAGACAATAACAGGCATGTGTGTTCTCAAAGTAGTTTGTTATACCAGCTTGTTTTTCTGAGTTGTGTTAGATTTGTCCTTTTTTTTTTTAGAAGCTTGTAGATGTGCCGTGACTGCGAGAGGCCTGAAATGTCTGTCAATCTCCAAACCTGTACATCTTTTTCATATTATCAATGTGTGTGTGTTCATCTAGTCCTCTGAATACAGTGGTATGCTGGGCTCCAGCTCTAGGACTTCGTCCAGGGCAAATTCTGCGTGTGGCAGTCCAGTGGTGAGCAACCCAGTGTCACTGACTGCCAAGATGGTCATGGACCAACAATTTTATTTCACAGTGACCGATTCAGTTATAGCTTCATGCAACCAGTTTAAGTGACTTTTAATGTCATTTGAATCTGGTGCCTGTACAGTTACTGCGCGTGTGTGTCATTGATTGTGGATGCTTCTACTTGAGTCATCAAAGTGCTTTTTGTCTTGCCATTCAAATTAAACTTGATGTTTACCTATTGAGTAGTATTAAATTACTTTAAGAGTGTAAGAAAGGACACCTGAGGTAATGTGTGTTTGTCTATGCATTCCTAATTTGGGTGCATGCAAAAAGCCAACTGTTAAACTTGGACATTGAGACTTAAATAGTTGAAATACCTCTCGCATTGATGTTAATTGCTGCCATCTGGTGGTTTCTAGGAGGACTGCAGCAGCTCAGTGGCTAGTTTTAGGCACGGCACAGCTAGTATCAGTGGCCTCTCTAGAGACATTGACCGCATCGTCATTCCTGACCTACCAAATGTTAATGGGAGGCTGCCTATGGTATGAGAGTGAAATTTGGGTTCATGTGATCTGTTGTGATTGATGCCCTTGAATAAAATGTGTGAATTTATGCATAAAAGCAATGGCATGTTGGATTGAGGTGACGGCCTGCAAGTGAGATGTTCATTGCAGTGGTCATTTGTTTCAGGAAAAATATTGTATGTACGGAAGAGCTCTGAAGTCTTGAGTGCCATGATGTTTGATGGAACTTTCCAGTTGTTAATATTCTACTTTGTTTATTGTAAAAAGATATCTGTAACACCTTGAGAATTATTACAGAATTGCTTGCTGTTTGCATTTTGTCTTATTAATCAAATACTATTATTAGGTTTTGAATCTTCTCAACTTGTACTAAGTTGTACTGATGTTGTACTAAGTTTTTCACCATACTAATAAATAGAAACAAATATTTTTTACTAACTTTTTTTTGTGCCAACTGCATGTCTTCAGTGGATAACATGAATCACTATGAATGAATAAGATACTTGTAATGGCTCGACTTGACTTAGCAAGACTAAAAAATATACTGACTTTGTATCATCCATTTTATTTACAGGTTGATGACAGGTCAGAGCGAGACTACTTAGAAAAGGTTTGTGATTTTGATTTATTTGTGGTGCTCTTTCACCAATTAAGCATATTGTCATGCTGAGCTGTATAAGCATTCAATATGAATTATGACTTGCTGTATTTTAGGGCTCTTCGCGAGCATCAACTATATCTGGCACCACTCTTACCTCTCTGGGTGGAACATCCTCACGGAGAGGAAGTGGAGATACATCCATCTCTGCTGACACAGAAGCATCGATACGGGAAATCAAGGTGTGTTTGTGTGTCCTTATCTATTTGACTGGTCTGGTGCCATATTAAATTATTCAGCAGGTTTCTATAACCATACCAGGAAATCATGGGATGATATCATGTGCTTTTGCTGTTTTCATTGGACAGACAGACCTACAGTAAATGCAATATTTTTTTTATTTATGAAGTCTTTCTAGTTATGAGGTTTAGTTTTGGTTGATATCTTGTATTTTATTTACGGTCACATTTATATTTGTGATATGTTGATTTAATTAAAAAACGAACAGCCGCAATTGTTCAGATTGAGAATCTGATAGAAAATTACACATCATTGCTCATTTTCATCACTCACCTTCTTCACAGAAGCTCAGTACACTGTCTTTTTCTTTCTCTATGTTGCTCAGTCCTGTTCCTAGAGATCTGCCTTTTATCAGAGTTTAGTCACATCTCTAATCAAACACACCTAAACCAGATAAGAGTCAAAATCTGCTAATGGGCAATTAAATGTAATGATTCATGTAAAAAAATTATCTTTTGTTGGAAAATTAAACATTTGATAAAACTTTGCTACTTGCTTTAATCTTTTAAACAACTCGGAAGATATTCAATCTACATTTTACAATTAAAAAAAAAAGAAAAAAAAGTTGATAATCTATGTTACATCAGCATATGTGACTCAAATTGGACGACTACAGGGACTCATCTCAAGATTGCGCATTTAACAGTTCATCTATTGCCAAAATTATGTATAAAGATCAGTCAAGAATTGAAAATGGTTGAAAATGTTGAAATGGGAATGTCAGAAGCAGATTGCGTAGTTAGTCATAAAAATGTCTGTCAAAACTGACACATGTTGGAACATTGTTCACTAACCCAGTTTTTTTTTTTTTGTATTGATGTTTATTCTCTTTAGCATGCATTATGACGTATTTCAATCAGTTTCCTGATCATTCCAATTCAATTTCGAAGAGTGAAGAACAAATTTATGCACTCTTGTGCATTATGTATAATGCATGTTATCTTCTCTGACAGACTGCATGTTGAAGCTGCTTAGGCTGCCATTCTTCTCAGATGCTTCATGCAAATCATCCAGTAGTGTGAAATAAAAAAAAAAGGAAATGCATGTACTCGCTGGACCTCTGCTTCTCATAAATACTGCCATGTATTGTGCTATTATGTTCTGACAGACATCAATGTTGTGATATTTAAATTATGTGGATTTAAAAACCGACAGATCGTAAAGTGATAATTTATTTGTTTTAAAGGGGTACTGCACCGCTGGGAAGATGAATGTGTATTTAAATAGCGACATTTATGTAGTAGAAATGTGAAATTATTTTAGAATTGGTGTCTTATAGACTGGGTAATCCAGAAAATGTATTTTTGGCTCATGTGGATGAAAGACAACAACTCCCAGAATGCACTTGCTTCGCTGCCCTAAGAGGCAATTCCCAAGCTATGCCTACCGGTTATTACATTGTTTTCATCTTTATAGTGATAAAATAATTTAGTTCAGTTAGAGAACAGACACTACAATTAAAAACTGAACGTTTCTGTTCCAATAAAGTTTAAGTGAGCCGAATGAGAGTCACAGCACAAATGCAGCAGGAGTCAGATTTCATTCATCACAAGAGCGAAAAGCTGAGCTGAGCTAAGCCCGGCAGTCATTCACGGTGCGTGTCCAGTCTGGGGTGTTTTCAGATCATGCCTATGTAAGCCTATTGTGCATGAGATCCCACCCCCCATGGGCGGGTTGAAAACATGCAGACCTAGCTCTTACTACTGGCTGTAGTCTCTAGTTTCTGGCCAAAAAAGCCATATAATGCAAAATGACGTTAAAATACATAAATCTCTCGTCTCAGGAGAATATGAGGGGGGAGCACAATCATTCCAATATACTACTGGGTTTCTACTGATACAAAGCTTAATGCTAATCGCTGAAGTATCCCTTTAAATATTTGTTTCTTAGCTGGCAAGTATTCAGTGAACTGATTGATGCCCATGAATGTTACAGTATGTTGATGTTTTTAGTTCTAATATTCCAAACGACAGCCAGTTTTTGATGGACGTGATAAAGTGCGCGAGGGTTTAGCTATGTTTGATTTTTGAGTAATTATCCTGGAGATGTTTAAAATGCTTTTTACATAGTTCACAATACTTATTTTACGGAATTAAGTTTATTTCTTGGCTTAAATAAATGACATGCTACTCACTGACTGACATGTTTGGCTTGTCAAAAATTCAGCTGTCGCAAATTCATTGATTTTTGAGAATCATTTTTTTTTTACCAGGAAAGGAGTGGTTTTGATGCACAAAGTTGTTTTATTGCCTCTTATAAGAAATGTTTTATTTCAACCCATGAAAATCTAGATCCTGTTCTAAATAATAGTGAAAAATCACTTTTTAAAACTGTTGTTCCATTATTAACCCTTAGCAGATTTTGATGTTAAACTCTTTAGGAGTGAGACTGAGAACCCTCTATAATCTGCTTGACTGTTATTTTCTACAGCTTTGTACTTTCTTGCACAGTAATTCATCCAGAAATAAGTCTGCTGTTCTTTAATCTTCCTGTGCTCTTCCTCCACTGCATCCTTTATCCTTCCTCCTCATTCTCACTCTTAATGCTTTTCATTCAGGAGATCCATGAGCTTAAGGATCAGATTCAAGATGTGGAGGCGAAGCACATGCAGAACCTCAAAGAGCTCAAGGTACATGTCTGGAAAGACAGTGCCAGTCAAAAGCCCAGTTACATATGACCGTGCTGGCAAAGGGACAACAACTCAAATGTGTGCTTTTTAATCAGCGAATGGCTGACAGGCAACATGATGAAATTACCTGATAACTAGCCTCTGGTTCTTATTTGGCTCTCATCTGTTCATACTTCTGTGCCATGTCTGATTTCTCTGCCTTGCTTCCATCTGTGACTTGATATTATTCTCCAAAACATATTGATATACATCCTCCTTCATAATATTATAATGAAATTTAGTCTAAACATGTCTTCATGGTTAATTTAGTGAGTATTGTAACACATGTGCAGAGGTGTGTTTGTCAGTGTACTGATTTTAATATGGTGTCTGACTTTTTGAAGGATTCCCTTTTGGAAGTGGAAGAAAAGTACCGTAAGGCCATGGTGTCCAATGCACAGCTGGACAATGAGAAGACCAATATGATGTATGAAGTGGACACTTTAAAAGACTCTTTAATGGAACTGGAGGAGAAGCTGTTTGAAACCCGCCGTGAGCTTGAGGAAAAGAGTAAGGTCTGTACAGTCAGGTGTACATTATAGTAAGTTGCAGTAATGGTTTGTTGTAATGCACTGTCGAATATTAGATCACATTTAAATATTAAGATTTAATTCATTTATGAATTTGTGTATTATTTAACTTTTTGTTATTGTTTGTAATTTCTCTATTTTTTGTGATTTTAAAATACAAAAGTGGTGTACATTCCCACCGTGTAAAAACTTCTAACTTTTACTAAATTTAAGAAAAATTAAATGACTGAAAGCAGTTCTATTTATTTTTTTCAGGACCTTGAACGAGAGAAGCATGCTCATAGTATACTGCAGTTTCAGTTCAGTGAATTGAAGGATACGTTGAAACAGAGTGAAGAACTGCTCACTGTGAGTATTGTTGTACTTATGTGTCTGTCATAAACTTTTTGTCCTTTTCAAATGCTTGCCTTCTGCTGATCTGCCTGAACAACTTCTCCTTTTCCTTTATATTTGGTCTTCCTCCATGCATAAAACTGCTTTCTAGGAGATCCGCCAATTACGGCTCAAGCAAGACGGCTTTGTTAGGGAGATTTCTGACCTCCAGGAAACTATTGATTGGAAGAATAAAAAAATTGGGGTATGATCCCTCAGTATCCAACTCTCTTAAGAGTTTTTTTTTTTGTGTGTCTTTACCTTTACATAAAGAGAATTATAATTTCACCTTTCAAACATATAGATAAGCTTGATTCTACATCTGTTTCCTGCTACAGTCTGTCTGTACTTTGCCTCTGCAGCATTGTTTTCATTTCTTTGACCTTCTTTTTCTTCCCTTCGCTGCATCTTTGCCAAATCCCTTCTGCTGCTGTTCAGGCATTAGAGAGGCAGAAGGAGTTTTCTGATGCCATTCGAAATGAGCGCGATGAGCTCAGAGATGAGGTTGTTCAGCTCAAAGATATTTTGAAGGTATTGATTTGTGTGGTGAAATCTATAACTAGAATTTTTTCCCCCAGAAATATTTTGCATTTTTTTGTAAATAAACCTTCTGGACTTTACTGCTCAGTTTTGTATTAATAATTAATAATTTAAACATACTAAAAGCCAGAATACAATATAAATAAAGAGTGATTCATTAACACTTAACTTCTGACTGACTGAATGAACAGAATCATTTATTATAATATTATCATAATATTGGTGCATCAACAAATTTAAACACATTTAAAAAGGCCAGGGATGGGCAACTTCAGTCCTGGAGGGCCACTACTCTGCAGAGTTTAGCACCAACCCTGATAAAAATTCTCCTGCTTGTAGCTTTCTAGTAAACCTGAAGACGTTTATTAGCTTGTTCGGGTGTGTTTGTTGCTCATTCCTGTTTCAGGCCTAGTGTGTCTATACTGATATACATTTTTTTTTTTTTTTACAGAAACATGGCATTGTCATTGGACCGGACTTAACCACCAATGGAGAAACTGGGGAAGATGTTGGAACAGCTGAACAGAATTCTCAAACAGCATCAGCTGAAATCCGAGAGGGGAGTAGCGTACTAGGTAAGCTGCTTTTCTTAACATCATTCTTTGCATGCTTACATTACTTTATCTTTGCCACTTTGCATTTCATCTTGTAGAGCTTGAGCAACATCCAACTAAACTGCTTCTATTAACCTGCTACAAATGCACTGTTACATTAACATCTCACACTTTCCTGTTTCCCTTTATCCACTTTGCATATACAGCTAATTAATGGCATATCTTGAACCAAATATTATAAGATCTTGTCTCTCTCTTAAATCAATATTTCAATATTCTGCAGGACAAGTGTTTATCAAATCGCTGCAAATATTTATTCATTCTTGACTTTGAAATCAAAATCAAGGCAAGGAATTGCAGATTACTTTCTTCAGTTCTTGACTTTAAACTGTGGGGTTTTCTTCCTTGGGACATCCTTCAACACATTTGATTTGTATAGCGAATAAAAGAGCTCTCTATATAAGAGCTTTGCCTTGGAGTCTTCATTTTTCCCTCCTTTCCTTCTTCCTTTTACTTCTTGCTCTAAACATTTGCAAGATATTCATTGGCTTCTACAGACACATTTGTTTTGGCTTTAACTACTGACACCTCCATCATCTCCCAGGCACTCATCAGTTGAAGCTGTTTAAAGACCAGCAACAAAAAGATTTGGATGACAGGATGCAAGGGAATCAACAGTCTTCACATGCCCCTTTCAGTTCTACAAATACAGCTTTAAAAGCAAATGAGAACGAAGACCTTGGGGACCAATTGAATCAGGGTATAGGGCAGCTTGAGAATAGACCTGAAGAACCTCCAAGTTCTGTTTGCGATGATGAACTCACTGCAACAAGTCCCAAGGAGAAGATCAAATCTGAGGCACATTTATTGGAAGATTCAAGATATGATACTGAAGATTCAGAGAGAAAAGTTCACAAGGATGAACTTATGGAGACAGATCAACAAGAGAGTGAATATGTCAAACCTAGTAAGGAAATCAAAGAGGAAACTGTCTCTGAGTCTGTCTCTGCTTCTGTCCATAATGAAACTGATAAACCTGATGAGGCAGTGCTTGATGATCAAATCAAAGAAGAAACTCCCGTAGAGTCTGTCTCTCCTTCAATCCTTGATGAAACTGATAAACCCAGTGAGGCAGTGCTTGATGATCAACTCAAAGAGGAAATTCCTGTAGAGTCTGTCTCTGCTTCAATCCATGATGAAACTGATAAACCTGGTGAGGCAGTGCTTGATGATCAACTCAAAGAGGAAATTCCTGTAGAGTCTGTCTCTTCTTCAATCCATGATGAAACTGATAAACCTGGTGAGGCAGTGCTTGATGATCAACTCAAAGAGGAATCTGTGGAATCATCTCAAATGGAGAAACTTCCCAAAACACAGGTGGCCAGTGCTTCCAATAAAAAAAAGAAAAGGAAGAAGAAAAACAAGCAGAAGCAGAAACTAAGTGACAAGCAAGAGAGTGACACAAAGTTGGATGACAAGAATGAAATAGTTTTGAGTGAAGACAATCCAAACCCAGAACTGGATGGTGATCTAGAAGAAAACCACGAGAAGCCTTTAGGGAATGACGTATCCGAAACAACGTTGAATACAGATGTCCCACATGGTGATAAAGGAACCAATGAATTGGACTGTATCGAAATAACAAGCACAAATATTAATGCTGATAATGCTCAAGACAAAACTCTGTTAGTTACAGATGAAGCTGATTCGGTAGAAATGTCTAAATCTATCTCAAATTCTGATTGCCCTGAATCTAACAATGGTGTACTTTCAGATGATCTGTCCAACAATATTATCGCTAACCCTGCAACCATTATTGATGACCACACTGAGGATTCAACAATTCCTGACCCAGAACCTGTGATATTCAGCAGTGAGCTTATGTCTTCAGAAACCGAGACTTCACTGCCTCATGAACCTTCTGCTCAGTCCATGGATACTGTTGGAGTGTGCGTTGAGTCTAGCTCAAAGAACATTGAGAATTCTTCATTGGTAGGCGTCAAAGAAGAGAAGAGTCATCTGGACTGTGAAGTAGAAGAACAGAATGAAAGGCTCCAAAATATCGATCTAGATGGTGACACTCACTCTGTAGATAAAGATAACTCTGCTCATTCCTCTTCCCCTGTGATGGAGAAGGTGGAAAATGAAGCTGAAAAGGTAATCCAGGAACAACCTATTGATCAGCCAATGGAAAGTCAACTTCAAGATAGTACTGGAGCAAACGTGGGCCTGGAAGAGGTTGAGACACAAAATGAACTAGATGTAGAAAGCTTTAATGTCCCTTGTGAAAAAGTGTTTGATGAATGCCATGTTGACGACACTCCTTTAATTGAAACAACAGAGTTTCTGGTTATACATGAGGATCACCTGTCTGCCATTGAAGCAAACCAGGAATCAGTTGTGGAGTCAGAAGCTTCTGACCAAGAACCAAAGGTAGAAAACTTTCAGGAGGAAAGATCAATCCAAAATCAGGTTAAAATTAATGTGCAGCTGTCTGAAGATGATGAAGACCTTCAGGTAAAGTCAGATGTGGTTCTTCAAGAGCTCAAGGAAAAAGATGAGGAGGAGGAAGACGAAGGAGAATCCTTTGATTTTGATGAAATGGATCTTGAAGCACCATCAGATGCCCCTTTAAAAAACGTAGATCAACCAAATGAGGACTCCGCTTTGTTAAAAGAAAATGCACAAGAAGCAAGCCAGGAGTATGAAAGGAATGTCAATGATGAGGACCAGCCCCAAGAAGATGAACATCTGGAACATGCAGATCATGAATCAAAGACAAATGAGCATAAAGATGATGGTCATGCCACAGAAAACCCACAAACAGCAACAGATGTAGACAGATGTTTAACAGGGGACAGCCAAACCAACAGTGAAGTTAAACCTAATGATCAGCAGCATGACACACCTGATGCATTTGATGTGCATCAGCAGGCATCAGAAGATGTGACACTCAGTAAAGGGGTTCATCAAAGTTCAGAGATGAAGACGAGAGATGTAAGCCAAGAGATGGAGACGAAAGATGTAGGCCAAGAGATCAATAGCTCCATTCACCATGAAAACAAGGCATCAAATATTTCAGGAGAGCAGGAAGCTGCAGGGATCAACAAGGAAAATGATAGAAAAGAATCTAAAAAAAGTGGAAAAGGCAAAGGAAAGGGCAAAGGGAAAGAAGAATGTAAAATGTCTTAATACAAGGATGTTGCTGAGTGTCTTTACTCAGCATCTTCCTTTCAACAAGTAACATTACACTTATACTGTAGGTCTTAATTAAATTATTTCCGGAACCATTACTTCAGAGAACCCAAGAAAACCAAAGTTTTCTTACAGTGAAGCCGATTATCAGTCATCACAGCGGTTTCCGCAAGCACATTTTATACATACATTTTTATGTATCCAATATTGAATGAACTTCGGAAATTAGGTCAAACAATGTTAAATCTAAAATAAATCACACATTAAATGCTGGCAGTAATGGGTGTAAAGTGTCATATTTATTTAGAAATTTTACATAAGCATGAATAAAATGGTTCTCATAATAATGTGATTTAATACACTTTTCTGTTTTGGAAATTGCCACCTTTCTGTCTATGCTGCGGTCATGTTTAGCAGCTTCCTAATTACAGTGTTTTCTGGTGCAGATTACTTTGTATGTTCTTTAAATGAGTGATATGTTGTTCCAAATGTGGTAAATTAAAAATGTTATCGTGTGCCAACCCTATTAAACATTCCTCTAAGGATTTGACTGGAGCGTTATATATCCACTTTGTTTTTCCATTAATTTTTTGGGAGATATTATTGTAAACAAATATTTCATTTTAATTCTGTCTGGTGAAGATGGTGTTGAAACACAAAATAATGCATGTTAATTGAACATATGTTACAATAAAATGAATAAATTTAAAATAGATATTTTAAACTATTGTTGTTGACTGTGATTACAGTTAAATATTTTACAATTTAATTTCCCAGCTAACTGACTAAGCTGTTGTATAATGATAGAGGACTTTTAATTAAACTGCTTCAGATAAGAATGTACACAAACAAAACTACGGTCAAGGTTTAATTTTTAGGTCATGAATTATAGGATGTTTTTGCTAGATGCTAGATCACACTCATTTGAATAAGCTCAAAGTCATGGAAAACACTCACATGTAATAGATGTACAGATTAAGTGAATGCTGAAAGAATTGACTACATGAGGCCCTTGAGGTCACTGAAGTTTCTGCATGTTGTCCATCCTCATCCTTCACATCCCAGCATAGGATAGCCTCACTTTTGCATGCCCTGACTCCTCCCCCTCCATGCCTTTGGCCCCTCCCACCCCTGGTATGTGAAAATCTTTCCTGTCTAACCTTGGAATGTATTAAGAGATGAATGTATTTTATTATAGCAGAATTATTATTATTATTTTTTTTTTACGTTTTACTAGAGTTGTTACCAAATGTGAGTATGAGTACCCTGAGGTGTTATCAACCCCCCCCCAAGCATTCAAATAAAATGTTTCTTCTTGTCTTATAAAAAATCTGTTGAACGTGCTTTTCAGAAATTCGTTTGCGAAAACTGGTTGATGAGAGGGAGAACTTAATAGAGCAGGTGCGTATCTGGTGGTTGCTTACTTTAGACCCACTTTGTCCTCATTTTGTGCAGTTAAATGCATGTTTTTTTTACAGGTTAAAAGATTGAAAGGTCAACTTGAGCAGAAGAAACAGAAGAATGGCACAGAGGATGCATCCAGCCCAGAGGGGGATGTGCTGGAGAATGGTGCTGACTCCAACATCATGGATATACAGAGTAAGGAACTGCCTGCACACTCAGTCCAGTTTAAGACGACATTTCTAAATTTCTCCAGCTCGTAATATTCATTACATAATTCGCAATGATTTTTAATAGGTTTGTTTCATTGTTCAAGTAAGACTCTCATTCTCAGATGTTGAGAAATGTGTAATTATTCCTTGTTTCAGGGGATGCCAACAGGCAAGTCATTGACCTGAAATTTAAACTTGTCAAATCAGAGCAAGAAGTCACAGCACTTGAACAGAATGTGAGTTCTTTTAATATATATTTTTATTATCGTTTATTTTTAAATATTTGACACCTTTTAACCTTTAAAATATGAAATAGTGATTTAACATTTGACATGATTTTAATTGAAACTCATGTTGTAGGTCACGAGGCTCGAGGGTCAGGTGACCCGGTACAAATCTGCATCCGAAAATGCAGAGAAGGTGGAGGACGAACTCAAAGCTGAAAAACGCAAACTGCAGCGAGAGGTAATAGCTAAATAGCACTGCTTTCATCAAGATAACAGATACAGTCCTACTTGTATGTACATGTAATAAAATTAATGGCTTGCTCAACTTTGCTTCATGGCAGCTACGATCTGCATTGGACAAGATTGAAGAGTTAGAGTCAAGTAACAGCCACCTCTCAAAAAGGCTGGAGAAGATAAGGACTGGACGTGGAACAGCAGCAACTCCCTAATGGTTTCAGATCTGTCCATAATCTGCCCAAATTCACCTCCACTGCCTGTCCGTTTCCCATGGGGCAGCCTCCAAAAGAGCTCTTTGCTCATAAGCATTCACGCCCATGAGAACCCTGATACATTACATCCTGCAACCGTGCCATGTCTTCCTGTTTAGGTTGAGTTCATCTTTGGAGAACCCAATCAGGACTTTTTCGAATGATGCAGGACGACTCTTAGTGTGCCACGTTCAAAAGCACAAACACTGTAGTTCAAAAAGTTAGAATGATAATAGTCTCAATTAAATGTTGCTTTGTCTGAATTTATTCAAACCTAAAGTGCAAGGCTACCTGAGATTATGTGGAGAAAGATCTGAGAAGTTATGCTTTGGAATTCTGACTGTGAAGATCAGGACATGTTGTCCAGCTCAAGGAAGTATGGGTTGTCATTTGTTTGGTTTGTTTTAGGAGCTTAAAGGGTTAGTTCCCCCGAAAACGAAAATTCTGTGATTAATTACTCATCTTCATGCCATTCCAAACCCCTAAAACCGTTCATCTGCGGAACGCAAATTAAGATATTTTTGATGAAATCCGAGAGCTCTCTGACCCCTCCATAGAGAGCAATTTAATTAACACTTTCAAGGCCCAGAAAGATAGTAAAAACATCATTGATGTTGTGTAAACAGTGCAGCGCTTCCTAGTTCTACAGCAGACCAACTCGTGCACATATGTCGCGGTGCTCACGTCAACAGCGTCAGCCAATGTTACGCCGGCTTCACACCGCACGCGCCAGCAGCGCGTAAGCAGCGCATATTTTTTTCGATGCTCATGTTAACAGATTAGTGCATTCACACCGGCAGCAGAGGCAGCGCCGCAGCGCGTAGCAGGAGCAGAGCAGAAGCGTCAGTGCGCGATCGTTTCGGCGCCGGGTCTATTTTTGACGCGCTGCTCACGCTGAATTAAAGCCACAGTGCATTGTTCTGATCAAAACTGACCTGATTAACATGCAAAATAACTAATTTCACCTTGAAATCATGTAGTGAAGTGTTCTGTGTGTTTCACAAACACCATATGACATCCGGCGCTGTGATTTAAAAAAAATTAAATACTCGAAAACACATCACAAAACACATCACACACACATCATTTGCTCAAACTTCAAAGGCCTGTTTCAATGATTAAAACTAGAGGCTTATTTTAACTTTAAGGTTACTTTTATCAAGTAAACTACCTTTATACAGCATGTTATATGCATGTGTGTTTGGGACAGAGGGGAACACAGTCGCATTTGCAGCAGATATACGCTGCCTATCATTAATCAAAGCACGAGACAGACAGGGGTCGGAGGAGAACACCGGGAAAGTGACAGAATGGACAATATTCATCTGTATTTGCAATATACGAGCCGCGGTTAAGCTGCGCGAGACAAACGCTGCCAGTGTAAAAGCACAATTGACGCGCGCGACTCCCGCTCTCCATACGCACCGCTTCTGCCCTGCCAACGCACTGCTAGCGCATGCGGTGTGAAGCCGGCGTTAAGCCGGTGTTCTGGAAGCGCTGCACTGTTTACAATATGTCAACAACGCAAGAGTCTGACACAGGCTAGTAGAACAAATTGTTGAATAAAGTCATTATTTTTGTTTTTTGCACACAAAAAGTATTCTTGTCACTTCATAAAATTAAAGGGATCGTTCACCCAAAAAGAAAATTTTTCATAATTTACTCTATCAAATTGTTACAAACCTGTATGAGTTTCTTTGTTCACAGAATATATTTTGAAGAATGTTCGTAACTAAGTAGGTAGAGCAACCATTGACTACCATAGTATTTTTTCCCTACTATGGTTGTCAGTGGTTGCTCTAGCTGCTTGGTTAATAACATTCTTCAAAATATTTTCATTTTTGATTGAATTATCCCTTTAAGGTTGAACCACTGGATTCACATGGACTATTTTAACAATGTTTTTACTACCTTTCTGGACGTTTAAAGTGGTAATTAAATTGTCGTCTATGGAGGGTCAGAGAGCTCTCGGATTTAATCAAAAATATCTTAATTTGTGTTTCGAAGATGAATGAAAGTCTTAGGCGTTTGGAACGACAAGGGGGTGACTAATTAATGACATAATTTACATTTTTGGGGGAACTAAACCTTTAAAAAGCATTTTGATTCACAAAGACAAGACAGATGAGTATATGTGATTGTCCATGTGTGATGCTTTTGATGTGTTCCACTTTCAGATGCTTTTGATGTGTTCCACTCTCAGATATTTTATTAACACTGGTTGAGTCAGCTCTTCCTTGTGTGTCTGAATCCAAAGTTTCTGGAATATTGAGGTCTCAACGCTGGATTTTGCCATCTGTGTTCTTTTATTTTTTGTTTCTCTAATTGTCTATAATGGTCTTCTATCATGCTTTTCCCTACATGTCAGAAAGACTGAAGTAATATAAATGAAGATGAATACTGATTCTTAGTGAATGTTAGTGTTGCATCGATGCTGACATTGCCACCCAACACAAACACATTGATCAGGAAGTTGTTCATGGATTTCAGGCTGAGCAGAAATTCGAACTGCCTTTGACAAGATTTAAAATTTAACCCCCAGGTGAAGAAGAAGACTAGAAGATTGAGAACATTCTTATGTTTTCCAAACCAATTATGAGAAATTCTGTGATCAGAAGCATTAGTTGTTTAAGACTGTTGTGATCACAAGCGCCATTTATTACCAACAGCCCGGATGAGAGCTCCACCCTGTTTACAATGCTTCAACATGTAGGTTAACTTTATGAACTGTTATCTGCAATAAAATGTCAATTTTAAATTAAACTGTTTGTCCATGGTCCATATACACATTCTCCTCACCATTCTCTCAGATTTCCTTTGATGGCGATGGCTTGGCAAAACCTTAATTTTGCCATTTCCAAGTATACAGTCTGAATGAATGAGAGAACTATGTAGTGTCTAAATTTTCCTGTGCCGCCTCAATAGGTTGCCTAAGGTACGCCCGACTTTGAATCCGCAACACCATGCGGCGAGCATAGAAATCTCGATAATCAGGTGGCAGTTCTTCTAAGACGCCTAGAGCCCTCTCCAGTGCCTGCAGTGCTCGAGTAGCTGCTACTGGGTCTTTGTTTCCATATGGATCTTTCTTATCATAACTCTCAGGTGGCAGATGCTTCCAGAACACGTTGACACCAACTCCAAACTGGAGAGCCAGGGTATTGTGAAACCACAGAGCTGAGGAAATGTAAAAAATGCAATTAGTTCAGAGTGTTGTGTGAAAGTATATACAGTAGTTTTTCCAATATTTGTAAGTAATTGGCGTGGGTAAAGAATCGAGTACCTGGAATGAAGAGCAGATCTCCTGGTTCCAGAACACACTCATAGCGGCACGCTTTCACAAACTCAGGATAAAGTTGCAGATCAGGAGTGTCGATGTCCAAAACTTCAGACTTGTCCCCTAAAAAAATGACAATTCAACAATTATTCTGATGCATTTTAGCAAATTAAATCTAGTAGATCCAGTTTTATCCCACACATTGTCAAATGTGCCTTTGTGTGTGTATAGATACAATTCTACACATAGTTGTCATTTATAAAGTTTTGACGATCACCTATGAGGTAGAGATGAAGGGCATCTTTGGGGCTGTAGAGAACAACACGCTTTCGTCCTGTAACCTGAGCTAGAAGGTTGTCCATTACCTGATGGTAAACATTAACATAGCTGTCATAAGCCAAGAGTGCTTTAAAAACTTTACAACTTTATTACAAGAGACTGCATGGTCACATTTTCTTTCTCTGTCTTTCTGCAAAAAAACGTGGCACATAGATATGAAGAACTCACATCATAGTGTGTCCACAGCTGTAGACCAGGGGAACTGATACGAAAGACACTGGAGAAAAACTGCTCTGGCTCAAAGAACTGGGGTATATAGAAGTCCTCTGCCAGCTCAGGGAACTGCTTCCTTAAATCAGCAGGTTCCTCAAAGGGAAAGGACAATAATATTTTCCAGGCATTCTACAGTAAATATACTGATGCATATTACAGTTTCATTCAAATGAAACTCTACAGTCCCAAACAAGTAAGATTTTCATTTTTACTACCTTACGGACATCTTCTCCGAGTGATCGCAAGTAATAGCTTTCATCCTGTTGGGGAAAAGAAGATCAAGAAAAAGAAGATTGTGTTTATGAGTGTGGCTCACAAATTTTTTTTATAAACAAATAAAAGTATATGACTGCAATAAATAAAGATACATCAAAATTGGTTAGTGTGTCTGAAGCTACAACTACTTCCAAACTTTGGTACTTCCAAAAGTGGCACAGTTTTTACACTTAATATTTGAATATTACAAATATTATAAAACATTAAAAAAACAACTTATCAAACTGGGAATTCACTTGTTATATAGAATAAACATTAAAGGTAACTAACTTGACTAATGAAGAAATCCGAGTGTTTTGCCTCTGCAGCTCTCTGAATAAACTTGTCAAATGGTAGTGTCCTGAAATACAAAATGAGAATGACGTTTTAACTTCCACAGTTTTTGTTGGTCTCGTTATCTGTGTTAAATCACACACCTGTATACAAAGTTCTTATGCAGAAAGTCCATCCTGGGCTCTGGGGACACGTGCACTTTGACCTCGCGGTCTCCCCCTTTTTCTGCGAGATAACTCACCGTCCACGCGCGCAAACAGGGCCCCACGGGCACGCGCTTTAGAACCACTGGTCTGCGCTGAATGAGACACGTGTGTTTTATTTAACTTGCAACACACTCAAAACACTAAACTTAATGGCTGTTGTTATTATATATAACACGAGTTACCAGAGGATATATGTCCCTCAAGAAAGTCTCTCTGTCCACATCGGTGAATACGGGCACTTCCAGCTTTTCCTGACAGTCCATTTCTAACAATCTGAAGCTGACTCTCCATTTACTGCACCCTTTCGCCTTTCTTAGAAACTAGTGATAGAAAGCCCGAGTCGTTTATGAGAGTCGACTCTTTCAGACAGTTCGTTTTAAAGAACCGGTTGAAATGCCGAACCTCGAAATGCTCTAAATTAAATAATTCAAGTAAAGCCACGTTGACACATATTGTTGTTTATTACTGTGTTGTTTATTCACAATGGTGGTTAAATGTGTAGGAGTTTTGACCCGAGAAGAATCTCTCAGAACCATTCAGTCTGATTCGTTAAGGAATCGCTCAGCCCGGTTTGAGAACCGATTCAGATGATTCATAAAAAAAACCGACTCAAAAGAATATTTGAGAACAAATTGGATACCGTCACTAGGAACATGTGTTCAGCGTATATATATATTTTTTTACAAACAGCACACATAATATATATTTGAATAATAAAGTGTAAGTCTGTTCTGTTTTGTTCAAATCCGTTATATTGATCTGCAAATGTGGAACGTTTTTCTTTTTAGTATGTTGTCAGTCGGATTTCCCTAACCGATGGGCCACTGAGGATGATGGGAGAAAGATGGCGCTGCCCTTACTGAGGTGTTGTAGCTGTAACAGGCCCGTTTCCATTCTGATTCGGTACTTTGCATCAAAGCCACTTTTAGTGAATCAGTCCAGACGACTCCCCCCAGTATTGTCTGCTGTGTGTAATGTTCGTCAATACAGCTCTGAGCGGGGAAAACACAAACAGAACCAAAAGGTTGTAGTTGTCGGCATCCCGAACCCCTTCATTTGGTTTCGAACCCGCATCTACTTCTTTCTCATCCGAACTTACTTCGACAAAGAGTTTAGCATCGAGGAGTTCACAGAAGGGGCCAAACATGTGAGTTATAGATGCTTATGTGTCTCCTGTATGTAATGTCATCAGCATATGAGCTAAATTGCTTAAAGGGATAGTTCACCCAAAATAATTAAAATTCTGCTATTTAGTCACGCTCAAGTTCTTCCAAACCTGTATCAATTGCTTTGTTCTGCTGAACACAAAGGGAGATATTTTGAAGAATGTAACCAAGCAGATCTCGGCAGAACAAACATTTGACTAAATTATGACATTTTTGGGTGAACTATCACTTTAACCGGTATCATTTTATAGACTATAAACAATGTTAGATATAACAGTACTTGTTCTATAATAATTATGGACCAAAAAATGTATGTCTTTATTGATACCAACATTTTAAGACTTTTTATTTTATTTTTACCCTGTCTTTTAGTTATATAAGATTTATACTTTATGAATGAACATACCAAAGAAGATGCATGTTTAATTATATGTTTCATTGTATTTTTAAATAAATTATATATCAACAAGTGTCAAATTGAAAACCTTATTTCAAATTGTATAAAGAATATGAAGCATTATATGTTGATACCGTTTCTAAATCTATAAACAAAAATAAAATGTATGTGTTCTTTGGACTTTCCATTCCCCATTTTTCTTGAGTTACATGATCATTTAAACAGAATATTCAAATATCCTTTCTCTCTCAGGCTTTTTCACATGTTTCAAGATTGCTGTCTCAGTGTCAGTTTGAGTCTCTTGAAGGATTAGTGGCTAAAGACGTAAGTGCATGAAAATAAAAATTTTCCTGTTTAAGATTATTTAATGTCAGTAAGAGTAATTTAATTTATATTCTCTCCCATAGCTAATAGAAAAACTTGAGGAAAAATGCGCTCATCTGTCTCTGAGCCACAAGAAGGCGCTGTCAGCCGATTCTGATGAGATCATGTACACAACAACTGGAGATGTGGGCATTTACTATGATGATAGCGGTAAGCTTCATACCACGCAATATTTGCCCAGGTAATATGTTAAATTTTTGTTTGTGGGCGAGTAATGTAGAAAAAAATAGCTTTGTAGCGTGCCTCCATCAGATTTGCATCCTTTTTATTGGACTGGTTCTTATGAGAGCCAATATGTTCTACTATCCCCTGGATTTACAGACAAGGCTTAAACCCAGAGTAAAATTATTGTTTGAGCTGTTTTAACTGAAAGCAACTTGTAATGACATAAGGCATGTTTATAAAAGCTACTTAAAGGAGTGGTTTGCTTTAAAATTAAAAATATTTATATAAATATGGATATTTTTCTTCCACAAACCCATTCACATCTGAAGGCCTTTATTAACCCCCCGTAGCTGTATGGATTACTTTTATAATGGTTGGATGTACTTTTTTGAGCTTCAAATTTTGGGCTGCCATAATAATGCTTGGATTAGCTGGGATATTTTTTTAATATAACTGAGTGTATTCATCTGAAAGAAGAATGTCATATACATCTAGGATGGCTTGAGGGTGAGTAAATGATGGGATAATTTCCATTCTTGGAAGAACTATTCCTTTAAATGTCCTATTTGAGCTAAGGCCTAATCCTTTCTTAATTTAAACCCTGTCTGTGAAACCAGGTCAAGATGTATTTAAAAAGAAATTGTTTCGTTTAAAGTAGATCATTAATGCATATGTATGACAAAAATAATTGCATTTTCAGGGAGGAAATTTGTAAGTATTTTAATGCGCTTCTGGTACTTAACGAGTGCCAGAATTCCTGATGACAGTATGGAGGGAGCGAGAATTTTCCAGGTTGCCATTGGTGGAGAGGAAGAGAGACCAGAGACCAAAAGATTGCTTACAGCCAATTATGAGTGAGTATTGTGATTTACTCTTTTCATTGTTTTTTGTATTACGTCTCATAGTGAAATGAATGGATTGCAAGGTTCTTATTAAATACATCGTTTTATTATAGTTTAAATTGCCTATAAATATTAAGATTAAGAGTAGCTACCATTTACTTTGAGCTAATGTCGAGAAATATCAGTATTATGTTATCATTGTAGTAAATATGTAAGACCATTTTACAGAAGTTGTCTGGTTTTCTTTGTTTTGGCAGATTCCAAAGGGAGTTTACCCAGGGTGTGACTCCAGATTGGATCATCACAAGAATAGAGCACTCAAAACTTCTTGATTAATCTCTTAGGGGATATTTATATTTTTTTCATTCAATATTTCTCAACATGCCAAAAAATGTAGGCATGATTCTCTAACCCTCACTGAAAAAATTTGTCAGCTCCAGAAACTCTCCATGGACATTAGAAAATTATGAATGTTGGTTTCCTGTGTGCTTCAGTGTATCGCATCTCACTGATCTCAGATGAAGTATTTTAATGTTTATAAATTTGTACGGCTCCTGATTGATCTGTTTAGTCATAAAATGTCTTTTTAAAACTTTGTGTGAATCAGAATCAACGTATACAAGGGATTTGTTGCCAGTTTAAAGCAAACAACAGTGCTGGACTAAATGAGGCATAAACTTATACAACATGATTGCAGATACTACATGCCAGTCAAAGTGTAAATACATCTAAGAACATTTTTTTCAACATAATTTAGTTTTTAGGGGCATTTTGACTGCAAACTGTACAAACTTCCAGTGGGTGGAGTATATATGAATATTCATGATATTTCCCTTGTTGTGGGCGTGGCCTTGAGACAACGCAAACCAATGGAACTGAAAATATTAGTGCACGCTCCTCAAATCGCAACCTTTTTTTTCTGGATTATTTCGAAAAGAAAATAGTTACAATGTTAGGCATTAACTGCAACAGTCAGTTCAAATTTTCAAAACAATGAATAGTTTGTGCAATATGATAAATCGTCTGAGTTGCTGTGCCAGGCTGATTACAGGCATTCAGATAATAAGGACACAGATCAGACAATAACCTACGATCGTCTAAGCTAACACACATTTTACTTTTTGATTTCTTGCTTTTTTTATAACATTTTTGAAGATTTAAATTTAATTTGAATAGTAAATGCACATTTACTTGTATAGCCACATACAGACATGTCACATTTTTTAAAGCTTTAACAAAGCAACATCAAAATCTTTACACATACACCTGGGTCATTCCTGTTATACGTTAACTTTTCTGTGTCTATAATTTACTTCTATTAAATGAGTCACATATTTATAAAGAAATGGCTTAAATTATATATCTAGGTCTTCTTTATCACTTAAGACACTAAAACTACTGTTTTGTATTTTACACACCAGTTTTTGCTGATATATGCATTCAATGTCATCATGTTCTCAGTGCAAAGTAATTAACTTCCACAAGAACTATAAACCATGAAACGATAAAATACTCTAAATATTTTTAGATTGCTACATAATTGGCTAAACTATCTCTAATCATACATATAAATCATGTGAAACTATAGTTATTTTTATTTTTTTTAATTTTCTTAATTTAGCTTTTCCCTGAAGTCATCTTCCACCCTGTTAATATATCCTTTCTCGACTTCCAAAAAAGACCACAATTCCATTGAGACCATTTTCAGGAAATTGGGAAATGTATTTTTCCTGCTGGAATTCAACTGAAGACCTACATACTGGTACGCTTTAACTTTCACTCCTAACTTTTTTGTAGTTTTTGAAATGTTATCTCAATTGACATCTCTATTTACCATTCAATTGGCAACAATGGGTACAGAAAGTTCTTAATACTTTGTTCTTAATAATCAAGACATTCTATTCATCAATAATAGTTTTGTTATTGTTTCAAAAATATACATCATCAGTATTAAACAATAAAAGACCTGAAATATTTCAGTTGGTGTGCAATGAATCTAAAATATATGAAAGTTTAATTTTTATCATTACATTATGGAAAATAATGAACTTTTATCACAATATGCTAATTTTTTTAGAAGGACCTGTACTATTCAAGAAAAGCTTGCTATTGTATTTAGCACTATGAGATTGCAGAAATGTAAAGTGCATTACAAATAAAATTCATTATTATTATTTTTATTATTGTTTAACATTTACATCATTAACATTTTGTGTTAACTATGAATATGTCCCTAACAGGATGGAATACCTTCACGGCCAGTGTCTGAACAATCTACCCATAATTTTTTTTTTTTTTTTGTCCCTGAGCTTGACCAATATGTATTCCTAATAGTTCCTAGAAACATGAAAATGATTTTCTTTTTTCCCTCAACACTTATAAAGCCAAAATGTTACCGCATACCAGGAATGACCCACCTATTTGGGAAATCTGTAAGTACTAATCGATTAAAGGTATAGTCCATTTCTGAAGAACAGTCTGAAGAACATTGGGAACCAGTATAACCACTTGTGCCAACTGATTTTAATTGTATGTACTAAAATACACTGACACATATTTTTCAAAATTTGCACTACGAAAGAATGAGTCATACAACTTTGAAACGAGATGCGGGAATCCAAATTATTTTTGATCAACCTATCCTTTTAAATTGGACCCTTAAAAGAGTCCATTGTGTGTTTCTATTATATTTAGTTAACAGTCAAATTCAGTTTAGAGAAATAATAAAAATAATATTATTTTAATAAATAGTGCTCTCTCTCTTTCTCACACACACACACACACACAAACACGCACACACATGCACGCACACACACACACACACACACAATACACCTCATATCTGTTCTTTGACCATATGTTGCACTGAAAAACAACTTCCTCTCATGTCAGGTGTTTTATGTGTGAAATGTGTGAGATTAAATGATCCATAACATTGTGTTAATCGTGTTTAAGATTTGAAAATCTGCCCCTAAACCTACCCATCACAGGAAACATTCAGCATTTTTACTTTCTCAAAAAAAAAAAAAAACTCATCCTGTGTGATTTATAAGCCTTTGATCTCTAGTTTTACTATCTTTATGGGGACATTTGGTCCCCACAATGTAATGTAAACAAGGACACACACACACACACACACACACAAATTAATACACCTCGTATCTGTTCTTTGACCATATGTTGGACTGAAAAACAACTTCTTTTCATGTCAGGTGTTTTATGCGTGAAATGTGTGAGTTTAAATTATCCATAACATTGTGTTAATCGTGTTTAAGATTTGAAAATCTTTTTCTCATTTTACAAGTATACAGTGATAGCATTTCTGATCATTGTGGGGCAGGGATTCCCAAACGTTTTGTCAGCCAAACTCTGTTGACCTAAAATATTTACTTGAAGTCCTCTTGATCGGACACAAGCCCAAATTCTATCAAATCTGGATGCGATTTGTCTGTAGACCTATTTTACATGATCACTTTTCATATTTACATGATCGTATTTTACTTTGCAATGCTCAAATACAAATGTACATTTAAATGGGAATGCCTGGAAAGTAATTTAACTTAATGTGTGATATATATAATCCTGTTACATTTAATTAAAGGTTAAAAACTTAATGAAAAGCATTTTACAGATACACTCAAAAGATTTGTGTAAGATGCAAAATAAAAGTCAGAGAGAGATACATTCTGCCTCAGCATCATGTCTTAGTGTTGGGTCTGGCCTGAGGACTTTGTCCACATCAGAGACAATGCCGTCTCTTGCCAGGCAAAGGAAAAAAATCCTCTGGTGTGCAGGATCCAGCCTCGAGTCAGAAAGCGGTCATAACCACAGCCACCCTGTGTTATAGAGCTGCTACTACCAGGTGTCGGATGAATGGTTGTGTACAGTTAACCTGAGTTGTAAAAATTTTCAAGCCCGGGGACAGATAGAATGAGCTGAGTTCAAAGTAGGCAATCATTTAAGTCCAAGTGATTTTATTCTGACAGCTGTCTCATCACATGTGCTCAAAATAAAGTTAAAAATAAACAAAAAAGGTGTAGCCAGAATGTGACATGAAAGGGAGATTTTTTGCAAAAACCCAATATTTATTGGAAAGATGCTTTAGTGAGGCCAGTAGGGGGTAATACAATGCAGTAGGAGGCACAGAATGAGCTACCACCTATAATGCATTAAAGGTGGTAGCTCATTCTGAGGAAAAATATGAGTTACTCAGGATGTACTGCCACTGCATAATACCTGTTTTATTAAATCAGCACTATCAGTTCTGCTGTAGCATCCCATGGCCAAAACCTGACTACCTATTGAAGCTCTGCTGGTTCTAGCCCTGCAGTGACATGAAAAGGAAAATTATTAGAAAAAAACTTGATTGTTATTAATGCATTATAGGTGGTAGCTCATTCTGTGCACCCTACTGTATTGCATTACCCCCTACTGGCCTCTAAAGTAACTTTCCAATAAAAATTAGGTTTTTGCAAAAAAACTTTGGTCATGGTATGCTACGGCATAAAAAGGTTTATCTTTCCAATAACAATCAAGTTTTTTCCTAATAGTTTTCCCTTTCATGTCACTGCTGGGCTAGAACCAGCAGAGTTTCAATAGGTAATCAGGTTTTGGCCATGGGATGCTATAGCAGAACTGAAAGTGCTGATTTAATAAAACAGGTATTATGCAGTGGCAGTACATCCTAAGTAACTCATATTTTTCCTTAGAATGAGCTACCACCTTTAATGCATTATAGGTGGAAGCTCATTCTGTGGCCCCTACTACATTGCATTACCTCCTACCGGCCTTACTAAAGCAACTTTCCAATAAAATGTTTTTTTTTTTGCAAAAAAATCTCCCTTTAATGTCACATTCTGGCTACACCTGCTTTGCTTTGGTAGGGAACCAGGCTTTGGCCATGGTATGCTACGGCATAAAAAGGTTTATCTTCCAATAACAATCAAGTTTTTTCCTAATAGTTTTCCCTTTCATGTCGCTACTGGGCTAGAACCAGCATAGCTTCAATAGGTAGTCAGGTTTTGGCCATGGGTTGCTAACAGCAGAACTGATAGTACTGATTTAATAAAACAGGTATTATGCAGTGGCAGTACATCCTGAGTAACTCATATTTTTCCTCAGAATGAGCTACCACCTTTAATGCATTATAGGTGGTAGCTCATTCTGTGGCCCCTACTGCATTGCATTACCTCTTACTGGCCGCACTAAAGCATCTTTCCAATAAAAATTGGGTTTTTGCAAAAAAATCACCCTTTCATGTCAAATTCTGGCTACACCTGCTTTGCTTTGGTAGGGAACCAGGCTTTGTCCATGGTATGCTACGGAATAAAAAGGTTCATCTTCCAATAACAATCGAGTGTTTTCCTAACAGTTTTCCCTTTCATGTCACTGCTGGGCTAGAACCAGCAAAGCTTCAATAGGTAGTCAGGTTTTGGCCATGGGTTGCTACAGCAGAACTGAAAGTGCTGATTTAATAAAACAGGTATTATGCAGTGGCAGTACATCCTGAGTAACTCATATTTTTCCTCAGAATGAGCTACCACCTTTAATGCATTATAGGTGGTAGCTCATTATCTGCCCCCTACTGCATTGCATTACCCCCTACTGGCCTCACTAAAGCATCTTTCCAATAAAAATTGGGTTTTTGCAAAAAAATGTCCATTTCATGTCACATTCTGGCCACACCTGCTTTGCTTTGGTAGGGAACCATGCTTTGGCCATGGTATGCTACGGCATAAAAAGGTTTATCTTCCAATAACAATCAAGTTTTTTCCTAATAGTTTTCCTTTTCATGTCACTGCTGGGCTAGAACCAGCAGAGCTTCAATAGGTAGTCAGGTTTTGGCCATGGGTTGCTACAGGAGAACTGATAGTACTGATTTAATAAAACAGGTATTATGCAGTGGCAGTACATCCTGAGTAACTCATATTTTTCCTCAGAATGAGCTACCACCTTTAATGCATTATAGGTGGTAGGTCATTCTGTGCCCCCTACTGCATTGTATTACCCCCTACTGGCCTCACTAAAGCAACTTTCCAATAAAAATTGGGTTTTTGCAAAAAAAATGTCCATTTCATGTCACATTCTGGCTACACCTGCTTTGCTTTGGTAGGGAACCATGCTTTGGCCATGTTATGCTATGGGATAAAAAGGTTTATCTTCCAATAACAATCAAGTTTTTTCCTAATAGTTTTCCTTTTCATGTCACTGCTGGGCTAGAACCAGCAGAGCTTCAATAGGTAGTCAGGTTTTGGCCATGGGATGCTATAGCAGAGCTGAAAGCGCTGATTTAATAAAACAGGTATTATGCAGTGGCAGTACATCCTGAGTAACTCATATTTTTCCTCAGAATGAGCTACCACCTTTAATGCATTATAGGTGGTAGCTCATTCTGTGCCCCCTACTGCATTGCATTACCCCTACTGGCCGCACTAAAGCATCTTTCCAATAAAAATTGGGTTTTGCAAAAATCACCCTTTCATGTCAAATTCTGGCTACACCTGCTTTGCTTTGGTAGGGAACCAGGCTTTGGCCATGGTATGCTACGGCATAAAAAGGTTCATCTTCCAATAACAATCGAGTGTTTTCCTAATAGTTTTCCCTTTCATGTCACTGCTGGGCTAGAACCAGCAAAGCTTCAATAGGTAGTCAGGTTTTGGCCATGGGATGCTATTGCAGAACTGAAAGTGCTGATTTAATAAAACAGGTATTATGCAGTGGCAGTACATCCTGAGTAACTCATATTTTTCCTCAGAATGAGCTACCACCTTTAATGCATTATAGGTGGTAGCTCATTCTGTGCCCCCTACTGCATTGCATTACCTCCTACTGGCCGCACTAAAGCATCTTTCCAATAAAAATTGGGTTTTTGCAAAAAAATCACCCTTTCATGTCAAATTCTGGCTACACCTGCTTTGCTTTGGGGGAACCAGGCTTTGGCCATGGTATGCTACGGCATAAAAAGGTTCATCTTCCAATAACAATCGAGTGTTTTCCAAATAGCTTTCTATTTCATGTCACTGCTGGGCTAGAACCAGCAAAGCTCCAATAGGTAGTCAGGTTTTGGCCATGGGTTGCTACAGCAGAACTGAAAGTGATGATTTAATAAAACAGGTATTATGCAATGGCAGAACATCCTGAGTAACTCATATTTATCTTCAGAATGAGCTTCCACATTTAATGCATTATAGGTGGTAGCTCATTCTCTGCCCCCTACTGCATTGCATTACCCCCTTTTGGCTCACTAAAGCATATTTCCAATAAAAATTGGGTTTTTGCAAAAAAATGTCCATTTTATGTCACATTCTGGCTACACCTGCTTTGCTTTGGTACGGAACCATGCATTGGCCATGGTATGCTACGGCATAAAAAGGTTTATCTTCCAAAAACAATCAAGTTTTTTCCTAATAGTTTTCCTTTTCATGTCACTGCTGTGGCAGTACATCCTGCATTATGCAGTCGCAGTACATCCTGAGTAACTCATATTTTTCCTCAGAATGAGCTACCACCTTTAATGCATTATAGGTGGTAGCTCATTCTGTACTGCATTGCATTACCTCCTACTGGCCTCACTAAAGCAGCTTTTCAATAAAAATGTTTTTTTTGCAAAAAAATCTCCCTTTCATGTCACATTCTGGCTACAACTGCTTTGCTTTGGTAAGGAACCAGCCTTTGGCCATGGTATGCTACGGCATAAAAAGGTTCATCTTCCAATAACAATCAAGTTTTTTCCTAATAGTTTTCCTTTTCATGTCACTACTGGGCTAGAACCAGCAGAGCTTCAATGGGTAATCAGGTTTTGGCCATGGGATGCTATAGCAGAACTGAAAGTGATGATTTAATAAAACAGGTATTATGCAATGGCAGAACATCCTGAGTAACTCATATTTTTCTTCAGAATGAGCTTCCACCTTTAATGCATTATAGGTGGTAGGTCATTCTGTGCCCCCTACTGCATTGTATTACCCCCTACTGGCCTCACTAAAGCAACTTTCCAATAAAAATTGGGTTTTTGCAAAAAAATGTCCATTTCATGTCACATTCTGGCTACACCTGCTTTGCTTTGGTAGGGAACCATGCTTTGGCCATGGTATGCTACGGCTTAAAAAGGTTTTTCTTCCAATAACAATCAAGTTTTTTCCTATTAGTTTTCCTTTTCATGTCGCTGCTGGGCTAGAACCAGCAGAGCTTCAATAGGTAGTCAGGTTTTGGCCATGGGATGCTATAGCAAAACTGAAAGTGCTGATTTAATAAAACAGGTATTATGCAGTGGCAGTACATCCTGAGTAACTCATATTTTTCCTCAGAATGAGCTACCACCTTTAATGCATTATAGGTGGTAGCTCATTCTGTGCCCCCTACTGCATTGCATTAACCCTTTACTGGCCTCACTAAAGCATCTTTCCAATAAAAATTGGGTTTTTGCAAAAAATTCTCCCTTTCATGTCACATTCTGGCTACACCTGCTTTGCTTTGGTAAGGAACCAGGCTTTGGCCATGGTATGCTACGGCATAAAAAGGTTTATCTTCCAATAACAATCAAGTTTTTTCCTAATAGTTTTCCTTTTCATGTCACTGCTGTGGCAGTACATCCTGCATTATGCAGTGGCAGTACATCCTGAGTAACTCATATTTTTCCTCAGAATGAGCTACCACCTTTAATGCATTATAGGTGGTAGCTCATTCTCTGGCCCCTACTGCATTGCATTACCTCCTACTGGCCTCACTAAAGCAGCTTTTCAATAAAAATGTTTTTTTTTTGAAAAAAAATCTCCCTTTCATGTCACATTCTGGCTACACCTGCTTTGCTTTGGTAAGGAAACAGGCTTTGGCCATGGTATGCTACGGCATAAAAAGGTTCGTCTTCCAATAACAATCATGTTTTTTCCTAATAGTTTTCCTTTTCATGTCACTGCTGGGCTAGAACCAGCAGAGCTTCAATAAGTAGTCAGGTTTTGGCCATAAGATGCTACAGCAGAACTGATAGTGCTGATTTAATAAAACAGGTATTATGCAGTGGCAGTACATCCCAAGTTACTCATATTTTTCCTCAGAATGAGCTTTAGCCTTTAATGCATTATAGGTGGTAGCTCATTCTGTGCCCCTACTGCATTGCATTACCCCCTACTGGCCTCACTAAAGCATCTTTCCAATAAAAATAATTTCTTTGCAAAAAAATCTCCCTTTCATGTCAAATTCTGGCTACATCTGCTTTGCTTCGGTAGGGAACCAGGCTTTGGCCATGGTATGCTACGGCATAAAAAGGTTCATCTTCCAATAACAATCGAGTGTTTTCCTAATAGCTTTCCATTTCATGTCACTGCTGGGCTAGAACCAGCAAAGCTTCAATAGGTAGTCAGGTTTTGGCCATGGGTTGCTACAGCAGAACTTATAGTGCTGATTTAATAAAACAGGTATTATGCAGTGGCAGTACATCCTGAGTAACTCATGTTATTCCTCAGAATGAGCTACCACCTTTAATGCATTATAGGTGGTAGCTCATTCTGTGCCCCCTACTGCATTGCATTACCCCCTACTGGCCTCACTAAAGCAGCTTTCCAATAAAAATTGGGTTTTTGCAAAAAAAATCTCCCTTTCATGTCACATTCTGGCTAGACCTGCTTTGCTTTGGTGCGGAACCAGGCTTTGGCCATGGTATGCTACGGCATAAAAAGTTTCATCTTCCAATAACAATCAAGTTTTTTCCTCATAGTTTTCCCTTTCATGTCACTGCTGGGCTAGAACCAGCAGAGCCTCAATAGGTAGTCAAGTTTTGGCAATGGGATGCTACAGCAGAACTGATAATGCTGATTTAATAAAACAGGTATTATGCAGTCGCAGTACATCCTGAGTAACTCATATTTTTCCTCAGAATGAGCTACCACATTTAATGCATTATAGGTGATAGCTCATCCCCCCTACTGCATTGCATTACCCCCTACTTGCCTCACTAAAGCATCTTTCCAATAAAAATTGGGTTTTTGCAAAAAAATGTCCATTTCATGTCACATTCTGGCTACACCTGCTTTGCTTTGGTACGGAACCATGCTTTGGCCATGGTATGCTACGGCATAAAAAGGTTTATCTTCCAAAAACAATCAAGTTTTTTCCTAATAGTTTTCCTTTTCATGTCACTGCTGGGCTAGAACCAGCAGAGCTTCAATAGGCAATCAGGGTTTGGCCATGGGATGCTATAGCAGAACTGAAATTGCTGATTTAATAAAACAGGTATTATGCAGTGGCAGTACATCCTGAGTAACTCATATTTTTCCTCAGAATGAGCTACCACCTTTAATGCATTATAGGTGGTAGCTCATTCTGTGCCCCCTACTGCATTGCATTACCCCTTTACTGGCCTCACTAAAGCATCTTTCCAATAAAAATTGGGTTTTTGCAAAAAAATGTCCCTTTCATGTCACATTCTGGCTACACCTGCTTTGCTTTGGTAAGGAACCAGGCTTTGGCCATGGTATGCTACGGCATAAAAAGGTTCATCTTCCAATAACAATCAAGTTTTTTCCTAATAGTTTTCCTTTTCATGTCACTGCTGGGCTAGAACCAGTAGAGCTTCAATAGGTAGTCAGGTTTTGGCCATGGGATGCTATAGCAGAACTGAAAGCGATGATTTAATAAAACAGGAATTATGCAATGGCAGAACATCCTGAGTAACTCATATTTTTCTTCAGAATGAGCTTCCACCTTTAATGCATTATAGGTGGTAGCTCATTCTGTGCCCCCTACTGCATTGCATTACCCCCTACTGGCCTCACTTAAGCAGCTTTCCAATAAAAATTGGGTTTTTGCAAAAAATCTCCCTTTCATGTCACATTCTGGCTACACCTGCTTTGCTTTGGTGCGGAACCAGGCTTTGGCCATGGTATGCTACTGCATAAAAAGGTTCATCTTCCATTAACAATCAAGTTTTTTCCTCATAGTTTTCCTTTTCATGTCACTGCTGTGGCAGTACATCCTGCATTATGCAGTGGCAGTACATCCTGAGTAACTCATATTTTTCCTCAGAATGAGCTACCACCTTTAATGCATTATAGGTGGTAGCTCATTCTGTGGCCCCTACTGCATTGCATTACCTCCTACTGGCCTCACTAAAGCAGCTTTTCAATAAAAATGTTTTTTTTTTGCAAAAAAATCTCCCTTTCATGTCACATTCTGGCTACACCTGCTTTGCTTTGGTAAGGAACCAGGCTTTGGCCATGGTATGCTACGGCATAAAAAGGTTTATCTTCCAATAACAATCAAGTTTTTTCCTAATAGTTTTCCTTTTCATGTCACTGCTGGGCTAGAACCAGCAGAGCTTCAATAGGAAATCAGGTTTTGGCCATGGGATGCTATAGCAGAACTGAAAGTGATGTTTTAATAAAACAGGTATTATGCAGTGCCAGTACATCCTGAGTAACTCATATTTTTCCTCAGAATGAGATACCACCTTTAATGCATTATAGGTGGTAGCTCATTCTGTGCTCCCTACTGCATTGCATTACCCCCTACTGGTCTCACTAAAGCATCTTTCCAATAAAAATTGGGATTTTGCAAAAAAATCTCCCTTTCATGTCACATTCTGGCTACACCTGCTTTGCTTTGGTAAGGAACCAGGCTTTGGCCATGGTATGCTACGGCATAAAAAGGTTCATCTTCCAATAACAATCAAGTTTTTTCCAAATAGTTTTCCCTTTCATGTCACTACTGGGCTAGAACCAGCAGAGCTTCAATAGGTAGTCAGGTTTTGGCCATGGGATGCTATAGCAGAGCTGAAAGCGCTGATTTAATAAAACAGGTATTATGCAGTGGCAGTACATCCTGAGTAACTCATATTTTTCAGAATGAGCTACCACCTTTAATGCATTATAGGTGGTAGCTTATTCTGTGCCCCCTACTGCATTGCATTACCCCCTACTGGCCGCACTAAAGCATCTTTCCAATAAAAATTGGGTTTTTGCAAAAATCTCCTTTCATGTCACATTCTGGCTACACCTGCTTTGCTTTGGTAGGGAACCAGGCTTTGGCCATGGTATGCTACGGCATAAAAAGGTTCATCTTCCAATAACAATCGAGTGTTTTCCTAATAGTTTTCCCTTTCATGTCACTGCTGGGCTAGAACCAGCAAAGCTTCAATAGGTAGTCAGGTTTTGGCCATGGGATGCTATTGCAGAACTGAAAGTGCTGATTTAATAAAACAGGTATTATGCAGTGGCAGTACATCCTGAGTAACTCATATTTTTCCTCAGAATGAGCTACCACCTTTAATGCATTATAGGTGGTAGCTCATTCTGTGCCCCCTACTGCATTGCATTACCTCCTACTGGCCGCACTAAAGCATCTTTCCAATAAAAATTGGGTTTTGCAAAAATCACCCTTTCATGTCAAATTCTGGCTACACCTGCTTTGCTTTGGGGGAACCAGGCTTTGGCCATGGTATGCTACGGCATAAAAAGGTTCATCTTCCAATAACAATCGAGTGTTTTCCAAATAGCTTTCTATTTCATGTCACTGCTGGGCTAGAACCAGCAAAGCTCCAATAGGTAGTCAGGTTTTGGCCATGGGTTGCTACAGCAGAACTGAAAGTGATGATTTAATAAAACAGGTATTATGCAATGGCAGAACATCCTGAGTAACTCATATTTATCTTCAGAATGAGCTTCCACATTTAATGCATTATAGGTGGTAGCTCATTCTCTGCCCCCTACTGCATTGCATTACCCCCTTTTGGCTCACTAAAGCATATTTCCAATAAAAATTGGGTTTTTGCAAAAAAATGTCCATTTTATGTCACATTCTGGCTACACCTGCTTTGCTTTGGTACGGAACCATGCATTGGCCATGGTATGCTACGGCATAAAAAGGTTTATCTTCCAATAACAATCAAGTTTTTTCCTAATAGTTTTCCTTTTCATGTCACTGCTGTGGCAGTACATCCTGCATTATGCAGTCGCAGTACATCCTGAGTAACTCATATTTTTCCTCAGAATGAGCTACCACCTTTAATGCATTATAGGTGGTAGCTCATTCTGTGGCCCCTACTGCATTGCATTACCTCCTACTGGCCTCACTAAAGCAGCTTTTCAATAAAAATGTTTTTTTTTGCAAAAAAATCTCCCTTTCATGTCACATTCTGGCTACAACTGCTTTGCTTTGGTAAGGAACCAGCCTTTGGCCATGGTATGCTACGGCATAAAAAGGTTCATCTTCCAATAACAATCAAGTTTTTTCCTAATAGTTTTCCTTTTCATGTCACTGCTGGGCTAGAACCAGCAGAGCTTCAATGGGTAATCAGGTTTTGGCCATGGGATGCTATAGCAGAACTGAAAGTGATGATTTAATAAAACAGGTATTATGCAATGGCAGAACATCCTGAGTAACTCATATTTTTCTTCAGAATGAGCTTCCACCTTTAATGCATTATAGGTGGTAGGTCATTCTGTGCCCCCTACTGCATTGTATTACCCCCTACTGGCCTCACTAAAGCAACTTTCCAATAAAAATTGGGTTTTTGCAAAAAATGTCCATTTCATGTCACATTCTGGCTACACCTGCTTTGCTTTGGTAGGGAACCATGCTTTGGCCATGGTATGCTACGGCATAAAAAGGTTCATCTTCCAATAACAATCAAGTTTTTTCCTATAGTTTTCCTTTTCATGTCACTGCTGGGCTAGAACCAGCAGAGCTTCAATAGGTAGTCAGGTTTTGGCCATGGGATGCTATAGCAAAACTGAAAGTGCTGATTTAATAAAACAGGTATTATGCAGTGGCAGTACATCCTGAGTAACTCATATTTTCCTCAGAATGAGCTACCACCTTTAATGCATTATAGGTGGTAGCTCATTCTGTGCCCCCTACTGCATTGCATTAACCCTTTACTGGCCTCACTAAAGCATCTTTCCAATAAAAATTGGGTTTTTGCAAAAAAATCTCCCTTTCATGTCACATTCTGGCTACACCTGCTTTGCTTTGGTAAGGAACCAGGCTTTGGCCATGGTATGCTACGGCATAAAAAGGTTTATCTTCCAATAACAATCAAGTTTTTTCCTAATAGTTTTCCTTTTCATGTCACTGCTGTGGCAGTACATCCTACAGTCCTGCCAGTACATCCTGAGTAACTCATATTTTTCCTCAGAATGAGCTACCACCTTTAATGCATTATAGGTGGTAGCTCATTCTCTGGCCCCTACTGCATTGCATTACCTCCTACTGGCCTCACTAAAGCAGCTTTTCAATAAAAATGTTTTTTTTTTGGAAAAAAATCTCCCTTTCATGTCACATTCTGGCTACACCTGCTTTGCTTTGGTAAGGAAACAGGCTTTGGCCATGGTATGCTACGGCATAAAAAGGTTCATCTTCCAATAACAATCATGTTTTTTCCTAATAGTTTTCCTTTTCATGTCACTGCTGGGCTAGAACCAGCAGAGCTTCAATAAGTAGTCAGGTTTTGGCCATAAGATGCTACAGCAGAACTGATAGTGCTGATTTAATAAAACAGGTATTATGCAGTGGCAGTACATCCTAAGTTACTCATATTTTTCCTCAGAATGAGCTTTAGCCTTTAATGCATTATAGGTGGTAGCTCATTCTGTGCCCCTACTGCATTGCATTACCCCCTACTGGCCTCACTAAAGCATCTTTCCAATAAAAATAATTTCTTTGCAAAAAAATCTCCCTTTCATGTCAAATTCTGGCTACATCTGCTTTGCTTCGGTAGGGAACCAGGCTTTGGCCATGGTATGCTACGGCATAAAAAGGTTCATCTTCCAATAACAATCGAGTGTTTTCCTAATAGCTTTCCATTTCATGTCACTGCTGGGCTAGAACCAGCAAAGCTTCAATAGGTAGTCAGGTTTTGGCCATGGGTTGCTACAGCAGAACTTATAGTGCTGATTTAATAAAACAGGTATTATGCAGTGGCAGTACATCCTGAGTAACTCATGTTATTCCTCAGAATGAGCTACCACCTTTAATGCATTATAGGTGGTAGCTCATTCTGTGCCCCCTACTGCATTGCATTACCCCCTACTGGCCTCACTAAAGCAGCTTTCCAATAAAAATTGGGTTTTTGCAAAAATCTCCTTTCATGTCACATTCTGGCTAGACCTGCTTTGCTTTGGTGCGGAACCAGGCTTTGGCCATGGTATGCTACGGCATAAAAAGTTTCATCTTCCAATAACAATCAAGTTTTTTCCTCATAGTTTTCCCTTTCATGTCACTGCTGGGCTAGAACCAGCAGAGCCTCAATAGGTAGTCAAGTTTTGGCAATGGGATGCTACAGCAGAACTGATAATGCTGATTTAATAAAACAGGTATTATGCAGTCGCAGTACATCCTGAGTAACTCATATTTTTCCTCAGAATGAGCTACCACATTTAATGCATTATAGGTGATAGCTCATTCTCTGCCCCCTACTGCATTGCATTACCCCCTACTTGCCTCACTAAAGCATCTTTCCAATAAAAATTGGGTTTTTGCAAAAAAATGTCCATTTCATGTCACATTCTGGCTACACCTGCTTTGCTTTGGTACGGAACCATGCTTTGGCCATGGTATGCTACGGCATAAAAAGGTTTATCTTCCAAAAACAATCAAGTTTTTTCCTAATAGTTTTCCTTTTCATGTCACTGCTGGGCTAGAACCAGCAGAGCTTCAATAGGCAATCAGGGTTTGGCCATGGGATGCTATAGCAGAACTGAAATTGCTGATTTAATAAAACAGGTATTATGCAGTGGCAGTACATCCTGAGTAACTCATATTTTTCCTCAGAATGAGCTACCACCTTTAATGCATTATAGGTGGTAGCTCATTCTGTGCCCCCTACTGCATTGCATTACCCCTTTACTGGCCTCACTAAAGCATCTTTCCAATAAAAATTGGGTTTTTGCAAAAAAATGTCCCTTTCATGTCACATTTTGGCTACACCTGCTTTGCTTTGGTAAGGAACCAGGCTTTGGCCATGGTATGCTACGGCATAAAAAGGTTCATCTTCCAATAACAATCAAGTTTTTTCCTAATAGTTTTCCTTTTCATGTCACTGCTGGGCTAGAACCAGCAGAGCTTCAATAGGTAGTCAGGTTTTGGCCATGGGATGCTATAGCAGAACTGAAAGCGATGATTTAATAAAACAGGTATTATGCAATGGCAGAACATCCTGAGTAACTCATATTTTTCTTCAGAATGAGCTTCCACCTTTAATGCATTATAGGTGGTAGCTCATTCTCTGCCCCCTACTGCATTGCATTACCCCCTACTGGCCTCACTTAAGCAGCTTTCCAATAAAAATTGGGTTTTTGCAAAAAAATCTCCCTTTCATGTCACATTCTGGCTACACCTGCTTTGCTTTGGTGCGGAACCAGGCTTTGGCCATGGTATGCTACTGCATAAAAAGGTTCATCTTCCATTAACAATCAAGTTTTTTCCTCATAGTTTTCCTTTTCATGTCACTGCTGTGGCAGTACATCCTGCATTATGCAGTGGCAGTACATCCTGAGTAACTCATATTTTTCTCATAATGAGCTACCACCTTTAATGCATTATAGGTGGTAGCTCATTCTGTGGCCCCTACTGCATTGCATTACCTCCTACTGGCCTCACTAAAGCAGCTTTTCAATAAAAATGTTTTTTTTTTTGCAAAAAAATCTCCCTTTCATGTCACATTCTGGCTACACCTGCTTTGCTTTGGTAAGGAACCAGGCTTTGGCCATGGTATGCTACGGCATAAAAAGGTTTATCTTCCAATAACAATCAAGTTTTGTCCTAATAGTTTTCCTTTTCATGTCACTGCTGGGCTAGAACCAGCAGAGCTTCAATAGGAAATCAGGTTTTGGCCATGGGATGCTATAGCAGAACTGAAAGTGATGTTTTAATAAAACAGGTATTATGCAGTGGCAGTACATCCTGAGTAACTCATATTTTTCCTCAGAATGAGCTACCACCTTTAATGCATTATAGGTGGTAGCTCATTCTGTGCTCCCTACTGCATTGCATTACCCCCTACTGGTCTCACTAAAGCATCTTTCCAATAAAAATTGGGATTTTGCAAAAAAATCTCCCTTTCATGTCACATTCTGGCTACACCTGCTTTGCTTTGGTAAGGAACCAGGCTTTGGCCATGGTATGCTACGGCATAAAAAGGTTCATCTTCCAATAACAATCAAGTTTTTTCCAAATAGTTTTCCCTTTCATGTCACTACTGGGCTAGAACCAGCAGAGCTTCAATAGGCAGTCAGGTTTTGGCCATGGGATGCTATAGCAGAACTGAAAGCACTGATTTAATAAAACAGGTATTATGCAGTGGCAGTACATCCTGAGTAACTCATATTTTTCCTCAGAATGAGCTACCACCTTTAATGCATTATAGGTGGTAGCTCATTCTGTGCCCCCTACTGGATTGCATTACCCCTTTACTGGCCTCACTAAAGCATCTTTCCAATAAAAATTGGGTTTTTGCAAAAAAATCTCCCTTTCATGTCACATTCTGGCTACACCTGCTTTGCTTTGGTACGGAACCATGCTTTGGCCATGGTATGCTATGGCATAAAAAGGTTCATCTTCCAATAACAATCATGTTTTTTCCTAATAGTTTTCCTTTTCATGTCACTGCTGGGCTAGAACCAGCAGAGCTTCAATAGGAAATCAGGTTTTGGCCATGGGATGCTATAGCAGAACTGAAAGTGATGTTTTAATAAAACAGGTATTATGCAGTGGCAGTACATCCTGAGTAACTCATATTTTTCCTCAGAATGAGCTACCACCTTTAATGCATTATAGGTGGTAGCTCATTCTGTGGCCCCTACTGCATTGCATTACCCCTTTACTGGCCTCTCTAAAGCATCTTTCCAATAAAAATTGGGTTTTTGCAAAAAAATGTCCATTTCATGTCACATTCTGGCTACACCTGCTTTGCTTTGGTACGGAACCATGCTTTGGCCATGGTATGCTACGGCATAAAAAGGTTCATCTTCCAATAACAATCGAGTGTTTTCCTAATAGTTTTCCCTTTCATGTCACTGCTGGGCTAGAACCAGCAAAGCTTCAATAGGTAGTCAGGTTTTGGCCATGGGATGCTATTGCAGAACTGAAAGTGCTGATTTAATAAAACAGGTATTATGCAGTGGCAGTACATCCTGAGTAACTCATATTTTTCCTCAGAATGAGCTACCACCTTTAATGCATTATAGGTGGTAGCTCATTCTGTGCCCCCTACTGCATTGCATTACCTCCTACTGGCCGCACTAAAGCATCTTTCCAATAAAAATTGGGTTTTGCAAAAATCACCCTTTCATGTCAAATTCTGGCTACACCTGCTTTGCTTTGGGGGAACCAGGCTTTGGCCATGGTATGCTACGGCATAAAAAGGTTCATCTTCCAATAACAATCGAGTGTTTTCCTAATAGCTTTCTATTTCATGTCACTGCTGGGCTAGAACCAGCAAAGCTCCAATAGGTAGTCAGGTTTTGGCCATGGGTTGCTACAGCAGAACTGAAAGTGATGATTTAATAAAACAGGTATTATGCAATGGCAGAACATCCTGAGTAACTCATATTTATCTTCAGAATGAGCTTCCACATTTAATGCATTATAGGTGGTAGCTCATTCTCTGCCCCCTACTGCATTGCATTACCCCCTTTTGGCTCACTAAAGCATATTTCCAATAAAAATTGGGTTTTTGCAAAAAAATGTCCATTTCATGTCACATTCTGGCTACACCTGCTTTGCTTTGGTACGGAACCATGCATTGGCCATGGTATGCTACGGCATAAAAAGGTTTATCTTCCAAAAACAATCAAGTTTTTTCCTAATAGTTTTCCTTTTCATGTCACTGCTGTGGCAGTACATCCTGCATTATGCAGTCGCAGTACATCCTGAGTAACTCATATTTTTCCTCAGAATGAGCTACCACCTTTAATGCATTATAGGTGGTAGCTCATTCTGTGGCCCCTACTGCATTGCATTACCTCCTACTGGCCTCACTAAAGCAGCTTTTCAATAAAAATGTTTTTTTTTGCAAAAAAATCTCCCTTTCATGTCACATTCTGGCTACAACTGCTTTGCTTTGGTAAGGAACCAGCCTTTGGCCATGGTATGCTACGGCATAAAAAGGTTCATCTTCCAATAACAATCAAGTTTTTTCCTAATAGTTTTCCTTTTCATGTCACTACTGAGCTAGAACCAGCAGAGCTTCAATGGGTAATCAGGTTTTGGCCATGGGATGCTATAGCAGAACTGAAAGTGATGATTTAATAAAACAGGTATTATGCAATGGCAGAACATCCTGAGTAACTCATATTTTTCTTCAGAATGAGCTTCCACCTT
Source organism: Gobiocypris rarus (assembly GCA_023029165.1). NCBI lineage: Eukaryota > Metazoa > Chordata > Actinopteri > Cypriniformes > Gobionidae > Gobiocypris > Gobiocypris rarus. Next base: position 29,198,201 of record CM040910.1, read on the forward strand.
TAATGCATTATAGGTGGTAGGTCATTCTGTGCCCCCTACTGCATTGTATTACCCCCTACTGGCCTCACTAAAGCAACTTTCCAATAAAAATTGGGTTTTTGCAAAAAAATGTCCATTTCATGTCACATTCTGGCTACACCTGCTTTGCTTTGGTAGGGAACCATGCTTTGGCCATGGTATGCTACGGCTTAAAAAGGTTTTTCTTCCAATAACAATCAAGTTTTTTCCTATTAGTTTTCCTTTTCATGTCACTGCTGGGCTAGAACCAGCAGAGCTTCAATAGGTAGTCAGGTTTTGGCCATGGGATGCTATAGCAAAACTGAAAGTGCTGATTTAATAAAACAGGTATTATGCAGTGGCAGTACATCCTGAGTAACTCATATTTTTCCTCAGAATGAGCTACCACCTTTAATGCATTATAGGTGGTAGCTCATTCTGTGCCCCCTACTGCATTGCATTAACCCTTTACTGGCCTCACTAAAGCATCTTTCCAATAAAAATTGGGTTTTTGCAAAAAAATCTCCCTTTCATGTCACATTCTGGCTACACCTGCTTTGCTTTGGTAAGGAACCAGGCTTTGGCCATGGTATGCTACGGCATAAAAAGGTTTATCTTCCAATAACAATCAAGTTTTTTCCTAATAGTTTTCCTTTTCATGTCACTGCTGTGGCAGTACATCCTGCATTATGCAGTGGCAGTACATCCTGAGTAACTCATATTTTTCCTCAGAATGAGCTACCACCTTTAATGCATTATAGGTGGTAGCTCATTCTCTGGCCCCTACTGCATTGCATTACCTCCTACTGGCCTCACTAAAGCAGCTTTTCAATAAAAATGTTTTTTTTTTGAAAAAAAATCTCCCTTTCATGTCACATTCTGGCTACACCTGCTTTGCTTTGGTAAGGAAACAGGCTTTGGCCATGGTATGCTACGGCATAAAAAGGTTCGTCTTCCAATAACAATCATGTTTTTTCCTAATAGTTTTCCTTTTCATGTCACTGCTGGGCTAGAACCAGCAGAGCTTCAATAGGTAGTCAGGTTTTGGCCATGATGCTACAGAACTGATAGTGCTGATTTAATAAAACAGGTATTATGCAGTGGCAGTACATCCTGAGTAACTCATATTTTTCCTCAGAATGAGCTACCACCTTTAATGCATTATAGGTGGTAGCTCATTCTGTGCCCCTACTGCATTGCATTACCCCCTACTGGCCTCACTAAAGCATCTTTCCAATAAAAATTATTTCTTTGCAAAAAAATCTCCCTTTCATGTCAAATTCTGGCTACATCTGCTTTGCTTCGGTAGGGAACCAGGCTTTGGCCATGGTATGCTACGGCATAAAAAGGTTCATCTTCCAATAACAATCGAGTGTTTTCCTAATAGCTTTCCATTTCATGTCACTGCTGGGCTAGAACCAGCAAAGCTTCAATAGGTAGTCAGGTTTGGCCATGGGTTGCTACAGCAGAACTTATAGTGCTGATTTAATAAAACAGGTATTATGCAGTGGCAGTACATCCTGAGTAACTCATATTTTTCCTCAGAATGAGCTACCACCTTTAATGCATTATAGGTGGTAGCTCATTCTGTGCCCCCTACTGCATTGCATTACCCCCTACTGGCCTCACTAAAGCAGCTTTCCAATAAAAATTGGGTTTTTGCAAAAAAAATCTCCCTTTCATGTCACATTCTGGCTAGACCTGCTTTGCTTTGGTGCGGAACCAGGCTTTGGCCATGGTATGCTACGGCATAAAAAGGTTTATCTTCCAATAACAATCAAGTTTTTTCCTCATAGTTTTCCCTTTCATGTCACTGCTGGGCTAGAACCAGCAGAGCCTCAATAGGTAGTCAAGTTTTGGCAATGGGATGCTACAGCAGAACTGATAATGCTGATTTAATAAAACAGGTATTATGCAGTCGCAGTACATCCTGAGTAACTCATATTTTCCTCAGAATGAGCTACCACATTTAATGCATTATAGGTGATAGCTCATTCTGTGCCTCCTACTGCATTGCATTACCCCCTACTTGCCTCACTAAAGCATCTTTCCAATAAAAATTGGGTTTTTGCAAAAAAATGTCCATTTCATGTCACATTCTGGCTACACCTGCTTTGCTTTGGGGAACCATGCTTTGGCCATGGTATGCTGCATAAAAAGGTTTATCTTCCAATAACAATCAAGTTTTTTCCTAATAGTTTTCCTTTTCATGTCACTGCTGGGCTAGAACCAGCAGAGCTTCAATAGGCAATCAGGGTTTGGCCATGGGATGCTATAGCAGAACTGAAAGTGCTGATTTAATAAAACAGGTATTATGCAGTGGCAGTACATCCTGAGTAACTCATATTTTTCCTCAGAATGAGCTACCACCTTTAATGCATTATAGGTGGTAGCTCATTCTGTGCCCCCTACTGCATTGCATTACCCCCTACTGGCCTCACTAAAGCATCTTTCCAATAAAAATTGGGTTTTTGCAAAAAAATGTCCCTTTCATGTCACATTCTGGCTACACCTGCTTTGCTTTGGTAAGGAACCAGGCTTTGGCCATGGTATGCTACGGCATAAAAAGGTTCATCTTCCAATAACAATCAAGTTTTTTCCTAATAGTTTTCCTTTTCATGTCACTGCTGGGCTAGAACCAGCAGAGCTTCAATAGGTAGTCAGGTTTTGGCCATGGGATGCTATAGCAGAACTGAAAGCGATGATTTAATAAAACAGGTATTATGCAATGGCAGAACATCCTGAGTAACTCATATTTTTCTCAGAATGAGCTACCACCTTTAATGCATTATAGGTGGTAGCTCATTCTGCCCCTACTGCATTGCATTACCCCTACTGGCCTCACTAAAGCATCTTTCCAATAAAAATTGGGTTTTGCAAAAATCTCCCTTTCATGTCACATTCTGGCTACACCTGCTTTGCTTTGGTGCGGAACCAGGCTTTGGCCATGGTATGCTACTGCATAAAAAGGTTCATCTTCCATTAACAATCAATTTTTTTCCTCATAGTTTTCCTTTTCATGTCACTGCTGTGGCAGTACATCCTGCATTATGCAGTGGCAGTACATCCTGAGTAACTCATATTTTTCCTCAGAATGAGCTACCACCTTTAATGCATTATAGGTGGTAGCTCATTCTGTGGCCCCTACTGCATTGCATTACCTCCTACTGGCCTCACTAAAGCAGCTTTTCAATAAAAATGTTTTTTTTTTGCAAAAAAATCTCCCTTTCATGTCACATTCTGGCTACACCTGCTTTGCTTTGGTAAGGAACCAGGCTTTGGCCATGGTATGCTACGGGATAAAAAGGTTCATCTTCCAATAACAATCAAGTTTTTTCCAAATAGTTTTCCCTTTCATGTCACTACTGGGCTAGAACCAGCAGAGCTTCAATAGTTAGTCAGGTTTTGGCCATGGGATGCTATAGCAGAACTGAAAGCACTGATTTAATAAAACAGGTATTATGCAGTGGCAGTACATCCTGAGTAACTCACTTTTTTCCTCAGAATGAGCTACCACCTTTAATGCATTATAGGTGGTAGCTCATTCTGTGCCCCCTACTGGATTGCATTACCCCTTTACTGGCCTCACTAAAGCATCTTTCCAATAAAAATTGGGTTTTTGCAAAAAAATCTTCCTTTCATGTCACATTCTGGCTACACTTGCTTTGCTTTGGTACGGAACCATGCTTTGGCCATGGTATGCTATGGCATAAAAAGGTTCATCTTCCAATAACAATCAAGTTTTTTCCTAATAGTTTTCCTTTTCATGTCACTGCTGGGCTAGAACCAGCAGAGCTTCAATAGGAAATCAGGTTTTGGCCATGGGATGCTATAGCAGAACTGAAAGCACTGATTTAATAAAACAGGTATTATGCAGTGGCAGTACATCCTGAGTAACTCACATTTTTCCTCAGAATGAGCTACCACCTTTAATGCATTATAGGTGGTAGCTCATTCTGTGCCCCTACTGCATTGCATTACCCCTTTACTGGCCTCACTAAAGCATCTTTCCAATAAAAATTGTTTTTTTGCAAAAATCTCCTTTCATGTCACATTCTGGCTACACCTGCTTTGCTTTGGTACGGAACCATGCTTTGGCCATGGTATGCTACGGCATAAAAAGGTTTATCTGCCAATAACAATTAAGTTTTTTCCTAACAGTGGAGTATATCCTGAGTAACTCATTTTTTTCCTCAGAATGAGCTACCACCTTTAATGCATTATAGGTGGTAGCTCATTCTGTGCCCCCTACTGCATTGCATTACCCCTACTGGCCTCACTAAAGCATCTTTCCAATAAAATTGGGTTTTGCAAAAATCTCCTTTCATGTCACATTCTGGCTACACCTGCTTTGCTTTGGTAGGGAACCAGGCTTTGGCCATGGTATGCTACGGCATAAAAAGGTTTATCTTCCAATAACAATCAAGTTTTTGACTAATAGTTTTCCCTTTCATGTCACTGCTGGGCTAGAACCAGCAGAGCTTCAATAGGTAGTCAGGTTTTGGCCATGGGTTGCTACAGCAGAACTGATAATACTGATTTAATAAAACAGGTATTATGCAGTGGCAGTACATCCTGAGTGACTCATATTTTCCCTCAGAATGAGCTACCACCTTTAATGCATTATAGGAGGTAGCTCATTCTGTGGCCCCTACTGGATTGCATTACCTCCTACCGGCCTTACTAAAGCAACTTTCCAATAAATTTTTTTTTTTTGCAAAAAAATCTCCCTTTCATGTTACATTCTGGCTACACCTGCTTTGCTTTGGTGCGGAACCAGGATTTGGCCATGGTATGCTACGGCATAAAAAGGTTCATCTTCCAATAACAATCAAGATTTTTCCTCATAGTTTTCCCTTTCATGTCACTGCTGGGCTAGAACCAGCAGAGCTTCAATAGGTAGTCAGGTTTTGGCCATGGGATACAGCAGAACTGATGGTGCTCATTTAATAAAACAGGTATTATGCAGTGGCAGTACATCCTGAGTAACTCATATTTTTCCTCAGAATGAGCTACCACCTTTAATGCATTATAGGTGGTAGCTCATTCTCTGCCCCTACTGCATTGCATTACCCCCTACTGGCCTCACTAAAGCATCTTTCCAATAAAAATTGGGTTTTTGCAAAAAATTTCCATATTATGTCACATTCTGGCTACACCTGCTTTGCTTTGGTAGGGAACCATGCTTTGGCCATGGTATGCTACGGCATAAAAAGGTTTATCTTCCAATAACAATCAAGTTTTTTCCTAATAGTTTTCCTTTTCATGTCACTGCTGGGCTAGAACCAGCAGAGCTTCAATAGGTAGTCAGGTTTTGGCCATGGGATGCTATAGCAGAACTGAAAGTGCTGATTTAATAAAACAGGTATTATGCAGTGGCAGTACATCCTGAGTAACTCATATTTTCCTCAGAATGAGCTACCACCTTTAATGCATTATAGGTGGTAGCTCATTCTGTGCCCCCTACTGCATTGCATTACCCCCTACTGGCCTCACTAAAGCATCTTTCCAATAAAAATTGGGTTTTTGCAAAAAAATTTCCATTTCATGTCACATTCTGGCTACACCTGCGTTGCTTTGGTACGGAACCATGCTTTGGCCATGGTATGCTACGGCATAAACAGGTTTATCTTCCAATAACAATCAAGTTTTTTCCTAATAATTTTCACTTTCATGTCACTGCTGGGCTAGAACCAGCAGAGCTTCAATAGGTAGTCAGGTTTTGGCCATGGGATGCTATAGCAGAACTGAAAGTGCTGATTTAATAAAACAGGTATTATGCAGTGGCAGTACATCCTGAGTAACTCATGTTATTCCTCAGAATGAGCTACCACCTTTAATGCATTATAGGTGGTAGCTCATTCTCTGCCCCCTACTGGATTGCATTACCCCCTACTGGCCTCACTAAAGCATCTTTCCAATAAAAATTGGGTTTTTGCAAAAAAACTTCCATTTTATGTCACATTCTGGCTACACCTGCTTTGCTTTGGTACGGAACCATGCTTTGGCCATGGTATGCTACGGCATAAAAAGGTTTATCTTCCAACAACAATCAAGTTTTTTCCTAATAGTTTTCCTTTTCATGTCACTGCTGGGCTAGAACCAGCAGAGCTTCAATAGGTAGTCAGGTTTTGGCCATGGGATGCTATAGCAGAACTGAAAGTGCTGATTTAATAAAACATGTATTATGCAGTGGCAGTACATCCTGAGTAACTCATATTTTACCTCAGAATGAGCTACCACCTTTAATGCATTATAGGAGGTAGCTCATTCTGTGGCCCCTACTGCATTGCATTACCTCCTACCGGCCTTACTAAAGCAACTTTCCAATAACATTTTTTTTTTTTTGCAAAAAAATCTCCCTTTCATGTCACATTCTGGCTACACCTGCTTTGCTTTGGTGCGGAACCAGGCTTTGGCCATGGTATGCTACGGCATATAAAGGTTCATCTTCCAATAACAATCAAGTTTTTTCCTAATAGTTTTCTCTTTCATGTCACTACTAGGCTAGAACCAGCAGAGTTTCAATAGGTGGTCAGGCTTTGGCCATGGGTTGCTACAACAGAACTAATACTGTTGATTTAATAAAACAGGTATTATGCAGTGGCAGTACATCCTGAGTAACTCATATTTTTCCTCAGAATGAGCTACCACCTTTAATGCATTATAGGTGGTAGCTCATTCTGTGCCCCCTACTGCATTGCATTACCCCTTTACTGGCCTCACTAAAGCATCTTTCCAATAAAAATTGTGTTTTTGCAAAAAAATGTCCATTTTATGTCACATTCTGGCTACACCTGCTTTGCTTTGGTAGGGAACCATGCTTTGGCCATGGTATGCTACGGCATAAAAAGGTTTATCTTCCAATAACAATCAAGTTTTTTCCTAACAGTGGAGTATATCCTGAGTAACTCATTTTTTTCCTCAGAATGAGCTACCACCTTTAATGCATTATAGGTGGTAGCTCATTCTGTGCCCCCTACTGCATTGCATTACCCCCTACTGGCCTCACTAAAGCATCTTTCCAATAAAAATTGGGTTTTTGCAAAAAAATCTCCCTTTCATGTCACATTCTGGCTACACCTGCTTTGCTTTGGTAGGGAACCAGGCTTTGGCCATGGTATGCTACGGCATAAAAAGGTTTATCTTCCAATAACAATCAAGTTTTTGACTAATAGTTTTCCCTTTCATGTCACTGCTGGGCTAAAAGCAGCATAGCTTCAATAGGTAGTCAGGTTTTGGCCATGGGTTGCTACAGCAGAACTGAAAGTGCTGATTTAATAAAACAGGTATTATGCAGTGGCAGTACATCCTGAGTAACTCATATTTTTCCTCAGAATGAGCTACCACCTTTAATGCATTATAGGTGGTAGCTCATTCTGTGCCCCCTACTGCATTGCATTACCCCCTACTGGCCTCACTAAAGCATCTTTCCAATAAAAATTGGGATTTTGCAAAAATGTCCATTTCATGTCACATTCTGGCTACACCTGCTTTGCTTTGGTAGAACCATGCTTTGGCCATGGTATGCTACGGCATAAAAAGGTTTATCTTCCAATAACAATCAAGTTTTTTCCTAATAGTTTTCCTTTTCATGTCACTGCTGGGCTAGAACCAGCAGAGCTTCAATAGGTAGTCAGGTTTTGGCCATGGGTTGCTACAGGAGAACTGATAGTACTGATTTAATAAAACAGGTATTATGCAGTGGCAGTACATCCTGAGTAACTCATATTTTTCCTCAGAATGAGCTACCACCTTTAATGCATTATAGGTGGTAGCTCATTCTGTGCCCCCTACTGCATTGCATTACCCCCTACTGGCCTCACTAAAGCATCTTTCCAATAAAAATTGGGTTTTTGCAAAAAAATGTCCATTTCATGTCACATTCTGGCTACACCTGCTTTGCTTTGGTACGGAACCAGGCTTTGGCCATGGTATGCTACGGCATAAAAGGTTTATCTTCCAATAACAATCAAGTTTTTTCCTAATAGTTTTCCTTTCATGTCACTGCTGGGCTAGAACCAGCAGAGCTTCAATAGGTAGTCAGGTTTTGGCCATGGGTTGCTACAGCAGAACTAGTACTGATTTAATAAAACAGGTATTATGCAGTGGCAGTACATCCTGAGTAACTCATATTTTTCAGAATGAGCTACCACCTTTAATGCATTATAGGTGGTAGCTCATTCTGCCCCCTACTGCATTGCATTACCCCTACTGGCCTCACTAAAGCATCTTTCCAATAAAAATTGGGTTTTGCAAAAATCTCCATTTCATGTCACATTCTGGCTACACCTGCTTTGGTAGGGAACCATGCTTTGGCCATGGTATGCTACGGCATAAAAAGGTTTATCTTCCAATAACAATCAAGTTTTTTCCTAATAGTTTTCCTCTTCATGTCACAACTGGGCTAGAACCAGCAGAGCTTCAATAGGTAGTCAGGTTTTGGCCATGGGATGCTATAGCAGAACTAATACTAGTGCTGATTTAATAAAACAGGTATTATGCAGTGGCAGTACATCCTGAGTAACTCATATTTTTCCTCAGAATGAGCTACCACCTTTAATGCATTATAGGTGGTAGCTCATTCTGTGCCCCCTACTGCATTGCATTACCCCTTTACTGGCCTCACTAAAGCATCTTTCCAATAAAAATTGGGTTTTTGCAAAAAAATGTCCATTTCATGTCACATTCTGGCTACACCTGCTTTGCTTTGGTACGGAACCATGCTTTGGCCATGGTATGCTACGGCATAAAAAGGTTTTATCTTCCAATAACAATCAAGTTTTTTCCTAATAGTTTTCCTTTTCATGTCACTGCTGGGCTAGAACCAGCAGAGCTTCAATAGGTAGTCAGGTTTTGGCCATGGGATGCTATAGCAGAACTGAAAGTGCTGATTTAATAAAACAGGTATTATGCAGTGGCAGTACATCCTGAGTAACTCATATTTTTCCTCAGAATGAGCTACCACCTTTAATGCATTATAGGTGGTAGCTCATTCTGTGCCCCCTACTGCATTGCATTACCCCCTACTGGCCTCACTAAAGCATCTTTCCAATAAAAATTGGGTTTTTGCAAAAAAATGTCCATTTTATGTCACATTCTGGCTACACCTGCTTTGCTTTGGTAGGGAACCATGCTTTGGCCATGGTATGCTACGGCATAAAAAGGTTTATCTTCCAATAACAATCAAGTTTTTTCCTAATAATTTTCCTTTTCATGTCACTGCTGGGCTAGAACCAGCAGAGCTTCAATAGGTAGTCAGGTTTTGGCCATGGGATGCTATAGCAGAACTGAAAGTGCTGATTTAATAAAACAGGTATTATGCAGTGGCAGTACATCCTGAGTAACTCATATTTTTTTCTCAAAATGAGCTACCACCTTTAATGCATTATAGGTGGTAGCTCATTCCCCCTACTGCATTGCATTACCCCCTACTGGTCTCACTAAAGCATCTTTCCAATAAAAATTGGGTTTTTGCAAAAAAATGTCCATTTCATGTCACATTCTGGCTACATCTGTTTTGCTTTGGTACGGAACCAGGCTTTGGCCATGGTATGCTACGGCATAAAAAGGTTTATCTTCCAATAACAATCAAGTTTTTCCTAATAGTTTTCCTTTCATGTCACTGCTGGGCTAGAACCAGCAGAGCTTCAATAGGTAGTCAGGTTTTGGCCATGGGTTGCTACAGCAGAACTAGTACTGATTAAATAAAACAGGTATTATGCAGTGGCAGTACATCCTGAGTAACTCATATTTTTCCTCAGAATGAGCTACCACCTTTAATGCATTATAGGTGGTAGCTCATTCTGTGCCCCCTACTGCATTGCATTACCCCTTTACTGGCCTCACTAAAGCATCTTTCCAATAAAAATTGGGATTTTGCAAAAATCTCCTTTCATGTCACATTCTGGCTACACCTGCTTTGCTTTGGTAACCAGGCTTTGGCCATGGTATGCTACGGCATAAAAATGTTAATCTTCCAATAACAATCAAGTTTTTTCCAAATAGTTTTCCCTTTCATGTCACTACTGGGCTAGAACCAGCAGAGCTTCAATAGGTAGTCAGGCTTTGGCCATGGGTTGCTACAACAGAACTAATACTGTTGATTTAATAAAACAGGTATTATGCAGTGGCAGTACATCCTGAGTAACTCATATTTTTCCTCAGAATGAGCTACCACCTTTAATGCATTATAGGTGGTAGCTCATTCTCTGCCCCTACTGCATTGCATTACCCCCTACTGGCCTCACTAAAGCATCTTTCCAATAAAAATTGGGTTTTTGCAAAAAAAATGTCCATTTCATGTCACATTCTGGCTACACCTGCTTTGCTTTGGTACGGAACCATGCTTTGGCCATGGTATGCTACGGCATAAAAAGGTTTATCTTCCAATAACAATCAAGTTTTTTTCTAATAGTTTTCCTTTTCATGTCACTGCTGGGCTAGAACCAGCAGAGCTTCAATAGGTAGTCAGGCTTTGGCCATGGGTTGCTATAGCAGAATTGATAGTACTGATTTAATAAAACAGGTATTATGCAGTGGCAGTACATCCTGAGTAACTCATATTTTTCCTCAGAATGAGCTACCACCTTTAATGCATTATAGGTGGTAGCTCATTCTCTGCCCCTACTGCATTGCATTACCCCCTACTGGCCTCACTAAAGCATCTTTCCAATAAAAATTGGGTTTTTGCAAAAATGTCCATTTCATGTCACATTCTGGCTACACCTGCTTTGCTTTGGTACGGAACCATGCTTTGGCCATGGTATGCTACGGCATAAAAAGGTTTATCTTCCAATAACAATCAAGTTTTTTTCTAATAGTTTTCCTTTTCATGTCACTGCTGGGCTAGAACCAGCAGAGCTTCAATAGGTAGTCAGGTTTTGGCCATGGGATGCTATAGCAGAACTGAAAGTGCTGATTTAATAAAACAGGCATTATGCAGTGGCAGTACATCCTGAGTAACTCATATTTTTCCTCAGAATGAGCTACCACCTTTAATGCATTATAGGTGGTAGCTCATTCTGTGCCCCCTACTGCATTGCATTACCCCCTACTGGTCTCACTAAAGCATCTTTCCAATAAATTTTTTTTTGCAAAAAATCTCCCTTTCATGTCACATTCTGGCTACACCTGCTTTGCTTTGGTGCGGAACCAGGATTTGGCCATGGTATGCTATCTGACATAAAGGTTCATATCTTCCAATAACAATCAAGTTTTTCCTAATAGTTTTCCCTTTCATGTCACTGCTGGGCTAGAACCAGCAGAGCTTCAATAGGTAGTCAGGTTTTGGCCATGGGATGCTATAGCAGAACTGATGGTGCTGATTTAATAAAACAGGTATTATGCAGTGGCAGTACATCCTGAGTAACTCATATTTTTCCTCAGAATGAGCTACCACCTTTAATGCATTATAGGTGGTAGCTCATTCTCTGCTACTGCATTGCATTACCCCTACTGGCCTCACTAAAGCATCTTTCCAATAAAAATTGGGTTTTGCAAAAATTTCCATTTCATGTCACATTCTGGCTACACCTGCTTTGCTTTGGTAGGGAACCATGCTTTAGCCATGGTATGCTACGACATAAAAGGTTTATCTTCCAATAACAATCAAGTTTTTCCTAATAGTTTTCCTTTTCATGTCACTGCTGGGCTAGAACCAGCAGAGCTTCAATAGGTAGTCAGGTTTGGCCATGGGATGCTATAGCAGAACTGAAAGTGCTGATTTAATAAAACAGGTATTATGCAGTGGCAGTACATCCTGAGTAACTCATATTTTTCCTCAGAATGAGCTACCACCTTTAATGCATTATAGGTGGTAGCTCATTCTGTGCCCCCTACTGCATTGCATTACCCCTTTACTGGCCTCAGTAAAGCATCTTTCCAATAAAAATTGGGTTTTTGCAAAAAAATTTCCATTTCATGTCACATTCTGGCTACACCTGCGTTGCTTTGGTACGGAACCATGCTTTGGCCATGGTATGCTACGGCATAAACAGGTTTATCTTCCAATAACAATCAAGTTTTTTCCTAATAGTTTTCCTTTTCATGTCACTGCTGGGCTAGAACCAGCAGAGCTTCAATAGGTAGTCAGGTTTTGGCCATGGGATGCTATAGCAGAACTGAAAGTGATGATTTAATAAAACAGGTATTATGCAGTGGCAGTACATCCTGAGTAACTCATGTTATTCCTCAGAATGAGCTACCACCTTTAATGCATTATAGGTGGTAGCTCATTCTGTGGCCCCTACTGCATTGCATTACCCCTACTGGCCTCACTAAAGCATCTTTCCAATAAAAATTGGGTTTTTGCAAAAAAATCACCCTTTCATGTCAAATTCTGGCTACACCTGCTTTGCTTTGGTAGGGAACCAGGCTTTGGCCATGGTATGCAACTGCATAAAAAGGTTTATCTTCCAATAACAATCAAGTTTTTTCCTAAAAGTTTTCCTTTTCATGTCACTGCTGGGCTAGAACCAGCAGAGCTTCAATAGGTAGTCAGGTTTTGGCCATGGGATGCTATAGCAGAACTGAAAGTGCTGATTTAATAAAACAGGTATTATGCAGTGGCAGTACATCCCGAGTAACTCATATTTTTCCTCAGAATGAGCTACCACCTTTAATGCATTATAGGTGGTAGCTCATTCTCTGCCCCTACTGCATTGCATTACCCCTACTGGCCTCACTAAAGCATCTTTCCAATAAAAATTGGGTTTTGCAAAAAACTTCCATTTTATGTCACATTCTGGCTACACCTGCTTTGCTTTGGTACGGAACCATGCTTTGGCCATGGTATGCTACGGCATAAAAAGGTTTATCTTCCAACAACAATCAAGTTTTTTCCTAATAGTTTTCCTTTTCATGTCACTGCTGGGCTAGAACCAGCAGAGCTTCAATAGGTAGTCAGGTTTTGGCCATGGGATGCTATAGCAGAACTGAAAGTGCTGATTTAATAAAACATGTATTATGCAGTGGCAGTACATCCTGAGTAACTCATATTTTACCTCAGAATGAGCTACCACCTTTAATGCATTATAGGAGGTAGCTCATTCTGTGGCCCCTACTGCATTGCATTACCTCCTACCGGCCTTACTAAAGCAACTTTCCAATAACATTTTTTTTTTTTTGCAAAAAAATCTCCCTTTCATGTCACATTCTGGCTACACCTGCTTTGCTTTGGTACGGAACCATGCTTTGGCCATGGTATGCTACGGCATTAAAAGGTTTATCTTCCAACAACAATCAAGTTTTTTCCTAATAGTTTTCCTTTTCATGTCACTGCTGGGCTAGAACCAGCAGAGCTTCAATAGGTAGTCAGGTTTTGGCCATGGGATGCTATAGCAGAACTGAAAGTGCTGATTTAATAAAACATGTATTATGCAGTGGCAGTACATCCTGAGTAACTCATATTTTACCTCAGAATGAGCTACCACCTTTAATGCATTATAGGAGGTAGCTCATTCTGTGGCCCCTACTGCATTGCATTACCTCCTACCGGCCTTACTAAAGCAACTTTCCAATAACATTTTTTTTTTTTGCAAAAAAATCTCCCTTTCATGTCACATTCTGGCTACACCTGCTTTGCTTTGGTGCGGAACCAGGCTTTGGCCATGGTATGCTCACGGCATATAAAGGTTCATCTTCCAATAACAATCAAGTTTTTTCCTAATAGTTTTCTCTTTCATGTCACTACTAGGCTAGAACCAGCAGAGTTTCAATAGGTGGTCAGGCTTTGGCCATGGGTTGCTACAAAAGAACTAATACTGTTGATTTAATAAAACAGGTATTATGCAGTGGCAGTACATCCTGAGTAACTCATATTTTTCCTCAGAATGAGCTACCACCTTTAATGCATTATAGGTGGTAGCTCATTCTGTGCCCCCTACTGCATTGCATTACCCCCTACTGGCCTCACTAAACCATCTTTCCAATAAAAATTGGGTTTTTGCAAAAAAATCTCCCTTTCATGTCACATTCTGGCTACACCTGCTTTGCTTTGGTAGGGAACCAGGCTTTGGCCATGGTATGCTACGGCATAAAAAGGTTTATCTTCCAATAACAATCAAGTTTTTGACTAATAGTTTTCCCTTTCATGTCACTGCTGGGCTAAAAGCAGCATAGCTTCAATAGGTAGTCAGGTTTTGGCCATGGGTTGCTACAGCAGAACTGATAATACTGATTTAATAAAACAGGTATTATGCAGTGGCAGTACATCCTGAGTGACTCATATTTTCCCTTAGAATGAGCTACCACCTTTAATGCATTATAGGAGGTAGCTCATTCTGTGGCCCCTACTGGATTGCATTACCTCCTACCGGCCTTACTAAAGCAACTTTCCAATAAATTTTTTTTTTTTTGCAAAAAAATCTCCCTTTCATGTTACATTCTGGCTACACCTGCTTTGCTTTGGTGCGGAACCAGGATTTGGCCATGGTATGCTACGGCATAAAGGTTCATCTTCCAATAACAATCAAGATTTTTCCTCATAGTTTTCCCTTTCATGTCACTGCTGGGCTAGAACCAGCAGAGCTTCAATAGGTAGACAAGTTTTGGCCAAGGGATACTACAGCAGAACTGATGGTGCTCATTTAATAAAACAGGTATTATGCAGTGGCAGTACATCCTGAGTAACTCATATTTTTCCTCAGAATGAGCTACCACCTTTAATGCATTATAGGTGGTAGCTCATTCTGTGCCCCCTACTGCATTGCATTACCCCCTACTGGCCTCACTAAAGCATCTTTCCAATAAAAATTGGGTTTTTGCAAAAAAATTTCCATATTATGTCACATTCTGGCTACACCTGCTTTGCTTTGGTAGGGAACCATGCTTTGGCCATGGTATGCTACGTAATAAAAAGGTTTATCTTCCAATAACAATCAAGTTTTTTCCTAATAGTTTTCCTTTTCGTGTCACTGCTGGGCTAGAACCAGCAGAGCTTCAATAGGTAGTCAGGTTTTGGCCATGGGATGCTATGGCAGAACTGAAAGTGCTGATTTAATAAAACAGGTATTATGCAGTGGCAGTACATCCTGAGTAACTCATATTTTTCCTCAGAATGAGCTACCACCTTTAATGCATTATAGGTGGTAGCTCATTCTGTGCCCCCTACTGCATTGCATTACCCCTTTACTGGCCTCACTAAAGCATCTTTCCAATAAAAATTGTGTTTTTGCAAAAAAATGTCCATTTTATGTCACATTCTGGCTACACCTGCTTTGCTTTGGTAGGGAACCATGCTTTGGCCATGGTATGCTACGCATAAAAGGTTTATCTTCCAATAACAATCAAGTTTTTTCCTAACAGTGGAGTATATCCTGAGTAACTCATATTTTTCCTCAGAATGAGCTACCACCTTTAATGCATTATAGGTGGTAGCTCATTCTGTCTTCTACTGCATTGCATTACCCCTACTGGCCTCACTAAACCATCTTTCCAATAAAAATTGGGTTTTTGCAAAAAAATGTCCATTTCATGTCACATTCTGGCTACACCTGCTTTGCTTTTGTACGGAACCATGCTTTGGCCATGGTATGCTACGGCATAAAAAGGTTTATCTTCCAATAACAATCAAGTTTTTCCTAATAGTTTTCCTTTTCATGTCACAACTGGGCTAGAACCAGCAGAGCTTCAATAGGTAGTCAGGTTTTGGCCATGGGATGCTATAGCAGAACTGAAAGTGCTGATTTAATAAAACAGGTATTATGCAGTGGCAGTACATCCTGAGTAACTCATATTTTTCTCAGAATGAGCTACCACCTTTAATGCATTATAGGTGGTAGCTCATTCTGTGCCCCCTACTGCATTGCATTACCCCCTACTGGCCTCACTAAAGCATCTTTCCAATAAAAATTGGGTTTTTGCAAAAAAATGTCCATTTCATGTCACATTCTGGCTACACCTGCTTTGCTTTGGTAGGGAACCATGCTTTGGCCATGGTATGCTACGGCATAAAAAGGTTTATCTTCCAATAACAATCAAGTTTTTTCCTAATATTTTCCTTTTCATGTCACTGGGCTAGAACCAGCAGAGCTTCAATAGGTAGTCAGGTTTTGGCCATGGGATGCTATAGCAGAACTGAAAGTGCTGATTTAATAAAACAGGTATTATGCAGTGGCAGTACATCCTGAGTAACTCATATTTTTCCTCAGAATGAGCTACCACCTTTAATGCATTATAGGTGGTAGCTCATTCTGTGCCCCTACTGCATTGCATTACCCTACTGGCCTCACTAAAGCATCTTTCCAATAAAAATTGGGTTTTTGCAAAAATGTCCATTTCATGTCACATTCTGGCTACACCTGCTTTGCTTTGGTACGGAACCAGGCTTTGGCCATGGTATGCTACGGCATAAAAAGGTTTATCTTCCAATAACAATCAAGTTTTTTCCAAATAGTTTCCCTTTCATGTCACTGCTGGGCTAGAACCAGCAGAGCTTCAATAGGTAGTCAGGTTTTGGCCATGGGATGCTATAGCAGAACTGAAAGTGCTGATTTAATAAAACAGGTATTATGCAGTGGCAGTACATCCTGAGTAACTCATATTTTTCCTCAGAATGAGCCTTCACCTTTAATGCATTATAGGTGGTAGCTCATTCTGTGCCCCCTACTGCATTGCA
This sequence comes from Gobiocypris rarus, assembly GCA_023029165.1. Taxonomy (NCBI): domain Eukaryota; kingdom Metazoa; phylum Chordata; class Actinopteri; order Cypriniformes; family Gobionidae; genus Gobiocypris; species Gobiocypris rarus. The sequence continues at coordinate 29,214,816 of CM040910.1, forward strand.
TTACCCCTTTACTGGCCTCACTAAAGCATCTTTCCAATAAAAATTGGGTTTTGCAAAAATCTCCCTTTCATGTCACAATCTGGCTACACCTGCTTTGCTTTGGTAAGGAACCAGGCTTTGGCCATGGTATGCTACGGCATAAAAAGGTTCATCTTCCAATAACAATCAAGTTTTTTCCAAATAGTTTTCCTTTCATGTCACTACTGGGCTAGAACCAGCAGAGCTTCAATAGGTAGTCAGGCTTTGGCCATGGATGCTATAACAGAACTAATACTGTTGATTTAATAAAACAGGTATTATGCAGTGGCAGTACATCCTGAGTAACTCATATTTTCCTCAGAATGAGCTGTCACCTTTAATGCATTATAGGTGGTAGCTCATTCTGCCCCCTACTGCATTGCATTACCCCTACTGGCCTCACTAAAGCATCTTTCCAATAAAAATTGGGTTTTTGCAAAAAAATGTCCATTTCATGTCACATTCTGGCTACACCTGCTTTGCTTTGGTAGGGAACCATGCTTTGGCCATGGTATGCTACGGCATAAAAAGGTTTATCTTCCAATAACAATCAAGTTTTTTCTAATAGTTTTCCTTTTCATGTCACTGCTGGGCTAGAACCAGCAGAGCTTCAATAGGTAGTCAGGTTTTTGGCCATGGGATGCTATAGCAGAACTGAAAGTGCTGATTTAATAAAACAGGTATTATGCAGTGGCAGTACATCCTGAGTAACTCATATTTTCTCAGAATGAGCTACCACCTTTAATGCATTATAGGTGGTAGCTCATTCTGTGCCCCTACTGCATTGCATTACCCTTTACTGGCCTCACTAAAGCATCTTTCCAATAAAAATTGGGTTTTTGCAAAAAAATGTCCATTTCATGTCACATTCTGGCTACACCTGCTTTGCTTTGGTACGGAACCATGCTTTGGCCATGGTATGCTACGGCATAAAAAGGTTTATCTTCCAATAACAATCAAGTTTTTTCCTAATAATTTTCCTTTTCATGTCACTGCTGGGCTAGAACCAGCAGAGCTTCAATAGGTAGTCAGGTTTTGGCCATGGATGCCATGGGATGCTATAGCAGAACTGAAAGTGCTGATTTAATAAAACAGGCATTATGCAGTGGCAGTACATCCTGAGTAACTCATATTTTTCTCAGAATGAGCTACCACCTTTAATGCATTATAGGTGGTAGCTCATTCTGTGCCCCTACTGCATTGCATTACCCCTACTGGCCTCACTAAAGCATCTTTCCAATAAAAATTGGTTTTTGCAAAAATGTCCATTTCATGTCACATTCTGGCCACACCTGCTTTGCTTTGGTAGGGAACCAGGCTTTGGCCATGGTATGCTACGGCATAAAAAGGTTCATCTTCCAATAACAATCAAGTTTTTTTCCAAATAGTTTTCCTTTTCATGTCACTGCTGGGCTAGAACCAGCAGAGCTTCAATAGGTAGTCAGGCTTTGGCCATGGGTTGCTACAACAGAACTAATACTGCTGATTTAATAAAACAGGTATTATGCAGTGGCAGTACATCCTGAGTAACTCATATTTTTCCTCAGAATGAGCTACCACCTTTAATGCATTATAGGTGGTAGCTCATTCTCTGCCCCTACTGCATTGCATTACCCCCTACTGGCCTCACTAAAGCATCTTTCCAATAAAAATTGGGTTTTTGCAAAAAAAAATTCCATTTCATGTCACATTCTGGCTACACCTGCTTTGCTTTGGTACGGAACCATGCTTTGGCCATGGTATGCTACGGCATAAAAAGGTTTATCTTCCAATAACAATCAAGTTTTTTCCTAATAATTTTCCTTTTCATGTCACTGCTGGGCTAGAACCAGCAGAGCTTCAATAGGTAGTCAGGTTTTGGCCATGGGATGCTATAGCAGAACTGAAAGTGCTGATTTAATAAAACAGGTATTATGCAGTGGCAGTACATCCTGAGTAACTCATATTTTTCCTCAGAATGAGCTACCACCTTTAATGCATTATAGGTGGTAGCTCATTCTGTGGCCCCTACTGCATTGCATTACCCCTTTACTGGCCTCACTAAAGCATCTTTCCAATAAAAATTGGGTTTTTGCAAAAAAATGTCCATTTCATGTCACATTCTGGCTACACCTGCTTTGCTTTTGTACGGAACCATGCTTTGGCCATGGTATGCTACGGCATAAAAAGGTTTATCTTCCAATAACAATCAAGTTTTTTCCTAATAGTTTTCCTTTTCATGTCACTGCTGGGCTAGAACCAGCAGAGCTTCAATAGGTAGTCAGGTTTTGGCCATGGGATGCTATAGCAGAACTGAAAGTGCTGATTTAATAAAACAGGTATTATGCAGTGGCAGTACATCCTGAGTAACTCATATTTTTCCTCAGAATGAGCTACCACCTTTAATGCATTATAGGTGGTAGCTCATTCTGTGCCCCCTACTGCATTGCATTACCCCTACTGGCCTCACTAAAGCATCTTTCCAATAAAAATTGGGTTTTTGCAAAAAAATGTCCATTTCATGTCACATTCTGGCTACACCTGCTTTGCTTTGGTAGGAACCAGGCTTTGGCCATGGTATGCTACGGCATAAAAAGGTTAATCTTCCAATAACAATCAAGTTTTTTCCAAATAGTTTTCCCTTTCATGTCACTACTGGGCTAGAACCAGCAGAGCTTCAATAGGTAGTCAGGTTTTGGCCATGGGATGCTAACAGAACTAATACTGCTTGATTTAATAAAACAGGTATTATGCAGTGGCAGTACATCCTGAGTAACTCATATTTTTCCTCAGAATGAGCTACCACCTTTAATGCATTATAGGTGGTAGCTCATTCTCTGCCCCTACTGCATTGCATTACCCCTACTGGCCTCACTAAAGCATCTTTCCAATAAAAATTGGGTTTTGCAAAAATGTCCATTTCATGTCACATTCTGGCTACACCTGCTTTGCTTTGGTAGGAACCAGGCTTTGGCCATGGTATGCTACGGCATAAAAAGGTTTATCTTCCAATAACAATCAAGTTTTTTCCTAATAGTTTTCCTTTTCATGTCACTGCTGGGCTAGAACCAGCAGAGCTTCAATAGGTAGTCAGGTTTTGGCCATGGATGCTATAGCAGAACTGAAACTGCTGATTTAATAAAACAGGCATTATGCAGTGGCAGTACATCCTGAGTAACTCATATTTTTCCTCAGAATGAGCTACCACCTTTAATGCATTATAGGTGGTAGCTCATTCTGTGCCCCTACTGCATTGCATTACCCCTACTGGTCTCACTAAAGCATCTTTCCAATAAAATTGGGTTTTTGCAAAAAAAATGTCCATTTCATGTCACATTCTGGCTACACCTGCTTTGCTTTGGTACGGAACCATGCTTTGGCCATGGTATGCTACGGCATAAAAAGGTTTAATCTTCCAATAACAATCAAGTTTTTTCCTAATAGTTTTCCTTTTCATGTCACTGCTGGGCTAGAACCAGCAGAGCTTCAATAGGTAGTCAGGTTTTGGCCATGGATGCTATAGCAGAACTGAAAGTGCTGATTTAATAAAACAGGTATTATGCAGTGGCAGTACATCCTGAGTAACTCATATTTTTCCTCAGAATGAGCTACCACCTTTAATGCATTATAGGTGGTAGCTCATTCTGTGCCCCCTACTGCATTGCATTACCCCCTACTGGTCTCACTAAAGCATCTTTCCAATAAAAATTGGGTTTTTGCAAAAATGTCCATTTCATGTCACATTCTGGCTACACCTGCTTTGCTTTGGTACGGAACCAGGCTTTGGCCATGGTATGCTACGGCATAAAAAGGTTTATCTTCCAATAACAATCAAGTTTTTCCTAATAGTTTTCCTTTTCATGTCACTGCTGGGTTAAAACCAGCAGAGCTTCAATAGGTAGTCAGGCTTTGGCCATGGGATGCTATAGCAGAACTGAATGTGCTGATTTAATAAAACAGGTATTATGCAGTGGCAGTACATCCTGAGTAACTCATATTTTTCTCAGAATGAGCTACCACCTTTAATGCATTATAGGTGGTAGCTCATTCTGTGCCCCTACTGCATTGCATTACCCTACTGGCCTCACTAAAGCATCTTTCCAATAAAATTGGGTTTTTTGCAAAAATGTCCATTTTATGTCACATTCTGGCTACACCTGCTTTGCTTTGGTAGGGAACCATGCTTTGGCCATGGTATGCTACGGCATAAAAAGGTTTATCTTCCAATAACAATCAAGTTTTTTCCTAATAATTTTCCTTTTCATGTCACTGCTGGGCTAGAACCAGCAGAGCTTCAATAGGTAGTCAGGTTTGGCCATGGGATGCTATAGCAGAACTGAAAGTGCTGATTTAATAAAACAGGTATTATGCAGTGGCAGTACATCCTGAGTAACTCATATTTTTCCTCAGAATGAGCTACCACCTTTAATGCATTATAGGTGGTAGCTCATTCTGTGCCCCCTACTGCATTGCATTACCCCCTACTGGCCTCACTAAAGCATCTTTCCAATAAAAATTGGGTTTTTGCAAAAATCCATTTCATGTCAAATTCTGGCTACACCTGCTTTGCTTTGGTAGGGAACCAGGCTTTGGCCATGGTATGCTACGGCATAAAAAGGTTAATCTTCCAATAACAATCAAGTTTTTTCCAAATAGTTTTCATGTCACTACTGGGCTAGAACCAGCAGAGCTTCAATAGGTAGTCAGGTTTTGGCCATGGGATGCTATAGCAGAACTGAAAGTGCTGATTTAATAAACAGGTATTATGCAGTGGCAGTACATCCTGAGTAACTCATATTTTCCTCAGAATGAGCTACCACCTTTAATGCATTATAGGTGGTAGCTCATTCTGTGCCCCCTACTGCATTGCATTACCCCTTTACTGGCCTCACTAAAGCATCTTTCCAATAAAAATTGGGATTTTGCAAAAATCTCCATTTCATATCACATTCTGGCTACACCTGCTTTGTTTTTGGTAAGGAACCAGGCTTTGGCCATGGTATGCTACGGCATAAAAAGGTTCATCTTCCAATAACAATCAAGTTTTTTCCAAATAGTTTTCCTTTTCATGTCACTACTGGGCTAGAACCAGCAGAGCTTCAATAGGTAGTCAGGTTTTGGCCATGGGTTGCTATAGCAGAACTAATACTGCTTGATTTAATAAAACAGGTATTATGCAGTGGCAGTACATCCTGAGTAACTCATATTTTTCCTCAGAATGAGCTACCACCTTTAATGCATTATAGGTGGTAGCTCATTCTCTGCCCCTACTGCATTGCATTACCCCCTACTGGCCTCACTAAATCATCTTTCCAATAAAAATTGGGTTTTTGCAAAAATGTCCATTTCATGTCACATTCTGGCTACACCTGCTTTGCTTTGGTAGGAACCATGCTTTGGCCATGGTATGCTACGGCATAAAAAGGTTTATCTTCCAATAACAATCAAGATTTTTCCTTTTCATGTCACTGCTGGGCTAGAACCAGCAGAGCTTCAATAGGTAGTCAGGTTTTGGCCATGGGATGCTATAGCAGAACTGAAAGTGCTGATTTAATAAAACAGGTATTATGCAGTGGCAGTACATCCTGAGTAACTCATATTTTCCTCAGAATGAGCTACCACCTTTAATGCATTATAGGTGGTAGCTCATTCTGTGCCCCTACTGCATTGCATTACCCCTACTGGCCTCACTAAAGCATCTTTCCAATAAAAATTGGGTTTTTGCAAAAAATGTCCATTTCATGTCACATTCTGGCTACACCTGCTTTGCTTTTGTAATGGAACCATGCTTTGGCCATGGTATGCTACGCATAAAAGGTTTATCTTCCAATAACAATCAAGTTTTTCCTAATAATTTTCCTTTTCATGTCACTGCTGGGCTTAGAACCAGCAGAGCTTCAATAGGTAGTCAGGTTTTGGCCATGGATGCCATGGGATGCTATAGCAGAACTGAATGTGCTGATTTAATAAAACAGGTATTATGCAGTGGCAGTACATCCTGAGTAACTCATATTTTTCCTCAGAACGAGCTACCACCTTTAATGCATTATAGGTGGTAGCTCATTCTGTGGCCCCTACTGCATTGCATTACCTCCTACTGGCCACACTAAAGCATGTTTCCAATAAAAATTGTGTTTTTGCAAAAAAATCAGCCTTTTTATGTCACATTCTGGCCACACCTGCTTTGCTTTTGTAGGGAACCAGGCTTTGGCCATGGTATGCTACGCATAAAAAGGTTCATCTTCCAATAACAATCAAGTTTTTTCCAAATAGTTTTCCTTTTTATGTCACAACTGGGCTAGAACCAGCAGAGCTTCGATAGGTAGTCAGGCTTTGGCCATGGGTTGCTACAACAGAACTAATACTGCTGATTTAATAAAACAGGCATTATGCAGTGGCAGTACATCCTGAGTAACTCATATTTTTCTCAGAATGAGCTACCACCTTTAATGCATTATAGGTGGTAGCTCATTCTCTGCCCACTACTGCATTGCATTACCCCCTACTGGCCTCACTAAAGCATCTTTCCAATAAAAATTGGGTTTTTGCAAAAATGTCCATTTCATGTCACATTCTGGCTACACCTGCTTTGCTTTGGTACGAACCATGCTTTGGCCATGGTATGCTACGGCATAAAAAGGTTTATCTTCCAATAACAATCAAGTTTTTTCCTAATAATTTTCCTTTTCATGTCACTGCTGGGCTAGAACCAGCAGAGCTTCAATAGGTAGTCAGGTTTTGGCCATGGGATGCTATAGCAGAACTGAAAGTGCTGATTTAATAAAACAGGTATTATGCAGTGGCAGTACATCCTGAGTAACTCATATTTTTCTCAGAATGAGCTACCACCTTTAATGCATTATAGGTGGTAGCTCATTCTCTGGCCCCCTACTGCATTGCATTACCCTTTACTGGCCTCACTAAAGCATCTTTCCAATAAAAATTGGGTTTTTGCAAAAATGTCCATTTCATGTCACATTCTGGCTACACCTGCTTTGCTTTTGTACGGAACCATGCTTTGGCCATGGTATGCTACGGCATAAAAAGGTTTATCTTCCAATAACAATCAAGTTTTTTCCTAATAGTTTTCCTTTTCATGTCACTGCTGGGCTAGAACCAGCAGAGCTTCAATAGGTAGTCAGGTTTTGGCCATGGGATGCTATAGCAGAACTGAAAGTGCTGATTTAATAAAACAGGTATTATGCAGTGGCAGTACATCCTGAGTAACTCATATTTTTCTCAGAATGAGCTACCACCTTTAATGCATTATAGGTGGTAGCTCATTCTGAGGAAAAATATGAGTTACTCAGGATGTACTGCCACTGCATAATACCTGTTTTTTTTAAATCAGCACTTTCAGTTCTGCTATAGCATCCCATGGCCAAAACCTGACTACCTATTGAAGCTCTGCTGGTTCTAGCCCAGCAGTGACATGAAAAGGAAAACTATTAGAAAAAACTTGATTGTTATTGGAAGATAAACCTTTTTATGCCGTAGCATACCATGGCCAAAGCATGGTTCCCTACCAAAGCAAAGCAGGTGTAGCCAGAATGTGACAAAAAATGGACATTTTTTTGCAAAAACCCAATTTTTATTGGAAAGATGCTTTAGTGAGGCCAGTAGGGGGTAATGCAATGCAGTAGTGGGCAGAGAATGAGCTACCACCTATAATGCATTAAAGGTGTTAGCTCATTCTGAGGAAAAATATGAGTTACTCAGGATGTACTGCCACTGCATAATACCTGTTTTATTAATTCAGTAGTATTAGTTCTGTTGTAGCAACCCATGGCCAAAGCCTGACTACCTATTGAAGCTCTGCTGGTTCTAGCCCAGTAGTGACATGAAAGGGAAAACTATTAGGAAAAAACTTGATTGTTATTGGAAGATGAACCTTTTTATGCCGTAGCATACCATGGCCAAAGCCTGGTTCCCTACCAAAGCAAAGCAGGTGTGGCCAGAATTTGACATGAAAGGGTGATTTTTTTGCAAAAACCCAATTTTTATTGGAAAGATTATTTAGTGAGGCCAGTAGGGGGTAATGCAATGCAGTAGTGGGCAGAGAATGAGCTACCACCTATAATGCATTAAAGGTGACAGCTCATTCTGAGGAAAAATATGAGTTACTCAGGATGTACTGCCACTGCATAATACCTGTTTTATTAAATCAGCACTTTCAGTTCTGCTATAGCATCCCATGGCCAAAACCTGACTACCTATTGAAGCTCTGCTGGTTCTAGCCCAGCAGTGACATGAAAAGGAAAACTATTAGGAAAAAACTTGATTGTTATTGGAAGATAAACCTTTTTATGCCGTAGCATACCATGGCCAAAGCATGGTTCCGTACCAAAGCAGAGCAGGTGTAGCCAGAATGTGACATGAAATGGACATTTTTTTGCAAAAACCCAATTTTTATTGGAAAGATGCTTTAGTGAGGCCAGTAAAGGGGTAATGCAATTCAGTAATGGGCACAGAATGAGCTACCACCTATAATGTATTAAAGGTGGTAGCTCATTCTGAGGAATAATATGAGTTACTCAGGATGTACTGCCACTGCATAATACCTGTTTTATTAAATCAACAGTATTAGTTCTGTTGTAACAACCCATGGCCAAAGCCTGACTACCTATTGAAGCTCTGGTGGTTCTAGCCCAGTAGTGACATGAAAGGGAAAACTATTTGGAAAAAACTTGATTGTTATTGGAAGATGAACCTTTTTACGCCGTAGCATACCATGGCCAAAGCCTGGTTCCTTACTAAAGCAAAGCAGGTGTTGCCAGAATGTGACATGAAAGGGAGATTTTTTTGCAAAATCCCAATTTTTATTGGAAAGATGCTTTAGTGAGGCCAGTAAAGGGGTAATGCAATGCAGTAGGGGCCACAGAATGAGCTACCACCTATAATGCATTTAAGGTGACAGCTCATTCTGAGGAAAAATATGAGTTACTCAGGATGTACTGCCACTGCATAATATCTGTTTTATTAAATCAGCACTTTCAGTTCTGCTATAGCATCCCATGGCCAAAACCTGACTACCTATTGAAGCTCTGCTGGTTCTAGCCCAGCAGTGACATGAAAAGGAAAACTATTAGGAAAAAACTTGATTGTTATTGGAAGATAAACCTTTTTATGCCGTAGCATACCATGGCCAAAGCATGGTTCCGTACCAAAGCAAAGCAGGTGTAGCCAGAATGTGACATGAAATGGACCTTTTTTTTCCAAAAACCCAATTTTTATTGGAAAGATGCTTTAGTGAGGCCAGTAGGGGGTAATGCAATGCAGTAGGGGGCAGAGAATGAGCTACCACCTATAATGCATTAAAGGTGGTAGCTCATTCTGAGGAAAAATATGAGTTACTCAGGATGTACTGCCACTGCATAATACCTGTTTTATTAAATCAGTACTATCAATTCTGCTGTAGCAACCCATGGCCAAAACCTGACTACCTATTGAAGCTCTGCTGGTTCTAGCCCAGTAGTGACATGAAAGGGAAAACTATTTGGAAAAAACTTGATTGTTATTGGAAGATAAACCTTTTTATGCCGTAGCATACCATGGCCAAAGCATGGTTCCGTACCAAAGCAAAGCAGGTGTAGCCAGAATGTGACATGAAATGGACATTTTTTTGCAAAAACCCAATTTTTATTGGAAAGATGCTTTAGTGAGGCCAGTAAAGGGGTAATGCAATGCAGTAGGGGGCACAGAATGAGCTACCACCTATAATGTATTAAAGGTGGTAGCTCATTCTGAGGAATAATATGAGTTACTCAGGATGTACTGCCACTGCATAATACCTGTTTTATTAAATCAGCACTTTCAGTTCTGCTATAGCATCCCATGGCCAAAACCTGACTACCTATTGAAGCTCTGCTGGTTCTAGCCCAGTAGTGACATGAAAGGGAAAACTATTTGGAAAAAACTTGATTGTTATTGGAAGATAAACCTTTTATGCCGTAGCATACCATGGCCAAAGCATGGTTCCGTACCAAAGCAAAGCAGGTGTAGCCAGAATGTGACATGAAATGGACATTTTTGCAAAACCCAATTTTTATTGGAAAGATGCTTTAGTGAGACCAGTAGGGGGTAATGCAATGCAGTAGGGGGCACAGAATGAGCTACCACCTATAATGCATTAAAGGTGGTAGCTCATTCTGAGGAAAAATATGAGTTACTCAGGATGTACTGCCACTGCATAATACCTGCTTTATTAAATCAGCACTTTCAGTTCTGCAATAGCATCCCATGGCCAAAACCTGACTACTTATTGAAGCTCTGCTGGTTCTAGCCCAGCAGTGACATGAAAAGGAAAACTATTAGGAAAAAACTTGATTGTTATTGGAAGATGAAATTTTTATGCCGTAGCATACCATGGCCAAAGCCTGGTTCCGTACCAAAGCAAAGCAGATGTAGCCAGAATGTGACATGAAATTGAATTTTTTTTGCAAAAACCCAATTTTTATTGGAAAGATGCTTTAGTGAGACCAGTAGGGGGTAATGCAATGCAGTAGGGGGCACAGAATGAGCTACCACCTATAATGCATTAAAGGTGGTAGCTCATTCTGAGGAAAAATATGAGTTACTCAGGATGTACTGCCACTGCATAATACCTGTTTTATGAAATCAGCACTTTCAGTTCTGCTATAGCATCCCATGGCCAAAACCTGACTACCTATTGAAGCTCTGCTGGTTCTAGCCCAGTAGTGACATGAAAGGGAAAACTATTAGGAAAAAACTTGATTGTTATTGGAAGATGAACCTTTTTATGCCGTAGCATACCATGGCCAAAGCCTGGTTCCGTACCAAAGCAAAGCAGATGTAGCCAGAATGTGACATGAAATGGAATTTTTTTGGCAAAAACCCAATTTTTATTGGAAAGATGCTTTAGTGAGACCAGTAGGGGGAAATGCAATGCAGTAGGGGGCACAGAATGAGCTACCACCTATAATGCATTAAAGGCTGTAGCTCAATTTGAGGAAAAATATAAGTTACTCAGGATGTACTGCCACTGCATAATACCTGTTTTATTAAATCAGCACTATCAGTTCTACTGTAGAATCCCATGGCCAAAACCTGACTATCTATTGAAGCTATGCTGGTTCTAGCCCAGTTGTGACATGAAAGAGAGAACTATTATGAAAACACTTGACTGTTATTAGAAGATTAACCTTTTTATGCCGTAGCATACCATGGCCAAAGCCTGATTACCTATTGAAGCTCTGATGGTTCTAGCCCAGCAGTGACATGAAAGGGAAAACTATTAGGAAAAAACTTGATTGTTATTGGAAGATGAACTTTTTTATGCCAGAGCATACCATGGCCAAAGCCTGGTTCCCTACCAAAGCAAAGCAGGTGTAGCCAGAATGTGACATGAAAGGGAGATTTTTTTTGCAAAAACCCAATTTTTATTGGAAAGTTGCTTAGTGAGGCCAGTAGGGGTAATGCAATGCAGTAGGGGGCACAGAATGAGCTACCACCTATAATGCATTAAAGGCTGTAGCTCATTCTGAGGAAAAATATGAGTTACTCAGGATATACTGCCACTGCATAATACCTGTTTTATTAAATCAGCACTTTCAGATCTGCTATAGCATCCCATGGCCAAAACCTGACTACCCATTGAAGCTCTGCTGGTTCTAGCCCAACAGTGACAAGAAAGGGAAAACTATTAGGAAAAAACTTGATTGTTATTGGAAGATGAACTTTTTTATGCCGTAGCATACCATGGCCAAAGCCTGGTTCCCTACCAAAGCAAAGCAGGTCTAGCCAGAATATGACATGAAAGGGAGATATTTTTTGCAAAAACCCAATTTTTATTGGAAAGATGCTTTAGTGAGACCAGTAGGGGGTAATGCAATGCAGTAGGGGGCACAGAATGAGCTACCACCTATAATGCATTAAAGGTGGTAGCTCATTCTGAGGAAAAATATGAGTTACTCAGGATGTACTGCCACTGCATAATACCTGTTTTATTAAATCAGCACTTTCAGTTCTGCTATAGCATCCCATGGCCAAAACCTGACTACCTATTGAAGCTCTGCTGGTTCTAGCCCAGCAGTGACATAAAAAGAAAAACTATTAGGAAAAAACTTGATTGTTATTGGAAGATAAACCTTTTTATGCCGTAGCATACCATGGCCAAAGCATGGTTCCGTACCAAAGCAAAGCAGGTGTAGCCAGAATGTAACATGAAAGGGAGATTTCTTTGCAAAAACCCAATTTTTATTGGAAAGATGCTTTAGTGAGGCCAGTAGGGGGTAATGCAATGCAGTAGGGGGCACAGAATGAGCAACCACCTATAATGACAGTCACTGCATAATACCTGTTTTATTGAATCAGCACTATCAGTTCTGCGTAGCATCATGGCCTAAACCTGATTACCTATTGAAGCTCTGATGGTTCTAGCCCAGCAGTGACATGAAAGGGAAAACTATTAGTAAAAAACTTGATTGTTATTGGAAGATGAACTTTTTTATGCCGTAGCATACCATGGCCAAAGCCTGGTTCCCTACCAAAGCAAAGCAGGTGTAGCCAGAATGTGACATGAAAGGGAGATTTTTTTGCAAAAACCCAATTTTTATTGGAAAGTTGCTTAGTGAGGCCAGTAGGGGTAATGCAATGCAGTAGGGGCACAGAATGAGCTACCACCTATAATGCATTAAAGGCTGTAGCTCAATTTGAGGAAAAATATAAGTTACTCAGGATGTACTGCCACTGCATAATACCTGTTTTATTAAATCAGCACTATCAGATCTACTGTAGAATCCCATGGCCAAAACCTGACTATCTATTGAAGCTATGCTGGTTCTAGCCCAGTTGTGACATGAAAGAGAGAACTATTATGAAAACACTTGACTGTTATTAGAAGATTAACCTTTTTATGCCGTAGCATACCATGGCCAAAGCCTGATTACCTATTGAAGCTCTGATGGTTCTAGCCCAGCAGTGACATGAAAGGGAAAACTATTAGGAAAAAACTTGATTGTTATTGGAAGATGAACTTTTTTATGCCGTAGCATACCATGGCCAAAGCCTGGTTCCCTACCAAAGCAAAGCAGGTGTAGCCAGAATGTGACATGAAAGGGAGATTTGTTTTGCAAAAACCCAATTTTTATTGGAAAGTTGCTTAGTGAGGCCAGTAGGGGTAATGCAATGCAGTAGGGGGCACAGAATGAGCTACCACCTATAATGCATTAAAGGCTGTAGCTCATTCTGAGGAAAAATATGAGTTACTCAGGATATACTGCCACTGCATAATACCTGTTTTATTAAATCAGCACTTTCAGATCTGCTATAGCATCCCATGGCCAAAACCTGACTACCCATTGAAGCTCTGCTGGTTCTAGCCCAACAGTGACAAGAAAGGGAACACTATTAGGAAAAAACTTGATTGTTATTGGAAGATGAACTTTTTTATGCCGTAGCATACCATGGCCAAAGCCTGGTTCCCTACCAAAGCAAAGCAGGTCTAGCCAGAATATGACATGAAAGGGAGATATTTTTTGCAAAAACCCAATTTTTATTGGAAAGATGCTTTAGTGAGGATAGTAGGGGGTAATGCAATGCAGCAGGGGGCACAGAATGAGCTACCACCTATAATGCATTAAAGGCTGTAGCTCATTCTGAGGAAAAATATGAGTTACTCAGGATGTACTGCCACTGCATAATACCTGTTTTATTAAATCAGCAATTTCAGTTCTGCTATAGCATCCCATGGCCAAACCCTGATTACCTATTGAAGCTCTGCTGGTTCTAGCCCAGCAGTGACATGAAAAGGAAAACTATTAGGAAAAAACTTGATTGTTTTTGGAAGATAAACCTTTTTATGCCGTAGCATACCATGGCCAAAGCATGGTTCCGTGCAAAGCAAAGCAGGTGTAGCCAGAATGTAACATGAAAGGGAGATTTCTTTGCAAAAACCCAATTTTTATTGGAAAGATGCTTTAGTGAGGCCAGTAGGGGGTAATGCAATGCAGTAGGGGGCACAGAATGAGCAACCACCTATAATGCATAGTCACTGCATACCTGTTTTATTGAATCAGCACTATCAGTTCTGCCGTAGCATCACATGGCCTAAACCTGATTACCTATTGAAGCTCTGATGGTTCTAGCCCAGCAGTGACATGAAAGGGAAAACTATTAGGAAAAAACTTGATTGTTATTGGAAGATGAACTTTTTTATGCCGTAGCATACCATGGCCAAAGCCTGATTACCTATTGAAGCTCTGATGGTTCTAGCCCAGCAGTGACATGAAAGGGAAAACTATTAGGAAAAAACTTGATTGTTATTGGAAGATGAACTTTTTTATGCCGTAGCATACCATGGCCAAAGCCTGGTTCCCTACCAAAGCAAAGCAGGTGTAGCCAGAATGTGACATGAAAGGGAGATTTGTTTTGCAAAAACCCAATTTTTATTGGAAAGTTGCTTAGTGAGGCCAGTAGGGGTAATGCAATGCAGTAGGGGGCACAGAATGAGCTACCACCTATAATGCATTAAAGGCTGTAGCTCATTCTGAGGAAAAATATGAGTTACTCAGGATATACTGCCACTGCATAATACCTGTTTTATTAAATCAGCACTTTCAGATCTGCTATAGCATCCCATGGCCAAAACCTGACTACCCATTGAAGCTCTGCTGGTTCTAGCCCAACAGTGACAAGAAAGGGAAAACTATTAGGAAAAAACTTGATTGTTATTGGAAGATGAACTTTTTTATGCCGTAGCATACCATGGCCAAAGCCTGGTTCCCTACCAAAGCAAAGCAGGTCTAGCCAGAATATGACATGAAAGGGAGATATTTTTTGCAAAAACCCAATTTTTATTGGAAAGATGCTTTAGTGAGGATAGTAGGGGGTAATGCAATGCAGCAGGGGGCACAGAATGAGCTACCACCTATAATGCATTAAAGGCTGTAGCTCATTCTGAGGAAAAATATGAGTTACTCAGGATGTACTGCCACTGCATAATACCTGTTTTATTAAATCAGCAATTTCAGTTCTGCTATAGCATCCCATGGCCAAACCCTGATTACCTATTGAAGCTCTGCTGGTTCTAGCCCAGCAGTGACATGAAAAGGAAAACTATTAGGAAAAAACTTGATTGTTTTTGGAAGATAAACCTTTTTATGCCGTAGCATACCATGGCCAAAGCATGGTTCCGTACCAAAGCAAAGCAGGTGTAGCCAGAATGTAACATGAAAGGGAGATTTCTTTGCAAAAACCCAATTTTTATTGGAAAGATGCTTTAGTGAGGCCAGTAGGGGGTAATGCAATGCAGTAGGGGGCACAGAATGAGCAACCACCTATAATGACAGTCACTGCATAATACCTGTTTTATTGAATCAGCACTATCAGTTCTGCCGTAGCATCACATGGCCTAAACCTGATTACCTATTGAAGCTCTGATGGTTCTAGCCCAGCAGTGACATGAAAGGGAAAACTATTAGGAAAAAACTTGATTGTTATTGGAAGATGAACTTTTTTATGCCGTAGCATACCATGGCCAAAGCCTGGTTCCCTACCAAAGCAAAGCAGGTGTAGCCAGAATGTGACATGAAAGGGAGATTTTTGCAAAACCCAATTTTTATTGGAAAGTTGCTTAGTGAGGCCAGTAGGGGTAATGCAATGCAGTAGGGGGCACAGAATGAGCTACCACCTATAATGCATTAAAGGCTGTAGCTCAATTTGAGGAAAAATATAAGTTACTCAGGATGTACTGCCACTGCATAATACCTGTTTTATTAAATCAGCACTATCAGTTCTACTGTAGAATCCCATGGCCAAAACCTGACTATCTATTGAAGCTATGCTGGTTCTAGCCCAGTTGTGACATGAAAGAGAGAACTATTATGAAAACACTTGACTGTTATTAGAAGATTAACCTTTTTATGCCGTAGCATACCATGGCCAAAGCCTGATTACCTATTGAAGCTCTGATGGTTCTAGCCCAGCAGTGACATGAAAGGGAAAACTATTAGGAAAAAACTTGATTGTTATTGGAAGATGAACTTTTTTATGCCGTAGCATACCATGGCCAAAGCCTGGTTCCCTACCAAAGCAAAGCAGGTGTAGCCAGAATGTGACATGAAAGGGAGATTTTTTTGCAAAAACCCAATTTTTATTGGAAAGTTGCTTAGTGAGGCCAGTAGGGGTAATGCAATGCAGTAGGGGGCACAGAATGAGCTACCACCTATAATGCATTAAAGGCTGTAGCTCATTCTGAGGAAAAATATGAGTTACTTAGGATATACTGCCACTGCATAATACCTGTTTTATTAAATCAGCACTTTCAGATCTGCTATAGCATCCCATGGCCAAAACCTGACTACCCATTGAAGCTCTGCTGGTTCTAGCCCAACAGTGACAAGAAAGGGAAAACTATTAGGAAAAAACTTGATTGTTATTGGAAGATGAACTTTTTTATGCCGTAGCATACCATGGCCAAAGCCTGGTTCCCTACCAAAGCAAAGCAGGTCTAGCCAGAATATGACATGAAAGGGAGATATTTTTTGCAAAAACCCAATTTTTATTGGAAAGATGCTTTAGTGAGGATAGTAGGGGGTAATGCAATGCAGCAGGGGGCACAGAATGAGCTACCACCTATAATGCATTAAAGGCTGTAGCTCATTCTGAGGAAAAATATGAGTTACTCAGGATGTACTGCCACTGCATAATACCTGTTTTATTAAATCAGCACTATCAGTTCTGCTGTAGCATCCCATGGCCAAAACCTGACTATCTATTGAAGCTATGCTGGTTCTAGCCCAGTTGTGACATGAAAGAGAGAACTATTATGAAAACACTTGACTGTTATTGGAAGATTAACCTTTTTATGCCGTAGCATACCATGGCCAAAGCCTGTTTCCCTACCAAAGCAAAGCAGGTGTAGCCAGAATGTTACATGAAATGTATTTTTTTTTTGTTGCAAAAACCCCATTTTTATTGGAAAGATGCTTTAGTGAGGCCAGTAGGGTGTAATGCAATGCAGTAGGGGGCACAGAATGAGCTACCACCTGTAATGCATTAAAGGTGGTAGCTCATTCTGAGGAAAAATATATGTTACTCAGGATTTACTGCCACTGCATAATACCTGTTTTATTGAATCAGCACTTTAAGTTCTGCTATAGCATCCCATGGCCAAAACCTGACTACCCATTGAAGCTCTGCTGGTTCTAGCCGAGCAGTGACATGAAAGGGAAAACTATTAGGAATAAACTTGATTGTTATTGAAAGATGAACCTTTTTATGCCGTAGCATACCATGGCCAAAGCCTGGTACCCTACCGAAACAAAGCAGGTGTAGCCAGAATGTGACATAAAAGGGAGATTTCTTTGCAAAAACCCAATTTTTATTGGAAAGATGCTTTAGTGAGGCCAGTAGGGGGTAATGCAATGCAGTAGGGGCCACAGAATGAGCAACCACCTAAAATGACTGTCACTGCATAATACCTGTTTTATTGAATCAGCACTTTAAGTTCTGCTATAGCATCCCATGGCCAAAACCTGATTACCTATTGAAGCTCTGATGGTTCTAGCCCAGCAGTGACATGAAAGGGAAAACTATTAGGAAAAAACTTGATTGTTATTGGAAGATGAACTTTTTTATGCCGTAGCATACCATGGCCAAAGCCTGGTTCCGTACCAAAGCAAAGCAGGTGTAGCCAGAATGTGACATGAAAGGGAGATTTTTTTGCAAAAACACATTTTTTATTGGAAAGTTGTTTAGTGAGGCCAGTAGGGGTAATGCAATGCAGTAGGGGGCACAGAATGAGCTACCACCTATAATGCATTAAAGGCTGTAGCTCATTCTGAGGAAAAATATGAGTTACTCAGGATGTACTGCCACTGCATAATACCTGTTTTATTGAATCAGCAATTTCAGTTCTGCTATAGCATCCCATGGCCAAAACCTGACTACCCTTTGAAGCTCTGCTGGTTCTAGTCGAGCAGTGACATGAAAGGAAAACTATTATGAAAACACTTGACTTGTTATTAGAAGATTAACCTTTTATGCCGTAGCATACCATGGCCAAAGCCTGGTTCCCTACCAAAGCAAAGCAGGTGTAGCCAGAATGTTACATGAAATGGAGATTTTTTTTGCAAAAACCCCATTTTTATTGGAAAGATGCTTTAGAGAGGCCAGTAGGGTGTAATGCAATGCAGTAGGGGGCACAGAATGAGCTACCACCTGTAATGCATTAAAGGTGGTAGCTCATTCTGAGGAAAAATATGAGTTACTCAGGATTTACTGCCACTGCATAATACCTGTTTTATTGAATCAGCAATTTCAGTTCTGCTATAGCATCCCATGGCCAAAACCTGACTATCTATTGAAGCTATGCTGGTTCTAGCCCAGTTGTGACATGAAAGAGAGAACTATTATGAAAACACTTGATTGTTATTGGAAGATGAACTTTTTTATGCCGTAGCATACCATGGCCAAAGCCTGGTTCCCTACCAAAGCAAAGCAGGTCTAGCCAGAATATGACATGAAAGGGAGATATTTTTTGCAAAAACCCAATTTTTATTGGAAAGATGCTTTAGTGAGACCAGTAGGGGGTAATGCAATGCAGTAGGGGGCACAGAATGAGCTACCACCTATAATGCATTAAAGGTGGTAGCTCATTCTGAGGAAAAATATGAGTTACTCAGGATGTACTGCCACTGCATAATACCTGTTTTATTAAATCAGCACTTTCAGTTCTGCTATAGCATCCCATGGCCAAAACCTGACTACCCTTTGAAGCTCTGCTGGTTCTAGTCGAGCAGTGACATGAAAGGGAAAACTATTAGGAATAAACTTGATTGTTATTGAAAGATGAACCTTTTTATGCCGTAGCATACCATGGCCAAAGCCTGGTACCCTACCGAAACAAAGCAGGTGTAGCCAGAATGTGACATAAAAGGGAGATTTCTTTGCAAAAACCCAATTTTTATTGGAAAGATGCTTTAGTGAGGCCAGTAGGGGGTAATGCAATGCAGTAGGGGCCACAGAATGAGCAACCACCTAAAATGACTGTCACTGCATAATACCTGTTTTATTGAATCAGCACTTTAAGTTCTGCTATAGCATCCCATGGCCAAAACCTGATTACCTATTGAAGCTCTGATGGTTCTAGCCCAGCAGTGACATGAAAGGGAAAACTATTAGGAAAAAACTTGATTGTTATTGGAAGATGAACTTTTTATGCCGTAGCATACCATGGCCAAAGCCTGGTTCCGTACCAAAGCAAAGCAGGTGTAGCCAGAATGTGACATGAAAGGGAGATTTTTTTGCAAAAACACATTTTTTATTGGAAAGTTGTTTAGTGAGGCCAGTAGGGGTAATGCAATGCAGTAGGGGGCACAGAATGAGCTACCACCTATAATGCATTAAAGGCTGTAGCTCATTCTGAGGAAAAATATGAGTTACTCAGGATGTACTGCCACTGCATAATACCTGTTTTATTGAATCAGCAATTTCAGTTCTGCTATAGCATCCCATGGCCAAAACCTGACTACCCTTTGAAGCTCTGCTGGTTCTAGTCGAGCAGTGACATGAAAGGGAAAACTATTATGAAAACACTTGACTGTTATTAGAAGATTAACCCTTTTATGCCGTAGCATACCATGGCCAAAGCCTGGTTCCCTACCAAAGCAAAGCAGGTGTAGCCAGAATGTTACATGAAATGGAATTTTTTTTTTGCAAAAACCCCATTTTTATTGGAAAGATGCTTTAGAGAGGCCAGTAGGGTGTAATGCAATGCAGTAGGGGGCACAGAATGAGCTACCACCTGTAATGCATTAAAGGTGGTAGCTCATTCTGAGGAAAAATATGAGTTACTCAGGATTTACTGCCACTGCATAATACCTGTTTTATTGAATCAGCAATTTCAGTTCTGCTATAGCATCCCATGGCCAAAACCTGACTATCTATTGAAGCTATGCTGGTTCTAGCCCAGTTGTGACATGAAAGAGAGAACTATTATGAAAACACTTGACTGTTATTAGAAGATTAACCTTTTTATGCCGTAGCATACCATGGCCAAAGCCTGGTTCCCTACCAAAGCAAAGCAGGTGTAGCCAGAATGTTACATGAAATGGAATTTTTTTTTTGCAAAAACCCCATTTTTTTTGGAAAGATGCTTTAGTGAGGCCAGTAGGGTGACTGACTACCCATTGAAGCTCTGCTGGTTCTAGTCGAGCAGTGACATGAAAGGGAAAACTATTAGGAAAAAACTTGATTGTTACTGAAAGATGAATCTTTTTATGCCGTAGCATACCATGGCCAAAGCCTGGTACCCTACCGAAACAAAGCAGGTGTAGCCAGAATGTGACATGAAAGGGAGATTTCTTTGCAAAAACCCAATTTTTATTGGAAAGATGCTTTAGTGCGGCCAGTAGGGGTTAATGCAATGCAGTAGGGGCCACAGAATGAGCTACCACCTATAATGCATTAAAGGTGGTAGCTCATTCTGAGGAAAAATATGAGTTACTCAGGATTTACTGCCACTGCATAATACCTGTTTTATTGAATCAGCACTTTCAGTTCTGCTATAGCATCACATGGCCAAAACCTGACTACCCATTGAAGCTCTGCTGGTTCTAGCCGAGCAGTGACATGAAAGGGAAAACTATTAGGAAAAAACTTGATTGTTATTGAAAGATGAACCTTTTTATGCCGTAGCATACCATGGCCAAAGCCTGGTTCCCTATTTTTATTGGAAAGATGCTTTAGTGAGGCCAGTAGGGGGTAATGCAATGCAGTAGGGGGCACAGAATGAGCTACCACCTATAATGCATTAAAGGCTGTAGCTCATTCTGAGGAAAAATATGAGTTACTCAGGATATACTGCCACTGCATAATACCTGTTTTATTAAATCAGCACTTTCAGATCTGCTATAGCATCCCATGGCCAAAACCTGACTACCCATTGAAGCTCTGCTGGTTCTAGCCCAACAGTGACAAGAAAGGGAAAACTTTTTGGAAAAAACTTGATTGTTATTGGAAGATTAACCTTTTTATGCTGTAGCATACCATGGCCAAAGCATGGTTCCCTACCAAAGCAAAGCATGCAGGTCTAGTTAGAACATGACATGGAAGTGAGAGATTTTTTGCAAAAACCCAATTTTTATTGGAAAGTTGCTTTAGTGAGACCAGTAGGGGGTAATGCAATGCACGATGATGCATTAAAGGTGGTAGCTCATTCTGAGGAAAAACTCAGAATGTACTGCCACTGCATAAGACCTGTTTTATTAATTTTATTAATTTATTAAACCATCATTGAAGTACAGACTGATCTTAAATGTGTTAAGAGGGCCAGAACACAAATTGCCTGCACTAATCGAACAGTGGTACGTTTTTTTGTTTAGTTTTTTAAATTGTAATTTTCATCTGCCCAATTTTGTATTTAATTAAATTTAAATATTACAGTGTCACACAGGTGTTTAATCCATTTATTTTGACATCACTTCAGCCAAAAACAAATTATGCCTTTTTGCTGTCAGAGTTTCACAATCAAGTTTCTTGTGAGCAAAAAATAGGAAAATATACTGATTGGCTGTAATGCAAATTTTAAAGTATATTCCCCGGTGTTCAGCAGATCAAAGAAGTGTATCCAGCTTTGAAATGACTTAAGGATGATTTAAATTGATTGATACATTTTCCTAGCCTGATGTGGTCATACTCAATTCGAGTCTGAAACTGCTCCATTGAGCTGTGATTATTGGGGCATGTTTCAACCAAACCAGGATAGACCTCAATTGGATAGACCTACAACCAATCAGAGCAATGGAGTAAAAGACGTATGTTGAGTGACGCATGGTGGGAAGTTTGGATCATTTTACGGACTCAGATCTTTGAATCTCGTTCAGCAAAATGAACAACTCTTTTTTAAGTAATTTTGTTTATTTCAGCAGAATATGTTTAAAATGTCACATGTTAAATTCCACAACACATCTAGTACTTATGCAAACATTGATCACATTTGGAATAAAAAAAGCTAATGCAGCAAATGCCAAACAATTTAATCACGTCTGTTCCCTGGAAAGATTAGTAACGTTACACCTCTCCTGTCTTCGGGTTGGAGTCGTTAGTTCCGTCATCAGTGTCTGCATGCAGTCCCGAAAACAAAACTGATTAGTTCACTTCTCGAGTCTTCGGGTTCCAGTCATTCGTTCTCGTAGCCCCATCGGCTGAATGCAGAAGATCCTGTACAGAACCGATGGCATGTAGCGCATTCACGGTCAACACACAATGAACAAATCAAATCGCTCTCTGAGACAACTCGTTGTTTCAGAGTCATATTTAAGATTAGTTGAAAAAGAACGATTTGTTCATGAACAACGCATCACTAACACAGAACTTAGTTGACAACAGATCTCAACTGCAAGCACGCTGGAAGAAGTAGAGGAAAAATATGAGACCTTTGCTGGTGTTTAATTTAAGGTTACATGGAGTATTTACTAACACAATCATCATTTTTGAGAGATAGTTCTCAGTTTAGGATTGGAATGAATTCAACCCAAGCAATCTTTGATGACGTCAATGCCTACGTGACTGTTTATCATCTGTCCATCATCGTATAAAGCCCACCCTGACAATTGGGTCCGAACAGTTTCTGTTCAGGCATAATTGCTCTTCAATTGATCGAGTCCAGACCGAATTGCCTGATCTCAAATGTTGTGGTAGGGGCTAAATTCGGCTGGCATCCAGGCTGACATTTTCCTATTTGGGTGAACTATTACTTTAACACCTTTTTATGACCTTATCTCTTTGACTCAAGGATTTATTAAAACTTGTCGATTTACAGTCCCAAAGACATATAGGCGTGTGTACAGATAGGGAGGGCTTTAAATCTGTAGTGAGCGTGAACATGTTTGTGCTTTTAAAATGCAAACAAAGTGGGAAAAGTGCAAGGTTTTCAAATGTTATCCTAAAGAAATCCTGATCCACACTTCCAGGGTGCTGCTCCAGATCTGAGTCTTTAGCTTGCATGCCTGGTGTCAAAACTACAGTGGCTCTACTTCATTTTCGTCAATAGTAATCTCTTCATTTGAACAATTACCGACTATCTCATAGTGGGTATGAATGAAGCACTGCCATTGAAGACAAAATCAGCAATGGAAGTAGCAAGACACTTGTGCTGTTATTTACAGACATGGTTGCCCAGTCAGAACTCGGTGTGACCAAGGCAGAAAGGCTATTATTTAGGTGAATATACAGACCGTTTATTATACTACAAATATAAGTACTAAGGATTTGAATCCCAGCTGTTCACAATATAAGACGCACAAAGCTCAGTCTAATAAAATATCTGCATATAGTTTTATTTTTTGACTAGTAGAGCAAATGCCTAGTTGTGATTTAATGCTTTTTCTTTTTTTGTTTTCACATGTCACATGTCATCTTACCTGTCAATGACCACAACGAGAAACTTGCTGAGGACAGAACTACTGACACTAAGAGACAGGGCAAGTATATAAATAAATACATATCTATTTCATTGATAGATAATGATAACAATGATAATGTAAACCTTTCATAAATATTGTAACCTGAGGCCCAGGAAAAATCTGTTGCAAAGTCTGCAAGACACGTCAACTTTAAAGGAGGAAGAAAAACAAGAAGAGAAGTGCCAGTGCTGTTACGACCTCATCAGAAGGATCCTTTTCTTATGG
The DNA here is from genome assembly GCA_023029165.1 of Gobiocypris rarus. NCBI lineage: Eukaryota > Metazoa > Chordata > Actinopteri > Cypriniformes > Gobionidae > Gobiocypris > Gobiocypris rarus. The sequence continues at coordinate 29,238,464 of CM040910.1, forward strand.
TACATGATAGCAAGTTTGCACTATTGTAACGGAGGCTAGCTAGTAGTTGTTGTGTGAGTAAACCTCACTCCTCTGATCTCTAGAGACGCTCTAGCGACTGACACTAAAGGTTGCAGCCTTTAGCCTCTTTGTTAGAGCGTCCGACTCTCATGCCGGCGGACCGGGGTTCAAGTCCCGCTTGGAGTGGGGCGTTTCAAACTGTGTTACAATGGTTCCGTGATCCGGGTGGGAGTGAGGTTTAGGGGATGAGTGTAACGGAGGCCAGCTAATAGTTGCTTTGTGAGTAAACCTCACTACTCTGATCTCAAGAGACGCTCTAGCGACTGACGATACGATGTCTGATGATAATTACTTTGACACTTCATTGAAAATAAATGTCCACACTGAAATGAACTCTTGCTTTTGTCTGCTGCTACAGTAAACCTTTTTGGTTCTTTGCTTGCTGACAGGGTTTCTTAAAGGTGCAATTCATAGTTTTCCAGTGATGTCAAACGCCTAAAGGAACTCCCACCTGGAGGGCAAAACAAGGCTAGCCTCCGTTTCCCGCCAGTCATTTTTACCAGGTTTGTAGGCAGTATTAATGTATTAAGACAAATTTATTAAAAGACCAAATTCAATATACACCTTATTCATGTATACGTTGTACAGGCAAGCAGATGAACACAGAATATAAATGCCACACAATGATGTCTGCGTGAACCGGCTGCGCAGTGGTATGCTAACATTAACTGACAGGGAACACATGCTGTTCCCTGTCATCGGACCGAATGCAATGATTGAACATTTTATGGTTTTATGCCTTTCACAGATTATGCATATTTATAAAAACACTTTTAGACAACTTAACAAGAGTGTTTGATATCGGGATGTGAGGAGACTTTTTTAACCAGCATGTCAAAAAAGATTTCTATAGAGAATCACTTCCACCTTGCACCTTTTAAGTATCTCATTTCTTGGTATGAAAATACTGAATGTCTATAGTGCAATACAACAGTTACAGAAAATACCCCCAAAATGCATGAAGCACTCTGGATACAGCAGAAATAGAAAAGTTGACACCAGTCGTCTATGGGGGTAATATTGTATTCCAAACAAATATATTGTTATCCATAAATAAATGTAAAGTGATTCACAAAAAATGAATAATTTCACAAATCAATAGAATGAGATCCACAAATAAATGCAGGAGTTTCACAAAAATGAATTAGATTCACAAATAAATACAATGACATTTGTGAATAACAAAAAAATCCACACATATATTTTTATGTCACAAACACACAACTCTGCCTTGCATAAGTTGCATTCCTTTGTGAATCGCTTCTGTGCATTTGTGGATCTCTTCTTGCAATATATATTCAGATTCAGATTCAGATTCAAGTTTATTGTCATTACACATGTACAAGTACAATGCAACGAAATGAGTTTGGAGCAAGCCTCCGAGCTGCAGCTATTTAAAGCGCCGTCACACGCTCTCCAGAAAAAAAGAAATGCAGATTGCAAAGCATACATGCAAACATAACATACATTGTACACACAGTACACGTGGTCACGTGATGGGATTTTTTGTTGGGACAGAGTAAGGGAGATAGTAAGGAGGAAAGGGTGAGGCAGACGGTTGGATGGGGGCAGGGATGGGGGTGAGGTGTGTGTGATGCAAGTAAGAGTCTTGAAGATTCCTGTGTTGTGTGAGAATTTTAGCCATAACTTAAGATGTTTTCGAGTTCAGTTCTGTGGCTTGTCCTTGAGGGGAGATATGGCAGTGCACAGGAACGATAGCAAGATAGCAAGACCCAGCTGTCAAGCTGACCTCCCAACCGAGATAGGGACAAGCTGGACGGTGGGGTGAGGAAGCAGGGGGTCAATATCTTAATCCATTTTAGCTGATTCTGTAATTTCCGGACCATAATCGATCAATTTGTTCTGATCCTCAGCGTCAGTGGCGAGCGTCCGGTTCATGAATGGACTTGGACATTTCATCCAATTTCATGGTCAGACCAGACATACTGCGTAGCAGTTCACTAGCCTGACCCCCGATGGAGCCCACTCTTCCCTGCGTCTCTGCAGTCCGGGCTGAGATGTTACGATACAGTTCCTCAATCAGTGACACTCTTTGATCTAATACCTTCAGTCGGTCACACACATCCCCGAAGCACTTTAATTTCCACAGACAGCGGCTGGGTGAATTTACTGGCAGCTGTCTTACCAATCTTCCGATAGGTCAGGGCAATCCCAAGGCCGAGAAATAGGAACCCCGCTATCATAATGCCAATTATGAATAAATCCTCTACATCCTCCACAGACAGGGCTTCCAGGCGAAGGTCCCGTCCGGGCAGGTGGGTTCTCCCGGTGCACCCTTCCTTAGTGAGAAAATCTTGTCAATCGCGCTGAGAGACCAGTTAATTAATTCCATTTCAGTATTTTCAGGAGTCCAGCAAGCAGGGATTCAAGAAAAAAAGACAAAAAGAGCAGCGCCAAAGCAGAGCGGGGAGCAGATAGAAGACACATCTGCTCTGTATGAGATCAGGAAGTGGAAAATAGGCCATATATATTTATGGCCTATTTAAAATTAGGACCAGGAGAAAAATATATTACATTTAAACATTTTTATTTTAAACTTGACCTTCCTCTGATTATAAAGGCTATGCTGTATAATATATGACAGACAGTGCAAGTGATAATAACAGGAGAAGATATTTGATTCTGACTTACCACAGTTGTTTGATTGGAGTAGAAACATTACGGGGTCAAATAACTCAAAGGGGTAACTGAATTACAGGGAAAAGAACCGAATTACATATTAATGATTCAGAATTAATATTTAACACACTATCAATTGTTCGTCCAGCAATACGTTAAAATGTTATCAATTCTGATCATATTACTCTGTGGCCAAACGGCAATAATATAATTTGATTTATGTTCACCATTTGTGAGCTTAGGTAACACAATCGACAGTTTAAGGCAGTAACTTATAAGCACACAGCACAAGACACTTGTATATGTGAAAAAATAAACAAGACTTTATTGAACTACTCTAAACACACAATCTAACCTACTAAGACACACACACAACGGAAAGGAATGAAGTCACAAATGTCTGATTTAGACACTTTCTTAAACAGCAACCTGAGAGAATCAATATACTAGTAGTTAAACCTTAGTTTGTTTGATTTTCACCAATTCAGCCAAAATAATAATTTTTTACATTTATATAGCACGCTTTTCAAGGTACTCAAAGCACTTTACATGGGGGGAAGTCTCCTCAACCACTACCAATGATGGGAGAAGTCAACGCAAAACCATGGCAGTAAGCATAAGCACGAAGCAAAAGCCCTTTGTTTATAAGCGTGTCCAAAAGTCCGTCCTTGAAAGTGTCTCCAACCAATCAGCTGTTTGATTGGTTAGAGATTGGTTGTTGTCTTACGCCCACTTCTTTTTTGACTGTATATCATTAACATAATGTCCACATTAGCACGTGCTGGCATTCTTTGCAAGTTTGGTTAAACAATTTTAAGAAACCAACTTTCATAGTGTGATTATGGTGCAATTTACACAAATCTACCTTACATCAAAACGTTGGAAATCGTTTTTGCATTGCACAGATATCAAACAACCTACGTTTCCCATGATTGGAGTTGGAAATAATAAAGATTCATGCGATAAATGTCTGGCATAAAAATAAACTTGATAGGTTACATAAAAATACACATAACTTGGTATATGTTTAAGGCACCGTTTGATGGATTAATTCACATCATTGGTATAAATTCTGAGGTTTTGGCTCAGAATCATGCTAAAGTCCTGTGAGGTCTTTGGTGTGATGTTCAAAGAGCCTCTGAAATGTGTCGACCGACAGGGAGGGGGAAGGCAAAGTGTCCCTGTTTAGTGTTTGGTTTGATCCGTGCCATGAGTTTACCGCCCACCTTTTTCTCCTGATATGGCTGTAGATTTATGAATGAGGTCAGAGTGGTGTTCATTGCCCCATTGGTTTCTGTGGAGAGGTGGATGAACGAGAGACGTGGGAGGAGCGAGTTCCACGTCTCTCGTTTGTGGAACAAGGAGAAATGTTCCTTGGAGAAATGTTCGACCAATCCTGTTCTTTCACTGGGTTGGAGATTAAGGCAGATGAGGGGGAAAAAAGATGTCTTCTCCGGCCATTTGGTCCAATCTTTTAGGTTATGACTTGCTAATGGTGGGAGAGTCTGAGTCTCTGGATCTTTGGAATGCTTTGTTGTTTTCGACTCCCTGCCTATCCTTAAGTGTTCCTACAATGGACACAAAAAAATGAAGTTAAAGAGAAGAAAAAAAAAGAGAGAAATTAACAGGTTAACAAAATGCAAATGTACTAGCAATAACAGTTTATTTAAAGGCAGGTGGACAATTTCGGAGTGGCTAGCAATAGAGAGTTAGCATGAGATCCCAGAGTTGGTATTCTCTGCAAATGTAAATTTAGTGTATATTTCATAAAAGCTGTTTTTGTGGTATAGGCTACAGCAAAACATTTGTCTGTGCTCAGGATTTAGTTTTAAGTCTTAGACTCTATTATTTATTTGAGTAACTTATAAGAGCAGCTGTATGTTACTAGTTATTCAGAATATGCTGAAGTCCACAAGTCCACAAGCTGCTGGTACAGAATTCAATATGATATCAATGATTTTGGTACAGCAAAATGTTTGTTATTTTTTTGTCTGAAGGATTATATTGGTCAGTGCACATAACAGGGGTGTTGGTTATTACTTTATGTTAGTGATGCAGAAGTCTGTATTAATTTACTACAAGTATGCTGCTACAGACACTTTTCCTGTAGGTTCTTTTCAATGATGGGACATATTCTGACTTGTAAATTCACTTTAATTTGTTTTATTAATAAAAGATATTGTAAGTAAATGAATTATGGGTCATTACAAATACTTTGCTTTAAAAGAAATGTGCGAATGCAGGCATGCAAATTTTAGCAGGCAACCTTGCCAAAATAACATTTTTCCAACCAAACGCAAATTTTTTCTGGAGAAAGTTATTGTTTTGGGCTATAGTTTTGAGTAGCAATAGTGCGCAACATTGCAAAAAAACTTAACAACCCTGTCTGCACGCACGCTGGATTAAGTAATGTTACAAGAAAAAGATGAGTGTAAATGATCTTTGCCATGTATTGTAATAAAATAATTTAAGGATACACAGAGTACTTACCAATCGATCAAAACGATCATCGTTTTTGAGAGAAATAGTGAAGGTGAATGCATATACGAACAAGATAAGAGCAAATTCAACCCAAAGTGCCTTCGATGACGTGGATGATTACGTTACTGTTTATTATCTGTCCATCATCGTCTAAAGCCCACCCTGACAATTTCATTAGTCCGAACAGTTTCTGTTCAGGCATAATTACTCCTCTATGGATCGAGTCCAGACCGAATTGCCAAAGCAAAAATTTTGTGGGCGGGGCTAAATTCGGCTGGCATCCAGGCTAGAAAAGGGCCGGAACATGCACTTTCAGGACCGCATTTCTGGGACCCTATTTTTTTTTTTGTGACAGCACCACCTACCAAATTGGAGAACCGTAATCCCAGGGATGCATTTCCAGGACCCTAGTTTTAAAGAACCGAAACATGCCACCAAGGCGCGCTAAACATCTTGAAACATTCATATCAATAAAACACATCTGAACCGAGAATATTTATAATAATTGAGAACGATGCAAGAAATCTGGATAGAAATAACATGACTTTAAATATTTAAAGCACACATGAAGCAGCAGCACCACCTACTGGATGCTCTCCCCTCTTTTCTCAATTGTTTCTCTATCATTCTATTAAATTCCCCCACTTCACTGAAATAGTAAATAAAGAACATAATCACTGCTGGGTCAAAAAAATAAAAATAAAAAAGAATACATATGGACATTGTGTAAAAACAATTTAATTTACTACTTGTAGGATTGAAAATAATCAAAGATATTTGTTATTTGAGATTGAACAAAGACATTTGCTGTACTGTTTCCACACCCGCTGTCTTATCAGAAGAGCCATTTGGAATTCCTTAAGACAAAGAGATTCTGGAGGCCTGTAGGCCAAATGTGTGTCACACCTGTATACAGTGGGGGAGGTTTGATCTGATTGGTCAGTTTGAATGTCTCACATTTGGGTTTCAGTCACATGGTCAAGAAAAGGATAAAAGAAGATTGTAACGGTTGCTCTGGCTCTTTTCATTCTCTGGCTTTCTCTGCTTAGGGCCAGCTCTTTGGCTCTCTCTATCTCTCTCTCTATCTCTATCTCTCTATCTCTCTCTCTGGTAACATTCATGCTGGGTACAATTAATGGTTAAAGGTTTCTGTCATCTCATACATCTATTTTGTAACTATTTTAAGTGTAACCATAACCAGATTTTGTCATTAAATTCTTTCAATTACAAATGATGTGCTAACAAGTTTGGATTTGGAATTGACTTTGAAGTGCTACCTATTACAATACAATACAGTCACATATAGCAACACTCTCCCACATATGTAGCTATTGTAACTGCGCTTATTTCCGTCGTTGGTATAAGTAGCAGTGGGTGGTTATAGACAAGAAATATACAGTTTTCTACTATCTTGCTGATAAAGTTTCTTTAGTCTTTCGGCAACCCTGCAGCCTGAACCACTGTAGGTGACCCACTCTTACATACTCTTACCTGTGATGATAATGTGTTGAAAGACATTAAAAAAAAAAAAAAAACAAAAACAACAAGTTCGATTCAAATAAATAGGCCTAAATATAGACATTATTATTATTTTTTAAATTAATACTTTTTTCATACTTCTGCCAGCCCTGAGCTGCGTAAGCACTTCATACAGAGTAGTCCAGTAGTAGGCCTACAGGACAATCTAACACGTGGTATTTTAAAAGTCAATTATTATGATGATGGCCTCCGCCTGACTATAAAAACGTCATGTCTCAATCAAAATTATAAAACCATGTCAAAATGAAGAAACATGTATTGTGTGGTAACTTTAAACATGTTGACTGTGAGCACGTGACAGCTTCATTAAGATTATTTTAGCTTAAAATTAAGAAAAAAACGAGCAACTATCAAGCTTTCACAACGAACGTACAATACCGTTGTCTTGTGCTGTCACTATAAGTCAACACGAGTTTTCATGCAAGTTTAGACGAATGTGCTAACAATTAATTTACAGCACTATCTATTATACGTATGATATGCATTCAAGACTATTTAGCAAATCATGATCACCTTGGCTACATTAACTTTCCAATGAAATGCATCACGATGGTTTTTAATGTTAAAATAAAAACTGATTGACATGTGATACTTACACTCTGATCTTCATCCATATTTGCTGGTCCTCTACTTCGCTAGGTGGCGTTGTCAATTAAAACATCAGGTCCTGGGCCTGCGGTCCTGAAAATGCAGCCTCCGGCAGTGCAAGCAGATGCTACTCCATTCGTTTGGGTCAGAGCCATATAGAGTCTGGTTTGGGTTGTCTCAAGGCCACGCCCACAATAAGGAAATGTTATGAATATTCATGTATACTCCATCCACTTGAACAGTTTTTCACAGGAACTGAATGTTACACAACACCGTCTCTCACACTTTCAGTTCTGATTGGTCAAACCTAGAACATATTCTCGTTCTCGATTGGTTAACTCTCCTGTCTGCGTCGTGACGTCATCACAGGCTCTGTGTGACAGGTCCGTAGGAGGTTTCCTATAGGTTTAAACAGACAGTGTGGGTTTACAACGAGGAAAGCGGAGACACGATTACAATGAAATGAATTTGTGAAAATAATCAAGCTTATTTTGTGGAGACATGAGACTCGCTGTATACGCGTTTTACGGCTTTGCTCTTGGGCTTTTGCTCGTGGGTTTATGGGAATTATTATTTGGGTTCGAGGAGAATCGATGCAGCATGACATACATGTTCGAGTACCCAGAATACCGAGTAAGTATTATTGCAAACATAGTCTTTATCATTGTTGTTTTCTTGACGTGTTTGTTTTGCCTTTAGCAATGCACCATTTCTTGTAATTAGGGCAACATTACTGGCTTTGAGTATGCACAATTCACTGGCAGTGGCAGGCCATGCATCAGTTCCTCATACCTGTCATTCTACCTGTTGTTTTGGCAACAACAAACATTGAAGAAAAATAGGCAATATCAGTCATTATACAATGGGCAAAAGGCTGGTCCTCGGTAGTTAAAGCAGACCGAAGACGATAAGCTTTACATTTCTGTTAATTAAATAAATTAACTTTATTTTTGTATAAATAATATTCACACATGTTTTTAAAAATTATTTAGCTATTAAGATGTGCTTATATTGCGGTGACACGTCTCAAAATGAAGCTCTAAATGTCATATATTCAAACCTGCACCACAACTTGTACATACATTTAAAGTTTCTTTTGTGTCAAAAATCCTGTTCCTCAACTCAATTGGTTTGTGGTCTTGCATTATCTCGCGTGAATACTCACAGACAACCCTGTTATTTTGTGTACGTGCACGTTTGCAGCGCGTGCAGCTTCCAAGGCGTATCGCGCGCCAGTACCCATCATACGGGCTGTATTTGTATGGAGAGGGCGCATATGCTCAGGAGACCAGAGGGCTCAAGCTCACCGGCGCACCTGTGCTCTTCCTGCCTGGGAATGCAGGCAGCTACAAGCAAGGTGAGATGGAACTGTTCTTTTTTTCCCTTCAATATTTGAATCAGCGCATCTTACATTCACACATATTTGATATAAATAGCTTGGCCTTGTTTACTTTGCCTCAAGGTGGGTTTTGACAGCTTGGTGTCGGAGAACATGTTTGTTTGCTCAATCATTCTTGATCCTCCACCCTGACTTTATCCCAGTGTGCTAATGAAAGTTTGAGATTATACATTGCAAATGGAGGAAGTGAGATGTGAGAGCTCATTGCAACATAAAGAAGTTGTTGTACTCTCTTGCAGCTCGTTCTCTGGGTTCAGTAGCGTTGAGGAAGGCTGAGAACCTGGACAGACGGATCCATATGAATGTCTTCACAATTGACTTCAACGAGGAGCTGGTGGCCCTGTACGGGGGCAGCTTGCGGAGACAGACTCAGTTTCTGCATGAAAGCATCAAAGCCATCTTGCGCCTTTATAAGGTCAGAAGTCAAGATGTCCTTTTTTTCCCTTTTCATCTCTTTTTGTTCCTTTACTTTCTTCCACTTTCCATACTTAATTTTCTTTTCTCTGTTCCTTTTCTTTTATTTCCTTCACCCTTCACTATCCATCCTTTTATGTCCCTTTTTGTCTCTGTGTTGAAATTACAGATCACAAATTACAGTATTTAACACTTTTGCAAGTATGCACAGTGATTCAAGAGCAGTAACAGTAATGATTGAATTTATGGACCAGTATCTTTCCAGTATCAGTTTTGGGTTAACCGCACACACATTTTGGGATTTGTGAGATTTGAAGATTTTGGGAAGTCAGAGTGGACAGATTTCACAGAAATCCGTGATGGGCACAGTCTCAGATTTTTTGCTTCAGGCAATTTTTGAAATTGAAGGAATTTTTGAAATTCCTTCAAAAAATGTTTGCTTTTTTGAGCAGAACACATTGCTTTCTATGAGGTGCATGTTGTGTGAGTGTGTGAGTGTGTGTGTGTGTGTGTGTGTGTGTGTGTGTGTGTGTGTGTGTGTGTGTGTGTGTGTGTGTGTGTGTGTGTGTGTGTGTGTGTGTGTGTGTGTGTGTGTGTGTGTGTGTGTGTGTGTGTGTGTGTGTGTTTGATCCTCATTAGTTTAGTGTATGATGCCCATTTTTTCTCTCTTAATGCAAGTGTGTGATGCTAGACTTTAAAAGTCATGTAGTGTTTTCCGGTATTTGGTGACTTTGTAATTGAAGCACACTGCTATTAGTAGATCATCTACATCTAAACCAGTAGTCTTTTTACTACATTTCCATGGCTGCAGGACCGTCCAGACCCCCCCACAGGTGTGGTTCTGGTGGGTCATTCCATGGGTGGTGTGGTGGCAAGAGCGTTGTTCACCCTGGCACGCTTCAACCCACGACTGGTCAGCCTCATCATCACCCAGGCCTCCCCCCACCAAGCACCTGTCCTGTCTCTTGACCCTTATATACTGGGTAGGAAAAAGACATACAGGCACACATAAATTAGTACAGAAGATTTGTTTGATAGTTTTGAAGGTACACCACTGTTCAAAAGTTTGTGGTTTGTTTGTTTGTTTGTTTGTTTGTTTGATTTTTGAAATAAATTAGTACTTTTATTTTGCAACGATGCATTAAATGGATAACAAGGAACAGTAAAGACATTTTTAGTGTTACAAAAGATTTCTATTTGGATTTTTTAATTACGGTTTCCTCAAATATTAAGCAACACAACTGTTTTCAACATTGATAATAATAAGAAATGTTTTTTTAAGCACTAGCATATCAGAATGATTTCTAAATGATCATGTGACAAGACTGGAATAATGATGTTGAAAATTCAGCTTTGCCATCACAGGAAAAAATTACACAAAAAATATATTTAAGTAGACAATGGTTATTTTTGAGTTGTAATAATATTTCACAATATTACTGTATTGACTATAATATTGATCAAATACATGCAGTCTTGGTGAACACGAGACTTCTTTCAAAAAGATGAAAAAATCTGACCAACCCCAAACTTTTGAACGATAGTACAATCAGAAGGTATGGACTTGCAAATTTGTGTATTTAATTTCTCCAAAAAAGCATATTTTGAATGCTAACATCTAAATTGTGTTTCTGTTGTAGAGTTTTACTCCACAGTCAGGCATCGCTGGGCCACAAATGCTAAAGACCTTCGAAATATTACTGTTCTCTCTGTGGGTGGTGGTTACCTTGACTTCCAGGTGCGCTCTGGTTTGACAGCGCTCTCCTGTCCTATTGATGACCTCAATAAGATGTCAGTAGTGGTAGGTCTACAAGCCATGTTCTTAAAAATTCTCTTTAGTTAAATATTTCAACCTGAAACTTTAAAGTACAACCTGCTTTGTTTTTTAATGTACTTACATTGGTATTTTTTTTTGTAAATTGTTTTTAGGTGACTGCAGTTCCTAGAACCTGGGTTTCCACTGATCATATTTCCATTGTTTGGTATGTTTTGTATGATAACATTAAGCATCAAAGCTGAGGGCTAATTATTTTGCTTTTAAGTACCTAGCTTCTTGATAGACTGAACTTGAATATCATCCTTTGTAATTTCAAATGCTTCATTCAAGGTGCAAGGAGCTGGTTCTGGCCACAGTCCGGGCATTCTTTGACCTTGTTGAACCTGAAACAGGGCAGGTGAGCACTGTCCTAATAGTTAGTGTATGTGTTTAAAGGGTTAGTTCACCTAAAAAAATAATTACTCACTGTCATTACTTACTTACCCTCATGTTTTTCCAGACAAAGTACACAACTCCTTACTTGAATGAAAGTATAGATTATACTGGTCAAATATTTCTCTGTTACAAGTGAAAGTTTTAAAGATAGATTTTTAAAGAATTACTTGCTTAAGTATCAAAAGTGAATTTCCTTTTTAAGTAAACAGAAACGGACAAAAATCACGTACATCCCTGATAAAATGCTCAAGTTGGGTGCTCGACATAGGAAACAATAAAAAACAGAAAAGAAGCACCAAAGCTCCATAAATGTTATAATGAACTCTTACATAGGTGACGTTTCGAGCATGCAGGCTCTTTATCATTTATCATATTGACAGTTTGGTGTGCTGACTTTTTTTTCTGTTCCTTTTATGTCAGCGCATTGTTTTATTATTGTTGTATGAATGCATGCTGTCATCATGCCATGGTAGTTTAAGTCAGTCATTTATGCTCCATCCGACATGCTAGCATACGACTACCGTGAACTCATTTAAATACTTGTATAAAAGTTACAAAAGCTTTTTTTAAAGTCGAAATCATACTGGAAAAAGGTTTCTACATTGTGTTTATTTGAAAAGATTTTGCTAAAACATATTTCCAAAAGGACTTTTTCGTAAATCCCATTTACATTTTTGGATGCTAACTAATGTCATGTGCTATGTTATGTGCCCATGTGCACTTAAACCTATGTGCTAGCGGTGTATCCACAAGGCTATGGCAACTTTGCAGGCAAATCCATAAAAAAGTAATTTTACCGACCATACTTCATACTAAAACTTTTTCTCTAAAAGCACAGACGTTTTCCTGAAATATACTTTCTAAGTATGGCACAGACTCCACTGTGCCGAGAAGTCGTCTTCCATTTTGCCATCAACTGGTCAGTGTTCAAAAAAATCATCCACTGACTTTTAAAGCTGCTACAAGGACCTTGATAGAAATTTAGTGAAGTGAAAAGTACAATATTTGTCTTTCAAATGTAGTAAAGTTAAAAGTCATTAGATGCTCAAAAAGTGTTCTTAAGTACTGTATTCAAGTACGTGTAATTCGTTACTGTCCACCGCTGCCAGTAAGACATTCATTCATCTTTGGAACACAAATGAAGATCTTTTTAATGAAATCTGAGAGCTTCTTTTCCCTCTATTTACAGCCTACGCAACTAGCACTTCCAAGCCCCAGAAAGGCAGTAAAGACATAAATGTCAAACGTAATCCACGTGACTCCTGTGGTTTAACCTCAATTTTATGAAGCGACTTGAGTGCTTTGCTTGCACAAAAATATATATTTTACCACTTTTTACAAAATATTAACATGTTCACAAGAGCACATGCGTGTTATTTTGACATGAGAGCAAATGCTGTTGTGTGTGAAAGCGCATTGGAGATTAATATTTTGTAAATAAATGTTTAGAACGTCACAAGGGTGAGTAAATAATGACATGCGTAACTTTTCATTTTTGGGTGAACTTACCCTTTAAGATGCTTTTATTGACTCAAGTTTCTCTCTAGTTTACAGAGAGTCCCAAGAAGCGAATGTCAGTGTTGAACTATCACTTCTTTAGGCACCCGGTGCTGCAGCCTGGAGAGGCACAGGATGCCCCTGTCATTTTCTCAGGTCTGTGTTTGTGCAAACATGTATATTTATAGTCTTCTCAGTTTTCAACATAGCTGGAAGATATATCTGAATCTGAATGTTTCTTCTTTCTTACTATTTTTATCCAAATCTATTCATCCGTCCTTCCAGCTCCCCCTGAGGCGTGGAAAGAGGTCAACACACTCCGTCTGTTCTACACTGCCCCAAAGGTGACAATATGTTTCATCATCTCTGGAAAAATTATGCCTGCAGCTTCTCTCTCAACATTGCACTGATCAATCAACCATCCTCCAACTCTTGGCAGGAAGCTCAAGTCAAGTACTTCCTGTTTGCTCTCTCCAGTCGAAGGAAGGCCTACAGTCATTTCCATTGCCGCAGCAATAATATGGTGAGAGACCAACAGCATCACACTCAGAACCCTTTTTTCCTTTAAATGTATTATTTTGATTTGAATGTAACAAAACATTACAGTGTATTTAAGAACATTCCTTGCTGTCCCAGCTGCCCCAGCCATGCAGAAAATGTGCTCTATTATTGTGAATTTAAATGTAAATTCATATACAAATTCTAAAATGTTTTAAAAAATCTAGTCAAATATTATGAAGTTGAGTATAAATTAATATACTGTATGAGTATTAATTAAGCAAAGGGTGCTTGTTTATTGTGCAAAGCACTTGGATTTTCACTGCTCACACTTATACAAAATAGTACATGATAAGCAAAAAAGTCATGTTTTGCAGGAAAAGAGTTTTTCTTTCTGTTATGCTTTAAAGAGCTATGTGTATCTCTGCATGTTTATCAGGAAATGACCAGCTGGCTGTACGGCTGCACACAGATGAGCGGCTCCACGTGGTGAGTAAAATGAACCACATGAATTCCTCTTGTGAGGAATGACCAGGGCTCGTACATAATCTGCACCCGTATCTTCTGCGGTATTCAAATGCCTGTCTTTCACAAAGTTGCCACATTTTCATGAGTCTGGTCTGGTTCGCTGTGCACATGCTGACCCATACCAGTACTCTGGACTATTGTTGATCATGTAAATTGTATACTATTTGTTATATTATTTGCTTTGTAAAGCGCTGCTTTCTCTGTTTTTCCTATTTTCCCAGTGTTCAGGCTGTAGATCTGTCATCTGAAACAGAGCTCCTTCCAGCCTATAAGGTCAGCCTAGTTTTTCTTAAGCATGCAATAACACATCTTATAATACTACTTTTCAAATAAATGTGATATATAAGCAGTCTGTTCCCTTATAGGCTGTGACAGTGAAAATCAGTGAACTCTTGTCTGTCTCTCATCTCATCATTGATGCTTCTAACCCCAGCGGAGGACAGGTTAACTTAAAGTCCACATTATGAAAACATATTTACATGACCACATTAGTATACATTTTTCTTTTTACAACATGCATTAGATGTTTCATGTCAAAAAAAATTTGCATGATGAACTAGTTAAAACTATATTCTAAATGTTTGATTGTCTGATTGTAGTTTGTAGTGGAGTGTGAGCTGCAGAGAGAGCAGAGCCTTACTGTCTCAGTGCAGGTGCCTCATACGCTGTCCTTTGGTGAGCCAAAATCACATACATGTATATGTTAATATTTATCAGACACTTTTAACCAGAGTTTTAGTATTTTTTGCTTTAATGGCAGCTGCATGATCTTTTTTTTTGTTTTATGCACATTTATTCCTAATTTAGTTTTGGAGGTCTCCTAAAATGGAAAAGGATTTGTTCTCTCTAATCCCCTTCTTTCTGAGAGCCTACTCGGCTATTATTGGTCAGATGGCCCAGTCTGTTGTGATCAGAGACTAGATATCCATTATCATATTTGAGTTTCAGCTCCAGAGGCTTCCTCAGCACTTGTATACACAGTGATACGAACCGTAACAATGACGTCAGTTTTACCATATCAATTTAAGCCTGAGTCTTCATCCTTTGGAAGTGCATACAAAGTGGATTTGACATGTCGACAACACGAACCGAATTCTTTCGGGCCTCGGCTATAACTACAGTGTTTGAGTGCGAGTCAAAGTAGATGTTGTCCACTGGCAGACAATGAAGATCATAGGCTTATATTATGCAATTTTGTTAGGGAGTGCAGGAAGTGGAATTACTGACGACTCGTTTCAGGTAGTTCAGAATTGGTCTTTCTTTTGGAAAACAATAACTAATTTATCATGCACTTTAATCTTTGAAGACATTTAATGGGATAGTTCACCCAAAAATGAAAATTATGTCATCATTTACTCACCCTCAAGTTGTTCCAAACCTGAATGAGTTTCTTTGTTCTGCTGAACACAAAATAAGATATTTTGAAGAATGCTTGTAACTAAGCAGGTAGAGCAACCATTGACTACCATGGTATGTTTCCCCCTACTATGGTAGTCAATGGTTGCTTTATCTGCTTGGTTCTTCTTTTGTGTTCAGCAGAGCAATGAAACTCATACAGGTTTGGAACAACTTGAGGGTGAGTAAATTTTTTTCATTTTTGGACTAAAAAAAAAACATAATAGGGACATTTTAACTTTAAAATAGGCCTATAAAATAAGAAGGTAATAATCAAATGAAATACAGTGTCATATACATTTATTTTTGCTTCCTTTTTAAAACCAAGTAAGTTGTGTTTAATCTATGCAAATGCTTTAACCATAATGTGACTGTTTGCAGGGCTGACCGTCAGTGACATCAGCATTAACTCCTCTGGTCTGCTCCATACACTACTGCTACAAGACTTTCATCAGGTGATTGTTCACAGCATTCCCTGTCGTTTTGCTCTCCTTCCTTTATGCACATAGTAGAAGCTTTTGTAATGGTACAAATCCCATAATAATCTTTAGCATTATACATTTTTATGAGGATAATGTTCCTATTATTAGTAGTAATTGGTTATCAATTACAGCCTAACAAAAGATGAACACCCTAAAGCTTAAGAAATGTGTACTCAAGTTTGTGTTTTTCAGGTTTATCAGGCTTTCAGAATAACAATCATGAGTCACTGCAAAACCACTAAAGGTATCCAGCGCTTCAACTTCATCTGCCTGAAAGTCAGAATGGTGTTTTTAATAACTCACGTCTGATACTATACGTGTTGTGTCATACAGACAGACTGCCCAGTGTGTACAGACTGAGGGTATCTTGGTTTCATGAAGACTCCTTTGCTATGGCAAGGTAGAAATTGTCTTGCCATTAATAATCAGCCAGCTTTCCTCATCTCTCAGCAGCTCTCTTTTTGCATCAGAGTGCTGATGATTTAGTCTTTTAAACCTTGTATGTTTTCCACCGAAGTATTCCTTCGGTATCTGAGATCTACAGCATGCTTCACACCAGCCGCCCAGACAACACCTCCAGTGCCCTCCTGCAGCTCCACACTGCCCCCAACTGCCAATACAAGGTATTTCATCCACATCCTTTGTTTTCTCAAAGGTAAACCTTACCAGTAAGACAACTAACATTGTCTTATTTCTCTACAGGTGTCTATTCGGACTTCGTTTCCCAAAGTGCTTGGACAGGTGTGCTTACATTGTGGTTTTTCACCTGCCATTTCAACTTTGAACCCAGAGTTTTGAATTCAAAAGCAATTGTTGTTCTTTAGATTCTACGTTTCTGTGGTCCAGTTCTGCCTGTCTACTCAGCTGTAGTGCTTCTCTTGATGATAAGGGCTCAGCTGAGCTCTGTCAAAAGATCGGGGCATCCTGTTGAAATGCAAGAGGCCATGAGTAAATCCTTACAGCTCCACAAACTGGAACTACCTGTTCTCCTGCTGCTGCTACTGCTCAGGTGAGTCTTGGCACAGTGTCTGCTATATCTGAATGCTGATTCTCTTTTTCTGGAAAATATAGGAGCCTAGTCCAAGGCCATTGGCAGGGTTTTAAAATCAGTTAGGTCCCAATATTGATTTCCCTGATCTACATTCACCTAAAGGATTATTAGGAACACCTGTTCAATTTCTCATTAATGCAATTAATGGCAGTTGCTTCAATGCATTTAGGGGTGTGGTCCTGGTCAAGACAATCTCCTGAACTCCAAACTGAATGTCAGAATGGGAAAGAAAGGTGATTTAAGCAATTTTGAGCGTGGCATGGTTGTTGGTTCCAGACGAGCCGGTCTGAGTATTTCACAATCTGCTCAGTTACTGGGATTTTCACGCATAACCATTTCTAGGGATTACAAAGAATGGCGTGAAAAGGGAAAAACATCCAGTATGCGACAGTCCTGTGGGCGAAAATGCCTTGTTGATGCTAGAGGTCAGAGGAGAATGGGCCAACTGATTCAAGCTGATAGAAGTGCAACTTTGACTGAAATAACCACTCGTTACAACCGAGGTATGCAGCAAAGCATTTGTGAAGCCAAAACATTCACAACCTTGAGCTCACCAAAATTGGACTGTTGAATTCTGGAAAAATGTTGCCTGGTCTGATGAGTCTCAATTTCTGTTGAGACATTCCGATGGTAGAGTCAGAATTTGAAGTAAACCGAATGAGAACATGGATCCATCATGCCTTGTTACCACTGTGCAGGCTGCTGCTGGTGGTGTAAAGGTGTGGGGGATGTTTTCCTGGCACACTTTAGGCCCCTTAGTGCCAATTGGGCATTGTTTAAATGTCACGGCCTACCTGAGCATTGTTTCTAACCATGTCCATCTCTTTATGACCACCATGTACCCATCCTCTGATGGCTACTTCCAGCAGGATAATGCACCATGTCACAATGCTTAAATCATTTCAAATTGGTTTCTTGAACATGACAATGAGTTCACTGTACTAAAATGGCCCACACAGTCACCAGATCTCAACCCAATAGAGCATCTTTGGGATGTGGTGGAACGGGAGCTTCGTGCCCTGGATGTGCATCCCACAAATCTCCATCAACTGCAAGATGCTATCCTATCAATATGGGTCAACATTTCTAAAGAATGCTTTCAGCGCCTTGTTAAATCAATGCCATGTAGAATTAAGGCAGTTCTGAAGGCGAGAGGGGGTCAAACGCAGTATTAGTATGGTGTTCCTAATAATCCTTTAGGTGAGTGTATATCATATCTCTTTTTTTCCTCCTAATCTTTTTGTTTTTTTCTACTATAGGCAGAGCTGGTTTCAGGATGTCTGGTCCTCTCTGGGTCTTCCCGGGGTGGATAACCTTCCTCTAAACTCTGTGGAAAGCATATCCCAGGATCCAAAAGCCTCTATACAGGAATGGCCTCGTCTAGTGTCCCCACTGCTCTGTGTGCTTGGTGCAGCCATTGCATTCTGGGGAAGCACAGTCCTCAGAGTGTTTGTCTACTTCCTGTCCTTTTTTCTTGCACCACTGCACAGGTGAAAATCAACTGCTTTGTAGTAGGTGCTCTGAATAAATAATAAATTCAAATCTAAATGTTAAAATATGATATATTTATACACTACTGTATGTAAAAACTAAAGAAATAGTTTCAAACAAATGCTCTTTCAAAGAATCCTGAAAAAAAGTATCACATTCCCACCATTATTTTAAGCAGAAGAACTGTTTTCAACATGGATAATAAAAAAAAGATTTGTAAGCTTCAGATCAGCATATTAGAATGATTTCTGAAGTCTTGATGCTGAATAAAAAAAAATAGTAAAACATGTATATTATATTATATTATATTATATTATATTATATTATATTATATTATATTATATTATATTATATTATATTATATTATATTATATTATATTATATTATATTATATTATATTATATTATATTATATTATAACAAAATTCCCATCCCTATTAACTAGCTAAAATCGATTTCCTTTCTGCCATAGAAACTAGTTAGTAAATATGTCTGTGTAGGTTTTTTCAGAAATGTTTCCACAAATCATGTGTTTGACCCTGTGTTTGTTTGCAGACCTTCAGTGTCCCGGGACTGTGGCACACTTCGTTTTCATACTCAGATTCTCCTGATAGTCTCTCTCATTGTGCTGGGAGGCATCACCTGTGGAGCGATGGCTCTTATGGTCTCCACTCTTCTCCACCTCTACAGAGTGAGTGATCTGTCCTTCCTTCCTTAAGACCTTTTCATACTACTTCATATATAGATATGTTAGGTGTGGTAAGGGGAATCTTTTCTAATCTAGAGAGATTTTTTTTTTTTTTTACCTTAAAGGTACAGTGCGTAGATTTTAGCAGCGAGGTCGTGAGTTGCAATCACCCACGGCTCACCCCTTCCTTTCGAATCACATTGAGAAGCTACAGGGGCCGACACAGGACAAAAATGTTGTCGTTAGAGAGACAGAGAGTGACTAGCGCTCTGTAGAGAAGTTTGTCTGTTTAGGGCTGCAGTAGAAACATGACGGCGCAAAATGCCGATTTCACTGTAAGGGTTGGTGTATGTAGGTAGAAATGGCTCATTCTAAGGTAATAAAAACATAAGGGTTCATTATATAAGATCTTTATACACCACTGAAAGCATAGTTAAGTACATTATATTGCATTTCTGTCAGTAGATCTTCATAAATACTACACACTACACCCTTAAGTTGGATGCTTGACTTAATACTTATTTTTATTTTTATAATGAGTTTAATCTCCTGTAATTGCCTTTGTCCAGGTGCTTAGATTACAGATGACAGAGAGATCACTGAGCCACATCCTGAACCTGGTATACATGTCTCATTTTACATCATTTATATACATTTGTTTTACTCTAGTTGGCTCACAATACCTGTAATAATTTTTTTTTTTTAATTGTTCCCATTAAACCAGGCCCCCCAGAAAGTTTCTCAAAACTCGGAAAATGGTTTTCATGGCAGTGATTCTCACAGTAAGAGTAAAGAATGTAATGGCAGCCCTTTACTGTCAGAATCAGTGCTACAAGACGTCAGAGATGATCTGCAGCTCCACTTTAGTTTTTCCACCATGCTTGTTCTTACCATGATGCTCAGCACCCCTTCCCTTATCCACTGGAAGCACAATCTCAGGTAATGGATCATAATTTCTCATAGAAAGTTACTTAAGTAGTAAAGTCCTAAAAGAGAGCAACTATCTGAAAGTTAAGACAAAGTACTCTATAGTCAAAGTCCTGTAGGAGTTTATAATTTAAACATGTGTATGTCTTGTTTAGATATTGGGTTCATTTGGATCCTGACCCTTGCTGGCCTCACATTGTACCTCTGGTCATCAGCTCTGTATTGCTCATCAACTGTAACACAAATACACTCCTTCGCAGGTTTGTGTGCTTTTCTCACAACATTTGTCATGTAATTTTACATAATTTCATAAAGTCATGTTCATTACTGACACGCTCTTTAGAAAGCTTAATATGGCCATATCAAAGAGCATTTCAAATCATCTAAATATTTATGTTACTTAAAGGCACAACGTAAGAGTTTTTGATTTAAAATATACAAATCGACAGAAGACAAATTGTTATATACCTCAACATGGTTTGTCTTATTGTTTGAATCTCGTTTTCTTGGTTTACTGCGAGTAACATGTCTGTACCATGCCACACATCGGATAATCAGAAAGAGCTTTATTTGTAGTAACAGTAATACGGCATTTTCTACACCATACGATATATTTTAAAATTATTTGAATGCCATTTAGCAACACAAATAATCCAGCTTTTACTAATATGATTTTCTAATATTGATCTAGCTTACTACAATGTGCAACAATTGTATACGCACAGAGTAATGTTATAACATATCTTTCAATTAACTCAATTATTTTTTGTATGCTTATATTGACCAAGTAAAACATTGCTATGTTACCCCACAATTTCAATTTGTCAGATAAAGTGACCTGTATAAGTAGTAATTCATCTGTTTCGAGTTCAAGGAAGAAGGTGGACTGGACATTAAATGGAACTTTTAATCGTGGGGGGCAGCTGGCACTATAGCATACAAGTTATTGTTTTGAATAAGCGACCTCTAGCGGTGAAACTTAAATACTGTGCCTTTAAGTATAGTTAAAAAACAGGTCCTTCTCAAAAAATTAGCATACTGTGATAAAAGTTCATTGTTTTCCATAATGTAATGATAAAAATTAAACTTTCATATATTTTAGATTCATTGCACACCAACTGAAATATTTCAGGTCTTTTATTGTTTTAATACTGATGATTTTGGCATACAGCTCATGAAAACCCCAAATTCCTATCTCAAAAAATTATCATATCATGGAAAGGTTCTCTAAACGAGTTATTAACCTAATCATCTGAATCAACGAATTAACTCTAAACACCTGCAAAAGATTCCTGAGGCTTTTAAATACTCCTAGCCTGGTTCTTTACTCAAAACTGCAATCATGGGTAAGACTGCCGACCTGACTGCTGTCCAGAAGGCCATCATTGACACCCTCAAGCGAGAGGGTAAGACACAGAAAGAAATTTCTGAACGAATAGGCTGTTCCCAGAGTGCTGTATCAAGGCACCTCAGTGGGAAGTCTGTGGGAAGGAAAAAGTGTGGCAAAAAACGCTGCACAACGAGAAGAGGTGACCGGACCCTGAGGAAGATTGTGGAGAAGGATCGATTCCAGACCTTGTGGGACCTGCGGAAGCAGTGGACTGAGTCTGGAGTAGAAACATCCAGAGCCACCGTGCACAGGCGTGTGCAGGAAATTGGCTACAGGTGCCGCATTCCCCAGGTCAAGCCACTTTTGAACCAGAAACAGCGGCAAAAGCGCCTGACCTGGGCTACAGAGAAGCAGCACTGGACTGTCGCTCAAATTTTGCATGTCATTCGGAAATCAAGGTGCCAGAGTCTGGAGGAAGACTGGGGAGAAGGAAATGCCAAAATGCCTGAAGTCCAGTGTCAAGTACCCACAGTCAGTGATGGTCTGGGGTGCCATGTCAGCTGCTGGTGTTGGTCCACTGTGTTTTATCAAGGGCAGGGTCAATGCAGCTAGCACTTCATGCTTCCATCTGCTGAAAAGCTTTATGGAGATAAAGATTTCGTTTTTCAGCACAACCTAGCACCTGCTCACAGTGCCAAAACCACTGGTAAATGATTTACTGACCATGGTATTACTGTGCTCAATTGGCCTACTAACTTTCCTGACCTGAACCCCATAGAGAATCTGTGGGATATTGTGAAGAGAAAGTTGAGAGACGCAAGACCCAACACTCTGAATGAGCTTAAGGCCGCTATCGAAGCATCCTGGGCCTCCATAACACCTCAGCAGTGCCACAGGCTGATTGCCTCCATGCCACCCCGCATTGAAGCAGTCATTTCTGCAAAAGGATTCCCGACCAAGTATTGAGTGCATAACTGAACATAATCATTTGAAGGTTTACTTTTTTTGTATTAAAAACACTTTTCTTTTATTGGTCGGATGAAATATGTAAATTTCTTGAGATAGGAATTTTGGGTTTTCATGAGCTGTATGCCAAAATTCATCAGTATTAAAACATATATAAAATATTTCAGTTGGTGTGCAATGAATTTAAAATATATGAAAGTTAAATGTTTGTCATTACATTATGGAAAATAATTAACTTTTATCACAATATGCAAATTTTTTGAGAAGGACCTATGTGTATATATATATATATATATATATATATATATATATATATATATATATATATATATATATATATATATATATATATATATATATATATATATATATATATATATATATATATATATATATATATATATATATATAATATATTGATGAGCCAAAACATTATTACTAGTCACAGGTGAAGAGAATATTGTTGAGCGTCTACTAACAAGGCCACATATTACGGTCTGGATATATTATATGGTAATCAAAAAATCAGTTCTTATAATCAACGTGTTGGATGCAGGTGAAATCGGGGAATAAAGATCTGAGCGACTTTGAAAAGGGCCAAATTGTTACGGCAATGCGACTGGATCACAGTATCTCTAAAACGGCAAGCCTTGTGGGTTGCTTCTGTCAGTGGTGAGAATTTACCAACAGTGGTCCGAGGAGGGACAAACCACAAACCCGGCGACAGGGTGTTTGGTCCCCGAGGCTCATTGATGCACGAGGCAAGCGAAGGCTATCATGTCTGGTCCTAGCAAACAGAAGGGCACACAAAATTTCAATGATGGTTATGGGAGAAATGTGTCACAACACACACAGTGCATCGCACTCTGCTGTGTAGGCGAATACCAATCAAAGTGTGCCCATGATGACCCCTGTCCACTGTTGAAAGCACCTATAATGGGCATACTAGCATCTAAACTAGACATTGTTAGAAGAAGTGGTGGAAGATCGCCTTTTCCGAATGAGTCCCGTTTTCTTTTACATCACATGGATGGTGTGTGCTATATATTTGGGGAAGTGATGGAATCAGGATGCACAGTGGAACTATGACAAGTCGGTGGAGGGAGTGTGATGCTCTGGAAAAATGCTCTGCTAGGAAACCCTGGGTCCGGCCATTCATGTGGACACATGGCACCTACCTAAACGTTGCAGACCAGGTACACCACTTCATCATGACAATAGTGTTCACTGGTGGAAGTGACCTCTTTCAGGAGGATAATGCACCCTTCCACACTGCACACATTGTTCAGGAATGGTTTGAGGAACATGAAGAGTTCAAGGTGTTGGCCTGGCTTCCAAATTCCTCAATTCTCAAGCCAATTGAGCATCTGTGGGATGTGCTGGAACAAGAAGTTCAATCCACATTGGCTCCACCATGCAGCCTACAGGACTTTAAGGATCTGTTGATAATGGCTTGGTCCTTGGACCCTCTGGGGTCTTGTAGAGTCTATGACTTGGGGGGTTGGCTCTGTTTTGGCATGATGCGGAGGAACAAAAGCATAATGTTTTGGCTCATATGTTATATATACAGTATACACTAAACAGTATATACAAATACACACATACTATTTTTGAAAGACAACTCTGCTCACCAAGGCTGCATTTATTTGATCAAAAATACAGTAAAACAGTATTGTAAAATGGTAGCAACTGTTCTTGTGATGGCAAAGCTGTATTTTCAGTGATACATTATCTTTCAGAATCTTTTTAATATGCTGATTTGGTGCTCAAGAAACATTTATTATTATTATCAACATTGAAAACAGTTGTGTTGCTTAATATTTTTGTAGAAACCATGATGCATTTGTCCGGATTCTTTCATGGAAAGTTCAAAAGAACAGCATTTATTTAAAAATCTAAATCATTTGCAACAGTATCAATGCCTTTACTGTATCTTTTGATCAATTGAATGCATCCTTTCTGTATAAAAGTATTAATTTCTTACAAAAAGGTTTTATAACAAGGATGTGTGTCTGTATTTACACTTGTATTACAGCAAACTGATGCTTAATCTGATGCTCCATCTACTGCTGCCGCTGTGCGTTGGAATGCTGGCTTTTTGTCCACTCCACATTTATAGAGTTACTTACTTCCTGTCCGCAGCACTGACCCTCTTGGTCTGTTCTTGTTACTTTTGAACTCCCTGCAAACTTTAAATGTGAGTATGCATTGAGATTAAAACAAGACCTGGGTTTTGTATAAATCAAGACCAGATCAGACCAAAACAGCCTTATAACCCTGTGTGTATTCAGTGGGATCACATGGACTAGTGACATCAGTGGACCAGCACATCCAGAGTTATGTGATTTTTTTTGTATGTCATCATTTGTTGCTTCTTGACAGGGTATTACATTTGTTAATGATGGTATGTCCGTATTCATGAGCAATACCTCTTGTCCATAAGGCTTGTTTTCCCAGACACATTTTAAGTCTAGGCCTGAACCAGTGACGGATTTAGGCATAGGCAACATGGGAAACCACCCAGGGCGGCATCTTGCTGTGGGGTGGCACAGGACACCTGTGCAAAAAAAAGCAGCCACTAGATGGATTACTCAATGGGTTTTCAATTAGATTTATGTTTATACATTTATAAAAACCATTTAATTATAAAAATATTCTGTCAAAGTTTAGCATTTTGTATTAAAGTATAATTTTTTTTCGCAATTGTCACAATATTACAGTTTTGTGTGAGTGTGCGTGCGTGTGTGTGTTCATTTGTTCTCCAGCATAGATCCTCCATCCTCCATTTCTGTTTTGCATTAGCTAATTTTTTGTTTTTGACAAATTAGGTAAAGAGGGAGCAACTTGTGTTGTCTCACCTATTCATCTCTGTGTGAAACAAGCTACAACCACCAATGGCCTGAAATAAGTTAATATAAGGTGTGTGTGCGTGCGTGCGTGCGTGCGTGCGTGCGTGCGTGCGTGCGTGTTAATTCTTGAAGTCAACATGAAATCATAATTGATAGGGATACACAATATATCTTGTCTGTTATTAATATTGTTGTTGTTATTATTATTATTATTATTATTATTATTATTATTATTATTATTATTATTTATCAGCACCTGACAAAATTGGATATTTAATTTTGGTGCTCTTTCTCCCTATATTCCCTTATATCCCTTTGCTGGCATCTAAAACTCAATTAAAGTTCATTTTTAAAAACACAAATATATTAATAACTTTGTTAAATGTAGTCTTTATGAAATAAAGGTAGTTTTTAAGAGATGTCATTATTTTAGTCATTATATATTTAGTTTACTTAACAATTTTGTTGTTTAGCAAGGGAAAAATGCTTTTACAATTAATTTCAGCCCATTATATAATATCCAATTTTTTTTTTCTTCACAATTTTCTATAAATCATGCTGGTCATGAAAATATTCACTTCATTCTTTGGTCAATTTCCAGTGGGCGAAATCAGTGTTTTTTTTTTTTACTATACTATTTCATTATAAAAATGTCACATTACAGAAGTAAAATGGGTTGCGATTGCAAATGCTTTTTCATGTTGACTTCAAGGGTGTAAAAGCAGCTTTAGATGTTTGTTCATGCTTGTCTGTGTGTAAGAATGATTGGATCTCTGCCTGTTCTGTCTTCGAACTGTCATTTCTGCCTTAAACCATTTCGCTTTGAATGCACATGTAATTCTGAAATATCTCAGATCTGTTCTTATTAACTCACCTTTTGCATTAGCTGAAGCTGTAAGGCAAGGAACATAATATCTGTCTTTAGGCATTATTGTGAGAGTCACAAGGTGCGATCACAGAACTGGACTGATGAGCAATATGATGATTTTATATCAGCATCAATGTGCACAATTTGTGGTGTTAAATAGACATCGCAGTTACATTTATGGTTATAGTGCAGTCTCATAACCTGAGACGAATTATTAGAAACACTGCCACAGTCACAGTAGCCATGAAATTGTTGCTGTCTGCATAGCTTTTTTTTACTGTAATGTTTGATGAATGCTGTCGATGGTCCGTCTGTGTTCCTCACACTACTCCGCAGCGTCCATCTGTTCTTTCATCATTTGATCTGCTCATGATTCAGGATTGCTTACCTGAGAGCTGAAAAAATACTTTGTCATCCTGAGTCAAATGACAGAACGGTGCCTTTCTTGTAATATGCCCCTGCTTCTCTGATACCGATTTGCAATTTAACCTTCTCGTCATTGAGGACGGATGTTGAGGATATTTGTCAGTCCATCCAAGAAGTCTGATATTTAAATCAGATGTCCTTCTCTCACAGGATGCACTTGACCAAAAAACACTCATACGGCACAGAGTTGTGTCTTCTGCACTGTGAATGTACATGAGTGTGTGTGCATTTAAGATGTTTTGCAATGAGCTTTGGTGTGTGTTGTCTTTTTTTATGGTATGTTGCAATCTTGCTCTGCCTCATGCTAAATTTAAGCTGTTTTTGTTGTAAAAGTCTGAAAGGATGCCTTTTTTCTATCAGTATGATTGTGACTGATTGTTTTCATCGGTGTTCACTGTGATGTGCCACAATATTTTGAGGCCAGAATCTGATTTTATGTCTCGAAGCAAGGACTGCTAATTTAGGGCCAGATCTGTCCTGGTCATGTAATGAGTGCACTCGCCGTCTGCAAGGAAGCCAAACAGATCCAACAGCAACTCTTTAACTCTGCAGCAATGACAGCAATGTTTGTATTGATGCTAGTGAGGCTTCTGCTGAGCGAAATTTCATGAAGAACTTGCGCAAACCTATTTTGTTTAATAGAGTGTTGTGTGATAATATGTTGTGTGATAATATAAACAGTTGAATGTTAATCGTAAAGACAGGAATTTTACGAACTCTATACGGTTTTATGAATACACTTTCTAAAGGTTGGGTTCAACAAGATTCAGCAAGGGTGCATTCAAATGATCAAAAGTGACAATATTTCAAATGCTGATTTTGATTAATTTTATATTATTTAATGAATAACGGTCATATGTTTTTGTTTTTTTTACAAAATATTACATAGCACAACCTTTTTCAACATAAAATAAATGTTCCTTGAACACCAAATCAACACATTAAAATAATTTCTGAAGGAAATCATGAACAATCATGTAAAATAAATCCCATTTTAAAATGTATTAAAATAAAAACATTTCACAATTTTTAACTGTATTTTTGATCACAAATGCAGCCTTGGTGAGTGTTTAAAAACCATTAAAACGTCTTACCGACCCTAAACATTGAACGGAATGGATTAAAAATAATATTGGAGGTTTGAATTAAAAAATGTAATATTAAAATGTATTGCAAATTTCAATTAAATGTAACTGACAAAAAGCTAAAAATAAAATGTCCAGTATTAAAGCCTGCACATCCCACAGTCATATTCTGTGTGAGAAACACACATATTGAGTGGGGTCTCAGATGGGCTTCAAGTTTAGCTGTGACTGTTTTAACCTTTTTATATATATAATATATATATATAAAACTGCCTCATGAACCTAAATGCTGTTGTGCTTAAATATAGTTGCAGTGACTTGTCGTCTGATTTATATAATGGAGAGGTTTAAATATGTATTGTAAGGAGTGGATATTACTCGTCTCATTTGAAACCTGAATAATAGGTATGTGATATTTAAAAATTAAAGCATAAATCAGCAGTTGTAAATTGCTCACTAAAACCTATAATAGTACAAAATGTTAACTACGAGATGTAGAAGTTGAAGTGTGATTATAGTGCTGTTTTGCTTGGTTTATGGTGCTTTTGTAATGAACATATTTCACCCATGGCCAGTAACTAAACTGTAAGAGAGTGTAAATTAACATTTGTCAATGCCTCTTGATCTGTGATGTTAGCACATGTATGCTAACACATTAATACTTCTATTGGCAGTCAGACTGATTTAACATAATTGCTTTCACCTGTTTGGCCAAAAAGCAGCATCACTGTGATTGGCTTTGATCATTGTTTTCTTAATATGGTGATTTATTATTATTCATGCTTATTTTCGTATTTGTTATTTAATATACAGACATGCTAGAACGTGTCAGATGTTGTGCACTTGTTTTGTAATTAAATTGTTACAGTGCAGGATAACAAGGTATTTGCCTATTTAATTCTTAGTACATTCTTATAACAAAGTGAACATTCTCAGGTTGCGAATAATGTGTTGTGGAGTCAGTGGCTTGTAGTGTTTATATATCTTACCATGTTATTTTACCCAAAAATATGTGCAATTTAAGCACTACTGCAGTTCCAATAAAATTGTTTACATGAGTTTATTGTGTGTGTGTGTGTGTGTGTGTGTGTGTGTGTGTGAGAGAGATTTTGTTTTTTTCATTCTTTAGATCAAATAAGAAAGTTTTATATAGGCTAGACCTATTATTTATTGTTTAAATTATTGTTACATTGTTATATTATATAGCTGTCTATTTATATTATTTAAATGTATTTTTGGTGCCCTGTCCCTGGTGGTGTTAGTAATTCCTAAAACGTATTGTCAGTGCCATTTTAATTTCTGTTAATTAGTCACATTTAATGATATTTTGCATTTTTTTCCCTCATCCTAACAGATGGCTGTTAGTCCTGCTGAGATTTGGCCACTGCAGCTGCCAGAACACCATTTGACAGGGTTTAGACTGAGATGTTAAAGTTTTCTTTCACCTCAGTAAAAAAAAAAAACAGATCATCAGTCACAATGTCTTCTAATATCTGATGCACTGTTCCACTTGATTGAAGGGTCCATCTCTCCATTCATAAATACATAAATCATTTGGCCCAGTTATAGTAAGCAGAATTTACTCCCTCCCTGGATGGCACAGAATTAATGTGAACATGCGTGTCTGGAGTGAGATCCAGTGAGAGGGTCTTTGAGTGTTCAGAATAAAGCACGGGATATGAATACAAATGCTGTCCGCAGCAGAGCAGGGTCAAGTATAGTCACATCAAACAGAAGATTCATGGAATGGAAATGTGTCTCTAATGCTCCCAGACAGAAAATATTTTCATGATTTTTGTCCAATGTAAAACTTTAAACCATGAATATTTTAAATATATAAAAATATACTTTTTTTATCTGCATTAAAGCAAATAAATTATAGTCTACAAATGACCATTTATTAATCTTTGTTAATGTTAATTGATAAATATAATATTTCTCATTGTTTCATTTCTATTGTCATATAGTAAAAGATTTCATTATTTTACATCTGCATTTATTATGATGAGGTCTGGATTGATCAATCAATCCGTCCAAGTGTAATCTGAAAACGGTTGTAACTTTTAGCCTGTTATTTCTCACAGAGCGCCTGTGTCTGCAGGGCAGATGTATTCCCCAGCAGCCGCCACCCCGCCACTCTCAAACTGCCTCCAGCTCTGGAGCGCCTTATAACTGCTTTATTACCACCGCTGCATGCGCTGCGGGGAGTGACATGAAGACGGACCGAGCCGGGTGCTCACATCCACAGGGAAACCGAACGCCGTTTTCTGCTATAGCCTAATCACAAAGATATTCAGGAGCGTAAGATCAGATAGATCGGGCTGTTATCCAGCATGTTATAACTCATCAGTCAACCTGTGCAGAAAGGGAACTGTCCTCTCAGTCGTGATTTCTGGTTCGGCTAAGCGACAAAATCTCGCTTCAGTGGATGAAGAGGGCCTGAATGGATCGACGCCTCGCTGCCAAGACGAATACGAGGAAATAGCTATAAAATAGTATTATTAACGCACCTTTGAGCCGCGGATTATGTTGGCGTTTCCATGGACACATCACGTCGATGCGCAGGTACGCGGTTACACAATGTACGTTGTTTTGATGCATGCTGTAGGCTATGCGACCGATATTTTAACAGAAAATGTTTTGTGATTCAGCAGTTTTAACGCACTACAGCGTCTTGTGATTGAGGTTCTTTTGTATATCACGCATTTTAGCGCGGAAATATTTTTCTAGATTTAATAAAGGTGCATTAGCGGGGCTGACTCGGAGGTTTAGAAATACATATGCGCTGATTATTGATGAGGGTTTGCGTTAATGCAGCAATGCTGATTATCTGCATATCATGATGTGAGAATACATGACGAAGGGAATTCCCCGTGTTATCCGATAGCGCTGCTGCATGCTGTCGTGAGAGAAGCCGTCACGCTCCGGGGAACTTGTGCGCACGCTGAGCTTCCTCTGCAGATTAAAAATAAATAATAATAATAAAAAACCTTCATGGGATTAATCTGTTGGATCGCACGGAAGCTCGAACTCATATGACGTAATACACACTCCTATACTGAGTAATACAAATATATATTGCACATTATTTATTTCATTAATTTATTTTAAATACATTTATTTTTAGCAAGTACCCCGATAAATAAACAAAGATTGATAAAATAAAAACAATTAATTAAAATGTATGGACGATTCAGCTTCTAGAGACAGAAATTCCCCCTCCCCTGCAAGCAGTGCCTTTAAACGTGTTCTTTGTTCATACAATTAAACGGCACATTTAGGCTACGCTTCGATTTGATTTTTAGTAACGTTAAAAGTCATATGCTACAACAAATTAGTTAGTGTGTCTTTATAGCAAATAAACCTAACAAACTGAAGTCGCGTGAAGAGGTAACCATAGCAACAGAACGCTGATCTCGGTTTTTCTTTTGACATCAGTATCAGGCGTACTGGTATATATATATATATATATATATATATATATATATATATATATATATATATATATATATATATATATATATATATATATATATATATATATTAAGTCTATTAAATAATTGGCATGTAGGTACATGTGCTGGACTGGAGTACTAGTACAAGAATAAGTGTAAAAATAATACCTATAGATATCACTTAAAAAGCAAACCCTTTGAAAGTCGCTGCTGAATTTGACATCCTTATTACTGATGCTGCAGTACTCCCCAAATCATTCTATATTCATAATGCTGCATCACCTTTTTTAGATGTGAGGGAAAGCAGGTGGCAGAGTGAATGTCTTACTGTATTTGACCATCAGTGACAAATGAGAAGACTCCTGTAGTGCATCGCTTTTTATTCCTGCAACCAGTTGCAAGAAACCCCTTAGGGTAAAAAAAAAAAGAAAAAAAAAAAGCCTTAGTAATCGGCCTAATACATTTTTTTTAGGTATTTGTTAAAAATAGGTACTGATCCTTGGGAGAAAATATTTATCCATCTTTCAAGAGTAAACTGGGACTTCAGTGGTGAGCCCGAAAGTAGCAGACTTCTGTTCAGTAATGATTTGTGCCTTAAAGGCTGCAAGATCTGTTAAACTGGGCAGTAGTGTGCACTTGCATGCTCGTTCGTTCGTGTGTGTGTGTGTGTGTGTGTGTGTGTGTGTGTGTGTGTGTGTGTGTGTGTGTGTGTGTGTGTTTGTGCTTTTCTGAATGTGTTTGAGTGGAACAGTAATGCTCCTGTGCCATTCTCTGTGCCAGCTTCCCAAGGTGCCCGTTATGTCAAGAAGTAAAGACTGCAGTAACCTCCGCTATAGTGCACAGAGGGGTTACTGTAGTGATGGCAAACACTGCATTAATGCATAGGTGAACAGACCTCATTTACTATTTAATGGACTGTAAGATCAGGTGTCATCCGCATGCAAACACTGCAGAAACTCTCTGTGCTGACATCACCTCCTGTAATGCGCTCATACACACATGCACGCTCGCTCAAGCATTTTTCCGACATGCAATACATTGTAATTCTGCAGTGTAAGACTTCTAATTCAAAGTGTTGCAAACTGCCAATGCACTTATTGCACACACAGCCTTTCCGTTTAATGTTCAGTCAGAATTGGTGAATAAATAAATTACATTTTTGTATAACCAGCAGAAATATATTATAAAATACATTAAAAATGCACAAGAAATAATCTCCTTTCATACATTTTAATTTTATTTTTAGAAATCTGGAAAGTTTTATGACATTAATTTTCCCACCTGCCCATGTTAGTGATTTATGAGGTATAAGTAAGAAGTGACTGTGGTTGGCTGAGAAGGATAATGGCTGAGCTGGAGTGTGTAGAAAAACCGAAGATGTTGCTGAGTGCAAAGAAATGATATCCACTAATCCTCCCACTGCTCCTATTTTTACCTGAGGTGCCTTTGGAACCGAAGACCTGTCAAATGATCATAGAGAGTGTATTTGTGGGGCACATTTGAATGAAACAGGTGTCAGGTGCATGGTGTCTAGACAGTCTTAGATAGTCCCCAAACCCCTCCCCATTTATTATTACTTCAAGTTTTTGAATACTCATTTCAAATTCTTAGGTTTCTTTTTTTAACCTGCAGAGCAAACAGGAAGCAGGCCTTACTATTGTCCTCATGCTACTGCTTTGCTTATGAACCAGTTCTCTCCGATTCATAAGCAAATTATTCTTATGATTATTCCTGCTCTTGGGCACATTACGCATGCTAACATTCAGTGCATTCTATATCTTATTCTATTTAATATTTTAATCTATGCGTCACATTTTTTTGAAGAGTGCACGTGTGTAAAATGCGCTTGGGAACTCTTGAGTATGGGGTATGAGGGAACCCACGATGAATCAAACATCAAGCAGTGAAGTCACCAGGTGTCATGTTCATTACAGCAGCATCTCAGAGCTCTCGAACAGATAAATTAGCAGAAGTTATTACACCTACACCTGCGTTTCACGTCATTAACGCCGGTCCCATATTGTTGAACCAATGTGGTTCAAACGACAGATTTGGAACCATTACTACGGTTTCAGGTCGTGATTATTTGGTTAGTTTCTCCATCGATATATCGTACTATATGGTAGTTAATAAGCGAGTTACATCATTGTATGGGGAACGCACCTCAGTGCATTGCAACCAGTACAGTTCAATTCATGATCAATTGAGTCACATGAACTGGTTGTTTTGACAAAATATTGAATTCAGGTGTTACTGGAATTTGATGAATCCTTCACCAAATTAACCAGTGTTACTGTTAACTATAACTTATAACACTGGTTAATTCGGTGAAGGATTCATCAAATTCCAGTAACACCTGAATTCAATATTTTGTCAAAACAACCAGTAAAATGACTTAAAAGGAAGTTAAATAAAATTTTTAAACAAAATTTGGTTGTAAAAATTACATTAAACTAGAATGAAAACTGAAAATATAAAAATAAAAACTAATTCAAAATATATTTAAATTCTATAATAGTATATGAATAATTCAAAAATAACGAATTAACTCAATGAATCGGCTAGATCGTCAGGGAAACATCTGATTCACTTACTGAAATGAAAGTTATCATATGTTCAGTGATTAAAATGTTTCAAAATGAAGCAAGTTATGTGCACTTATAAGGCTCATGAAAATTACATCTGTGATATTAATGACTGTCATATAAAATTGTATAGAACTATGAATACTTTCTTTTTACTGACCTTTTTCTGTCTTTGTTTCTCTCTCTCTTTCTCTCTCTCTCTTTGTCATTTGCCTTACCATTTCCCATATCTTTTCCCTATTCCTCACACTTATTTCTTAGGTTCCTAAGACTATTTGAATTAAAATAATATCTATCTTCATTGTGTGTCTATAGACACAATATTAATGATAATCTATTAGACCGAGGAAGATTGCGTTTGCTAGCTGGAACCCATTGGCCAATCAATGGAAATAACTGAGCTCTTTTGGATTCATTAAAGATTAATTAAATACCTTATTCTCAAATCGTTAAGGTCAATAGCCATAACATAGCCAAGTGCTCCAACAGACAACAGGCTGGAATAGTTCCTATCTGGTCCTTCACCTATATGTCCAGACATTTACAGTTCAGGCCAGGTCTGATCCAGGATACAGGTCAGGGTTCTCAATCGTTCCGGCCTTTTCCTCAAACCCCCATTCAAACCCATCCAGTCCATAGACGTGCTCCCAAACAGTTGCCACCATTCGCCCCTCTCTCGCCACAGCAGTTCTCCCGTCCAGGCCCCGCTCCACCCCGGCGTCAGGCATGGCGCCTCAGGGGCGGGATCACCTGGCCACACGGGAGTCTGCAGGTCGTAGACGGAGCCCAAATGTGCGGCACACACTCAGCCCGGACAATCTTCGGAGCTTAGCCGAGCGTGGTGGGGCCGAGCAGGCTGGAGTTGGACTCCTCAGAGCCAACAGTGATACAGATCTGGTCAGTTCTCAAGGACGATCCTCACTCACAGCTTCTACTTTAGAGTTCACAATGGCCCGGGGCCAGAACTTGGTCATCTCATGGGATATCAAGGAAGAGGTGGATGCCACAGACTGGATTGGCCTGTACCATATAGGTAAGGCTTGGTGTTATTGTGACTAGCATCTAAATTCCAGTAGTTCTAGGTTTTGCTGATATCATCTAGTCTGATTGCTGACAAATAAAAACTTTTGTGCAATTAAATAATAGTTTTTAATGTACAAATCAATTTCTAGTCATATTGTAAGAATTTAAATTAAATTTGTCATGTCTTATTTAGTCATGAATTTATCAAAGTTTTTTTTTATTTTTGTTACTAGTGGTAATGTGCCAAGCTGAGGTTAATAGTCTCAAAAGGAGACAATATCTTGTAACATGCAGATGGTTTTCAAAACAAGATTTTCATGTTCTTTTATCAAGAACATGAGCCACATATTTAATGAAAAGAGATGTTAAGCAACACATGATGACACATAACTCAAAAGGAGCCACCATTTTGTCATGCCAGGGCACATGCTGGGAACAAGATAATAAAAATGATTTAAATTGATTGCATGCAATTAAATTAATCAGTAATGTATAAAAGGGAGTTTTATTTTGTTTATTTGCAACTGTAATAATTTATATAAATAATCATTATAAATAGTTATTATTTCAATTATAATTATATACATATATATTATTAAGCTTTAGTTTAGAATCCTGTTAATCAAATACATTTCCATTTTTTTATTAAAAGACTAATTTATTCAAAACATCTGAGGAGTACAACAAAGCAATCCATCCTAAGGAGGTTCATACATAAAAAGTGTCATGATGCAAATATAAAAGTGCAGACTACAACAGAGAGACACAATATAGTACACAGAGAATTGAAAATTAAAAGTAGCAGGACTCTACCAGACATGCTGTTAGACATGTTTACTTGATGATGGCAGACAGATCCATTCACCCTCTGTGTCCTTCAGTCCTCATGCTTAAACACTAAGATCACAATTCTCACTGTCATGTAAAAATATGAGACTGGAGCAAAACGATACATCTGGGCACAAAGCCACTAACTATCGACTTGAAGGCCGGCAAAACTTCTTTACCTGCACAAGGATCTTATCTCTAGGGGGCTCTAAGTTTCAACTAATCAGACATTCAGTAATGGCCTCAATTTAATCTGCCCTACATTTGTTCATTAGTAGATGACTAATGCTGTGCAATATAATTTACAGAGCCACTGTAGATTCTTTATCACTTGTGAAATTTGTCATCATTATGGGACACTGTGATGCTAATTGGGTTTATTATACCTCCTGCGCCACCAATTTGCCACCTAAATAACAAATAAGAATGAGGCATGTCCAAAACGGGTTCTATAAACTGTTAGACACTTTTTTTCAGATGAGACCTGTCCATCAAACATGTGGGACTGCAAGAACCGTGGGGTTAACGGTACACAGTGTGGTCAGATTGTCTGGAGGCTGGAGGCAGGGCCGTACTTCCTTGAAGGTGAGTGACAACTTGATGTTATAAAATATTTCATGGACCAGGAAGTTAGACAAAAGTAGAGACACATACTTTTGTCACGGCATGCCTTTGTTTGTTACATTCTTGGCGCTCAGGATTTATATTGACATGTTAGAAATCTCTAAGGTTATAAATATGAAATGTAATTTTCTTTTTGTTATTAAATATCATGCTGAGTCTACAAATATGCTGGGCAGAATTGTTATGCTGGCACTCTTCTGGTTATCTCTTCTAGCTGAGACAAGGATCTGTTTTAAATACTACCATGGAGTCAGTGGTGCGCTGAGAGCCACAACACCCTGCATCACAGTCAAGAACCCCAGAGCCTCGGTTAGTGCGTGTGTGTGTGTGTGTGTGTGTGTATGTGTGTGTGTGTCAACAGCAGACATTCTTTCTGAGTAAATAGACAACATTATAGCTCACCAAAACACATGGTGTGGTAAAGTGCTTGTCTTTTCATTAGAGTTCATTAGAGTTTGTGTAAAACAGTTGTCTGATCAAATAATAAATTATACAAGATATAATAAAACACTTCTGGTGCATTCATCACTGGAAATGGAAGGTCAAGTACATTGCATTGTGGGATAAGGTAGACAACTCAGTGTGCTGTGGTTATACATAATAATAATAATAAATAAAAAGATTGGTCTACTCCATGCATTTAGATAATTTGCATTATACAATGCATTATACACATGATGTGAACACATCATGGGTAACACTACTTTTCAAATGTTTGGGTCAGTAAGATTTATTATAAAGATTTCTACTTCAAATAATTGCTGTTCTTTTGAACAAAGACATTGGTGTGTAAATGTTTCATCAAATAATATTTTACACACCAATGAAGGATAATTGTAGCGATAACTATAAAGATATAGTTCTAAAAATCACCACATTTATAAAGATACAATATTCTTGGAATCACTTTCAAAACAAAAATGTCCAGCTAATGAATGATAAAAACAAGACAGCCAATCAGAACACATCCTGCTTTAACGAGCTTGAGCATTTCAAGTGACAAGACTTCAGCGTGCACTTAGAAGGAGCGGAACAATATCACCCGCTAGTGTGGGCGCTAATACAGTTATCACTATAGTTATAATTTTTGGTGTGAACAGGCCTTTACTGTATTTTTGTTATAAATAAATGCAGCCATGGTGAGCATAAGAGATTTATTTCCAAAATATTCAAAAAATTCTGCTTTTAAATGTTATAGCTATAGTGTATTTGGTAGTTTGCTATTTCAAACATATATTTTTCACTTTTTTTCATTCAAAAACATTTCCGTAATTATATATTTTTTTCTTGTTTACTAGCAGATGATTATATACAGTACATACTGCTGTAGCTTACTTGTTCTCTACAGGTCAGACAGTGATTGGTAAAGGTTACACATTACATGAGGTGCTAAGTGCGGAATTGCTATTTGACCGCAGCCACACATCATGTATGTTTGGAGGTCGGATATTTCTCAGTTCCCATAAGTGCAGGCCATTTATCATGTCTTTGGGTGGATGTAGGGAACTCAGTCATGTACATATGGGAGCTCTCTCCTGCTATAAACAGAGTTCCAACTCTATTGAAACACACTTGAGCCAAATAATCACACTTGGACAGTGTATTTATGTTCTCTGTGTTAGGTAACCTGAGGATACATGATGACTACAGTGAGAAATTATGAATGATAAACTATTAAGATACTTATTATTTATCACTGTAAGTCTATGTTATTACAGAAGAAGGCTAGGTGTATGTAGCCACTCATATCTATGTATCTTCTAGGTCGACGGTCAAGGTGAAGGACAACAAGCCTCTGAGAGCAGTCGAAAATTGGTCAGCTTTACCCTGTCAGGTGTGTAAGAGACAAAAAGGAATGATCCATTGATGATTTATACTCTTCAAATAACTGTCAATGATATTATACTCCATAGATTTATCCATGCTGTTTTTATTACTAATTAGACTAATTTGTTTTAGATATCCGGGCTGTGGGGCTGAAGAAGGGGATGTTTTTTAACCCAGATCCGTATTTGAAGATGAGCATTCATCCAGGCAAGAGAAGTTGCTTTCCAACCTTTTCCCATCATGGCCAAGAAAGACGATCCGGAATTACAACTAACACTACAAATCCAGTGTGGCATGGAGAGGTGACAAACACACACACACACACACATGTTGTGTTTCCATGTTTTATGGGGACATTCCATAGGCGTAATGCATTTTATACTGTACAAACCGTATTTTCTATCCCCTACACTGCCCTAGCCCCTAAACCTACCCATCACAGGAGACATGCTGCATTTTTACATTTTCAAAAAACATCACTTAGTGTGATTTATAAGATGTTTTCCTCATGGGGACCAAAAATGTCCCCACAAGGACAAGGATTTTGGATATTGCCATCTTTGTGGGGACATTTTGTCCCCATACCGTAGGGGATTACCAGTCCACACACACACACACACACACACACACACACACACACACACACACACACACACACACACACACACACACACACACACACACACTATACAGATATAATAAAAAATAAAATGGTGCAATTCACTCACTGGAAATGGAAGGCCAAGTACATTGCATTTGGGATACAGGATCAACAGTGTGCTGTGGTTATACATAATAATATAATAAAATAAAAAGATTTGGTCTACTATGCATTTAGATAATTTGCATTATAAATATTATACACATGATGTGAACAAAAACACTACTTTTCAAATGTTTGGGTCAGTAAGATTTATTATAAAGATTTCTACTTCAAATAATTGCTGTTCTTTTGAACAAAGACATTGGTGTGTAAATGTTTCATCAAATAATATTTTACACACCAATGAAGGATAATTGTAGCGATAACTATAAAGATATAGTTCTAAAATCACCACATTTATAAAGATACAATATTCTTGGAATCACTTTCAAAACAAAAATGTCCAGCTAATGAATGATAAAAACAAGACAGCCAATCAGAACACATCCTGCTTTAACGAGCTTGAGCATTTCAAGTGACAAGACTTCAGCGCACTTAGAAGGAGCGGAACAATATCACCCGCTATTTAATACAGTTATCACTATAGTTATAATTTTTTGTGAACACTTTTACTGTATTTTTGTTATAAATAAATGGCACCATGGTGAGCATAAGAGATTTCTTTCAAAATATTCAAAAATCTTACTGACTTTTAAATGTTATAGCTATGTGTATTTGGTAGTTTGCATTTCAAACATATGACACTTTTTCTCATTCAAAACATTTCCGTAATTATATATTTTTCTTGTTTACTAGCAGATGATTATATACGTACATACTGCTGTAGCCTACTTGTTCTCTACAGGTCAGACAGTGATTGGTGGTTATACATTACATGAGGTGCTAAGTGCGGAATTGCTATTTGACCGCAGCCACACATCATGTATGTTTGGAGGTGGATATTTCTCAGTTCCCATAAGTGCAGGCCATTTATCAT
This sequence comes from Gobiocypris rarus, assembly GCA_023029165.1. Taxonomy (NCBI): domain Eukaryota; kingdom Metazoa; phylum Chordata; class Actinopteri; order Cypriniformes; family Gobionidae; genus Gobiocypris; species Gobiocypris rarus. The sequence continues at coordinate 29,277,859 of CM040910.1, forward strand.
GTCTTTGGGTGGATGTAGGCTGTCAACTCAGTCATGTACATATGGGAGCTCTCTCCTGCTATAAACAGAGTTCAACTCATTTAAACACACTTGACCAAATAATCATATTTGGACAGTGTATTTGAAGTCTCTGTGTTAGGTAACCTGAGGATACATGATGACTACAGTGAGAAATTATGAATGATAAACTATTAAGATACTTATTATTTATCACTGTAAGTCTATGTTATTACAGAAGAAGGCTATGTTTATGTAGCCACTCATATCTATGTATCTTCTAGGTCGACGGTCAAGGTGAAGGACAAATGCACTCTGAGAGCAGTGGATATCACAACTACCTGGCCAAGATGGTAAGAGACAAAAGGAATGATCCATTGATGATTTATACTCTTCAAATAACTTGTCAATGATATTATACTCCATAGATTTATCCATGCTGTTTTTATTACTAATTAGACTAATTTGTTTCCCATCAGATATCCGGCTGTGGGGCTGAAGAAGGCAGCATGAACCCAGACACAGATTTGAAGATGAGCATTCATCCTGGATGATGAAGTTCTTTCCAGACCTGCTCCATCATGGCCAAGAAAGAGCTTGATTCCGAATTACAACTAACACTACAAATCCAGTGTGGCATGGAGAGGTGACAAACACACACACACACACACACACCTTAGTGCACTGCACACACTCTGATGAAGATGAAACAAACTCTCTAATGCAGACTTCTACTGAAACAATTCTGACCCAGATGTATTTGTTTTCCAATTCTCTCTTTGTTTTCCCATGTAGAAACACACTTTTGTGGCTCTAATGACAGACGTCTTAGTGATTGAGAGACTCTGAATATAGGAACAGAGGTGCCTCCTGAACCAGAGGTCATGCCAATTATTCAGTCGCCCTGAGGTCAGCTGAACATTCCGGTGCAGATGCTACTGGAGAGGAAGCATCAGGAAGTGGAGGCAGAGGAGGAGGAAGAGGACTGGCACCATTCAAGAGCTGGGGTTAGTTGATTTTCTTAAAAGAAATTATAACTTTTACTCAACACTTGTTTCAGGTCATTGAAATTACTGAAAGGAAAATTCTCAATTTAAGTTGGTCAATGACAAAGAGTGTAAACAATCTTTTGACAGCGTCCAGATCTTTTGCCGATCTAGTTTAAAACAGTGTTGTCATTTTTAACTAAAACTACTCAAGTAGTTTTCAGTAAGAAAAATAAAATTTAAATAGATAAAATATGAAATATAAATAGATGAAATTACTAAAACTGAAGAAAAAAAATAAAATATATAAAATAAATCAAATTATTTAAAAACAAATAAACGACAAAAGCACATAGGAAAACGACTAACACAAACTAAAATAAAAAAATGAAAATTTCAAGACATTAAAAAATACTATGATAGTGTATAAATAATTTATTACTTTATTACTTTTACTGTATATTCGATCAAATAAATGCCACCTTAGCGAGCATGAGACTTCTTTCAAAAACATAAAAAATCTTACTGACTCTTTTGTATGGATGTGTATGTATGTATCATAGACTGTAAAAAAAAAAGGACGACGCTCCTTTACATCTTCCATTGTAGAAAAGTGAAGCCGCCAATGTCCGAATATGGCGCTGACATCTTGCGCTGATTTGTGACCTGCGTCTGTGCAGTAGTGACCTCGGGACCTGAGAGAGCAGGAAGTAGAGCCGCGATATCAAAACCCCGTTAGTACAGTTTACTGCAAAACAACTCATTATGTCGGTGTGAAATAAACAGTTGTGGAAATGTAGAAATTAATTCTAAAGCTTAAATGTCTGAATAAAGTCAGTTTGTGCCTAAGTGACAACTTCGCTCAGAGAAGCTGTCAATCTCAGCTGTCAATCATGACATCGCATTGCCGTTTTTTATAGCATCAAACTTATTATCAACTCATTTAAAAAAAAAAACAATGACAGAAACCATATTTGGAAAAAATTTATTTGAAGTCTCGCGTCCCATTAGAATACATGGAGGGGGAGGGGTTTATGAGCTGCACTGGGACCAACCACTTGAAGGCGATCGAGACACTTTGGCTTCACTTTTCAGGACGTGTGCGGCACGCTTGGTGTGTATGTGTGTCAATAAATGTATGTTTATATGGCTACAGGAACCAATCACTGAGCTTCTCTCTATGTCGTCGTTTGCCCACTGATCATGTGAGCGGTCAAATGCACTTTAAAGTGGATATCACAACTATGGGCCAAGATGGTAAAATCACATACAAACACATTTGATCTGGCTCAGCTTAGCTGCTAATTTCAAATGGTTATGAAATAACTTGTACCCACCTCTCATAGATGTTTTCCCTGAGACGATTCTGGGGGCAGCAGCCCTCAATGGAGCTCCTGGAACCCCTTCAGATGATGAAGAGCTGCCCCGTCCTCTCCATGTCCCATCAGCAGGCCCTTCACCCACTGGCTCCCTGGGTTCCCATAGAAATGGCGAAGGCAGCAGCATACCTTCACCAGACACAGAGATGTATGGGGCCACCCTGGATGATGAGGCCCCTTCTTCTCCAGACCTGCTCCAAGGTTCTTTCAGTGAGCAGCTTGATTCCATTGAGGCCCCTAAGGGCCCAGGAGATAGGCCTCTTGGGGCAGCTTCTCCTAAACTGCGATCCAGCTTTCCCACACACACACGCCTTAGTGCTATGCTGCACATCGACTCTGATGAAGATGAAGAGAGGTCCACTGCTACAGAAACCACGCAGCCAACATTTAATGGTACTTCAAGGACTCAACAAACACTTCCAAAACCACCAGGTTCCTCTTTAGAGGAACCTCCAGAAGAGGCTGGGCTGGAGTTGGAAATAGAGACTCTGAATATAGGAACAGAGGTGCCTCCTGAACCAGAGGTCATGCCAAGTTCAGTCGCCCCTGAGGTGGAAACCGCCAGCCTGATGGAGACGCAAGCGGAAGAGGAAGTGGAGGCAGAGGAGGAGGAAGAGGGACTGGCACCCAGTGAGGAGCTGGCAACCGAAGTTGATATTTCTTCAATGGCATCTGATTGCAGCCCGGTCCCTACATCTGCTTCTCAGGTCAGTTGAAGATTTACTGAAAGGAAAATTCTCAATTTAAGTTGGTCAATGACAAAGAGTGTAAACAATCTTTTGACAGCGTCCAGATCTTTTGCCGATCTAGTTTAAAACAGTGTTGTCATTTTTAACTAAAACTACTCAAGTAGTTTTCAGTAAGAAAAATAAAATTTAAATAGATAAAATATGAAATATAAATAGATGAAAGAAAAAACTGAAGAAAAAAAATAAAATATATAAAATAAATCAAATTATTTAAAAACAAATAAAACGACAAAAGCACATACGTAAAACGACTAACACAAACTAAAATAAAAAAAATGAAAATTTCAAGACATTAAAAAATACTATGATAGTGTATAAATAATAATAAAATAACGTGTTGTTAGAAATGTACTCTTTGTTTTCATGTTGAAACACTTTTGAACTATACTACAGGTTCTTCTAAAAAACATTTGCATATTGTGATAAAAGTTCATTATTTTCCATAATGTAATGATAAAAATTAAACTTTCATATATTTTAGATTCATTGCACACCAACTGAAATATTTCAGGTCTTTTATTGTTTTAATACTGATGATTTTGGCATACAGTTCATGAAAACCCAAAATTCCTATCTAAAAAAATTAGCATATCATGAAAAGGTTCTCTAAACGAGTTATTAACCTAATCATCTGAATCAAGGAATTAACTCTACCCACCTACAAAGATTCCTGATAAAGTTAAATTTGTATCATTACATTATGGAAAATAATTAACTTTTATCATAATATACACATTTTTTGAGAAGGACCTGTATGTTCAAGAAAAAATCATATATTAATATAATATATGATTAATATAAAATAACATATTTTCTTTACATGGGTGCTTTTTAAAATATGCTCCACTTGCCTTAAAAAGGACAACTTTTTAACATTTTTTTCTGCACGTTGGTTGCACCACATGACTTTGAAGAAATAATAATAAAAGATTGTGAAAAACTCTGTGATATGGTTTGCTTTTCAAGAATTGAATTTTTTTAAGGAGTATTTATTTTTGATAAATTTGTATTTCTTTATGATATCAAGACTGTTTAATCATCCTGACATTTTTAATACATGGCCTAAAATATAAAAAAATCAGAAATTACATGAATAGAAGTAAAAATATATGAATCTATTTTTTATTAAATTAATATATATAATAATAATAGTAAGTGAAAATAAAATAATAATTGTCTCACCATCAATCCAACTGGCTATTGCACTAGACCTGACATGTTTGATGCTAATAAAGAGAGGTGAAGGTAATCTTTGTCTATGAACTTTATCTTTATAGGAGGCAGAACAGGGGGCAGAGGCAGCCATTGACCCAGGGGGAGAAGATCTTTCAGATGATCCACCCACAACTTATGAGGTTGCTGAAGAAACCCATCCAACTAATGAGCAAGAGAGCAACGCTCCAAAACCAGAACCATCAGTCAATGAGGAGGAGGAATGTGAAGATATGACAGAGGATACGATGTCCAGAAGGTGGAGTCTGGAGGCAACAGCAGGTGTGTCACAGGAGGACGAGGAAGAGGAGGAGTTAATGCCATCAGGTGACGGAGAATCTGTGGATTCTGAGACCTTCGTTACCGAGACAGAATCAGAATCAGGTATTCACGGAATCATTGAGCTGGCCTTCGCTTGACTATCGAATGTGAGTTCGGAAATACATCCTGATTCTGTATGTAAAATGTTGCACAGGTGTCCCTCAGATAAACGGAGATCAGCGCGTTCATTCTCTGCCATCTGTAAGACAAGACGTCCACAGATACCAGCGTGTGGACGAGCCCTTACCTCCCAGTGAGTGTGTGTATGTGTTTCTGTACATCTGCATGTGTGTCTGTAGATGCTTATGTGTGTTTGTTTGTAAAGACAAATTCACCAAATTATGTCATTTATGCTTGATGACTCAATCAGGCACCATCACAACCTACTCTCCGTTCTCATTTCCCACCTTTCTTTTCTCAGACTGGGAGGCTCGTATTGACAGTCATGGCCGTATCTTCTTTGTGGATCATGTGAATCGTACCACCACGTGGCAGAGACCCACCGGCCCACCTGCCCCACAGGGTCTGACCCGCTCCAGCTCCATACAGCAGATGGAACAACTCAACCGCAGGTTAGAGCTCATGAATATTGAAAATATATACATATATCTTGCATCACAGAAGTTTTGTTGTAGTTCTTGTAAAATTTTAAATTACAAAGAATTTCTAAATAAAAAAGGGGGAAATGTAGTAATAACATAGTAAAACATTGTAACATTCAAAACTTTTTTTAACGTCTACTCATTAATGAGAAGTTACTGATCAGATACAATATGGTTTTAGTTGAAAAATATTAAAGTCCCTGTAAAGGCAATTTTGAGATTTGTTTCTAAACAAATTAGAAATGTTAGAAATGTATTGTTGAAACACATTACATTACACCTGAACTGAATGATGACTGAAATCTGTAACCATAGTAACAAATGAGGGACTCAAACAGGCAGGGAAACGGTGAAGACAGAAAACAAAGCCCAGACACACCAGAACCGTGACAACATTCCACTGGGTCAAAACTGACCCAGAAATATTAAAGCTGTATAGCTATAAAAAAAAACTATAGTATTAGGGTTAATACATTACTGAATTTGTGATTTCTCTCTGGCAGGTATCAGAGTATTCGTAGGACAATGACCAGTGAAAGGTCTGAGGAACCGAGAGTGGACGATCCTCCTCCTGAAGAAACAGACCTGCTGTCCCACTCGATCTGTGGTAAGCTGTCAATCAAAGTGAGAACTACAGATGATAGTGTCTGGGAAAGTGAACGAATGCTATGCTAAAATGAATGTAAGATGACTGAGGGTAGAATGAGAGGTTTTTGTTCAGTCTGTGCTTGTTGATGTGTCTGTTCTCATGTAGAATACCGGCGGGACGGCTTTATGGGTCAAGCCAGCTCACGTTCTCGTCTGGCTTTGCTGCTTCAGTCTCCTGGTGCAAAGTTCCTCTCCAGTCCAGACTTCTTCTCTGTTCTGCATTCTAATCCTGTGAGCTAAAGCACACAGAGACACAGATATCAGTGCTTACACGCACACCTGAAACTGAGTCATTGATAATGTATAGCTGGACATTATTACAAAACTACGGAGCCCCGTAAATTACATGTGAGGGAAAAACAAGAGATTGTGGTCAAAAATTCTCCCATTTTAGGTAAATTGTGGCCACAATATAACTAAATTAAAGGGAGGGAATGAATTAGTAACTATATTTAACTAAAAAGATTGAATAAATTAATAAATGTGATGTCATGGGAGCAAATTCTTAAGGTACATTTTTTTCTTTCCTGTGTCAAATGCGTGGCTCTGTACAAAGCAAACCCTGATGACAAGTGCAAAACCTTGAAACTTTTTTTAAAGTAATGACGACGGACATTATCCAGCTTATTACTTGACTACTTACCAAATAAATACATGGACATGAAATATTGAATTTTGATTTTAAATTATCTTAAGAAATTGTAGATTTGCTTAAAGCGTGTGCTAAGCAAAATAGTCTATTAGAACATAACATACTGCCTAGCAACAATGCTGCAGCACTATTACAATAATAATTATTATTATTAATATTATTATTATTGTGTAATCCAAGTAACAGTTTTTTTCGGGACTAGTTAGCAAACATATTTATCTACATTGTAAAACGTTATCCACTATTTTAAGTTCTATTTTTAGTTTTAAGTATCTATATCTTTGTATTTATTACATAGTTTTTCTGAACAATGTTTTAATCTTATTGCTTTAAATGGGGACTCATGAGCTTCTAGATATCTAGCAACGGTTTATATTCAAACACTGAAGTCCTCTCAGGTCATTGTTACTGTATTCAGTAGCTAAGTGTTTTGGAATCGCCAAATATCTGCAATTTACTATTCTAATTTGCTATATAAAATTAGCAGTGGCATGTTTCTACAGATAATGGTCAAGTATACAAACAGAATACAATATTCAGGTGTGCAATAATTTAGAGACATTTCCTGATTTGATCTCTTCATTTCCTTTTCAGAGTGCCTATCGCATGTTCACAAGTAACACGTGTCTGAAGCACATGATTAGTAAAGTTCGACGGGACGCCCAACACTTTGAGCGGTACCAGCACAACCGGGACCTCGTAAACTTCCTCAATCTGTTCTCCAACAAGCAGCTGGAGCTGCCACGGGGCTGGGAGATGAAACATGACACCACTGGGAAGGTGTGTGTTTTCTACTTCTGGAACTATTAACTTGTTCTGTCTTAGGGGCCTTAGATCTGCATAAGAGTAGTCTGACAGTACAAAATGGACAGACAGAACCTGAAATCTGAGTTAATGTTCATGTAGGCCCATCTGGTTGTCTTCTTGATGCCTATTTAGTGTTTCTGACTGGAAAAATGAACAGATGCTTGTTTTATTTATTCTTAAGGGCCCATCAGTTTCATGGACATATCTTTGCTCACACCCCCTGTTTATGTGTTAATGCATCACAGGCCTTCTTTGTGGATCATAACTGTCGTGCCACAACGTTTATTGACCCGCGGCTGCCCTTACAGAACTCACGGTCCAGCGGCCTGCTGGTTCACCGGCAGCATCTCTCCCGTCAGCGCAGCCACAGTGCAGGAGAGGTGAGAAGTAGTTCTGTATACAGTACATATTTCAGCAATCTATTGTGTGTACTAACCACGTACACTTCCATTCAAAGGTTTGGGATCAGTACAATTTTTCTTTTTAAAGAAATGAATACTCTTATTAAGCAAGGATGCATTCAAATTACAAAAAAAGAAGTGTTCTTTCGAACTGTATACTTATCAAAGAATCCTAAAAAAAGGTTTACACACAGTTTCCACAAAAATATTAAGCAGAAAAATGGGTTTCAACAATGATTAACAATGATTAAAAATTAGCATTTCAAAATTAATGCCAAATGAAATGCCAAATGATTGCATACTAAATGATTTCTGAAGGATCATGTGACTGGAGTAATGACTGCTGAAAATTCAGCTTTGCCATCACAGGAAAATGTTTAATATTATATTAAAATAGAAATAGTTATTTTAAATTGTAATAATATTTAGCAATATTATTTTTTTACTGTATTTTTTTATCCAATTTATATACAGAATACAGATTACATAAAGATAAATACAGATTTGGTGATCATAAGAGATTTCTTTCAAGAACATTCCCGCCCCCAAACTTTTGAACGGTAGTGTAGAGTTAAATAAAGTGATAAAGAAAAGAATTTGTAATTTTGGCAGTTGCATGGTTTCTATTTCTATCCCTTCGTATCTAATAAACTCAAACGGGGCATTGTCATTAGGGAAATACACTCCTCTGATATTTCAGGTAGCAGATGACTCTCGCTCTCCGAGTCCTCCTGTCCAGGGCCGGTCATCAAGAAACAGTCAGTACCAGGACTTGGTGCCTGTGGGTAAGTGTGTGCGCTCACGTTTACTCAGTGTGCACACTGACATATCATCACATGTGTACAGACAAAATTACACATCTGTGTTTTTTACAGCTTATAATGAGAAGATTGTCGCCTTCCTGCGACAACCCAACATTTTTGAGATTCTGCAAGAGAGGCAGCCAGAGCTCGTGAGAAACCACTCCCTTAGGTACATATTCCTGAATTTATATCCACAGATGTTGCCCGACAGCCCAGAATTTCGTACTGCCCCTTTGAGAGATTGTGCTGTTATGTTTAATAGCTAAATGCTAAACGTTTTTCATATGTTTTTTATGGTTGTTTCAGAGAGAAGGTTCAATTCATCCGTAATGAGGGGCTTGCTGGGTTGACCCGTCTGTCTAGTGATGCAGACCTGGTTATGTTGCTCAGGTTAGCGTGTGCACCTTTTGCAACATATTTAATTAAAGCTAACCGTGTGCCTGCCTGTTTCCCTTTGCCTGAGATAAGCATGCATTAGTTCAGTGTGTATGTACAGTACACTACCATTCAAAAATGTGGGGCCATTAGGATAAGTAATACTTTTATTCAACCAAGATGCATTAAACTGATCAAAAGTGACCGCAAAGACATTTATATTGTTAAGAAAAGCTGTTCTTTTGATCTTTCTGTTCATAAAAGAATCCTGGAAAAAAGCATCACGGACAAAAATATTAAGCAGCACAATTGCTTTCAGCATTGATAGTGATGTATTATGATTTCTGAAGGATCATGTGACACTGAAGACTGGAGTAATGATGCTGAAAATTCAGCTTTGCCATCACAGGAATGTATTCAAATAGAAAACAGTGATTTTAAATTGTAATAATATTTTATGTTTTACTGTATAAATGATTTCAAAAACATTAAACATATTTTTCAGACCCTAACATTTTAAATGGTAGTGTATATGTAAAAAAAACGAAAAAAAAAAACACAAAAAAACGGTGTACATATTTTATGATGGCCTGACTTTGTACACCTAGCTCAGGTTAGAATACACATACCTGTTACCTGGCCCTCTCTCCTTGCAGCCTGTTTGAAGAAGAAGTGATGTCGTATGTGCCGCCCAATGCCTTACTGCTTTCCAGCTACTGTCATGCCTCCCCACAGAGCTCCCCTGGTGAGAGGTCACATGACCCGGACTCACATCTAAACAAATAATGTCCCATTTTCACCCCTTTTTCCTGCCTTGTGTCCTCCATTACAAGACTAAATAATGAGCATATGAAAGTGGAAGACCCTGTGGACTAATTTGTATGTTTACCTGATCACGCATGTTTAAAACAGATATTCTGATTATAATATATGCATTTAAATGTTAGAAGAGCTTTGCATTGTGGATACTAGATTTGCCAAGGAAACTTCAGTTTTCGTTCCAGTTATTTACATCTCTTACTCACAGGAACTCCACGGGCCAATGCTCGAGCCCCTGCACCCTATAAGCGTGATTTTGAGGCCAAACTAAGAAACTTCTACCGCAAAATGGAGACCAAGGGCTACGGGCAGGGGCCGGGAAAAGTGAAGTAAGTTCTATCTTAAAAAAAAATATTTAAAAAATAATTAGCTACTATTCTCCGTTCTATTCATCAAGAAGCTAATGTGCACTGCTTATTCTATCCCTAATCTTGTGTGTGCAGTTCATTGGTTGGTTGAAAGAGTTTAAAGAATGTTCTCAATAGAGAACATTCTCAGAACTGGTCTGCAAGGTTCTCACAAAGTTATGAACAAACATTCCACCAGTAACATTAACAGATTGTTCTTTCAAAGTTATCTGATTATTTTAAACGTTCAGAGAACATTCTAAATCTTAGACACAACAATATGGTGCGTCACAATGTCAAGGCAAACTGATACAGCACTTATACAAAACATGGAGCCACTTTTGTTATGATTATATTCATCTGTCCTTCTCTAGATTCTTTGTGTCCTGATATGGTTTCCATCAATTCCTAGGTTAATAATTAGAAGAGATCACCTGCTGGAGGACGCTTTCAACCAGATCATGTGTTATTCCCGCAAAGACCTCCAGAGGAGCAGGCTTTACGTCAGTTTTGTTGGAGAAGAAGGGTTGGTATATATATTTTCTATCAAAGTGAAACATTTTGATAATTATTTTGACCTGTATATTATTGAGATCATGTTAAATCTCTAAATTTCAACAGGTGTGTTCATCTCATTGCAGATGGCAAAGATGACTCTTATGACTGTATTTAAATGTATATGCCCCTTTAGGTCGATTATTTTACATTTTGTAATTTAAACCACTTCACTGTATTATTACACGTGTGCATTGATTTGGTTAGTGCATTAAATATACGTGTCTGGTTTTTTTCAGATTAGACTATAGTGGTCCATCCAGAGAGTTCTTCTTCCTGGTTTCCCGAGAGCTGTTTAACCCATACTATGGACTATTTGAATACTCAGCTAATGACACTTACACTGTGCAGATCAGCCCCATGTCAGCCTTTGTGGACAACCATCATGAGTGGTAATAAGCCGATGGATGAATGGATGGATTTCATTGACAATCAATGTCCAAAGGGTATTTTTTGACTTATGTTGTGTTTCTTAGGTTCCGGTTCAGCGGACGCATTCTGGGTCTTGCTCTAATTCATCAGTACCTGTTGGATGCGTTCTTCACTCGACCCTTCTACAAAGGCCTTCTTCGCATGTGAGTCTTTCACGTTGAGCACCGAAGGATGATTCATATTGAAATTCCAGTTGTTCTATAGTTCTGTCACATAATATGTGATGTATTTCTCTTTGTAGCCCATGTGATTTGAGTGATCTAGAGTTTCTGGATGAGGAGTTCCATCAGAGTCTGCAGTGGATGAAAGACAATGACATTGAGGATATGCTGGACCTCACCTTTACTGTCAATGAGGAAGTGTTTGGACAGGTCAGAATGGTTTATGTCTGTGTGTTTGTGTGTGTGGTTCAGGTAAACCCTACATTTTGTTGGTCCCCATGAGGAAAACAGCTTATATAATACTATAAATCATAACAAAAGTGATATGTTTTTAAAATGCAGAAAGTTTTCTGTGTTGGGTTAGTGTTAGGGGATAGAATATACAGTTTGTTCAGTATAAAAATAAATCTCTATGGAATGTCCCCATTAAACATGAAAACCCAACGTGTGTGTGTGTGTGGTTCAGGTATATAATACATTATATGGTATGTCAATATGTACCCACAAAGATGGCAGTATCCAAAATCTTGTCCTTGTGTGGACATTTTTGGTCCCCATGAGAAAAATAGCTTATAAATCAGGCTAAGTGATCTTTTTTAAGTGATATTTTTATTATTGTACATCTAGAGAAGTCCTAAACCCTCCCAAGAGTAACGTCATCAACATACTACTATAGTGACTTTTAATGATTAATATAAATTATTATTAACAATAGTATTGCATTTTTATATTTTCAGTTTTCATTAAAATTTTAGTTTTGGTAATTTTATGTGCTATTGTAATTTTTTAAATATTTATGTTTAGCTTCATTTTTACAGCACTGGTACTTAAACTTTTTAATATTTGTTAGAGGTGTTTGCTAAGGCACGCACCGTTGTTATTAGTGCTTGATATTATTTCAAAAAACATATTTTGTAGGCATCTGAACATCATAAACACATTAGAGTGGGGTATTTGGATAAGCAAACCTCCAAGCAACAACACATAACACCTTAGCAACGCCCTAGCAATCACCAAAACACGCGAGCAACACCCTAGAAAGTACCAGAAACCAGAAAGTATTGTAGTTAATTATATTAATTGTAAAGTTATAAAAACTAAGAGTGAACTGGAGGATACTTTATGTCAGATTACAGAGCGTGAGCTAAAGCCGGGTGGGTCTGGCATTGCTGTGTCAGACAAGAACAAGAAGGAGTACATTGAACGCATGGTGAAGTGGAGGATTGAGAGGGGTGTGGCCCAGCAGACTGAGAGTCTTGTGCGAGGATTCTATGAGGTATGATGTTGTCTGAATCTGTGAATATTAATGACTTATAGTTTAACTCTGTTGATCTGAGACCATGTGATTGTGCAGGTGGTGGATGTCCGACTCGTCTCCGTGTTTGATGCCCGAGAGCTGGAGTTGGTCATTGCTGGAACTGCGGAGATTGATTTATCCGACTGGAGAAGCAATACAGAATACAGAGGAGGTATTTTTACTGAAACAGATTCAGGTGTTGTTTCACACCAGGCAAGAATATCACAGATTGTGCAAAAATGTTAGAGCAGGATATCTTAATGTGACTTTTTTTTCTCATCTTTGTCTTTGAAGGTTATCATGACAGCCACATAGTGATTCGATGGTTCTGGGCAGCAGTGGAGCGTTTCAATAATGAACAGAGACTACGACTCCTGCAGGTACTCAGATCTCACAAACACCATGGGTCAGATACACTACCATTTAAAAGTTTGGTGTCAGTACATTTTTTAAATAAGAAATTATATATTTTTTTATTAGAAAGTTTTTTTTTTATAAGAAATATACTTTTATTCAGCAAGGATGCATTAAATGGTTGAGATGGTTGTCCTAGAGGGATCCGTTCCGATAGTGGGACTGAAAACATTGCTATGGAGCAGATGCAGATCTTTCTTCAACGAGATGCTATGGCAATTAACACTGCATTATTCATATATATATATATGGAAATACACATAAACCATATATGATCACATCGTGTGTTAATTGTCCTCATGTTTCATCAGTCAAAATGTTTCTGCTTTTTATTCAACTTAGCTGGAAGATTTTTTTCTATTTACTGGAACGTCATATCATTACTTCTACGAGACCGTTTATTCGTTCTGCGTGAGAGCACCCTGCGGCTTTAAACTGTCGAAGTTACACTACATAAGGCTCCCATTGTCATCTCATTTTGGATAAGAATAATCCAAATCCGTCAGGTCACGCATATCTGGTCTCTCTGAATTTAAATCTAGATTTATCCACATTGACCCATAGAAATCTTTTACGTGAACACATCCGAAAAGGTGGGGATTTTAAGATTATGCTTCCAGGACAGATAGCCTATTAATGTATAAGAAAATATTGATAAAAGGGTTTATTTAATTATATTCACAATCACAGCAGTTTAGGCCTTTAAGCAGTCTTTTTTAGCCTCGCTAGGCGCTCGCAGTTTGAAAACTCCTGTTTGTAATTTCGACTTTATTCTCTAAATATTTCGACTTTATTCTCTCAATATTTCGACTTTATTCTCGCAATATTTCGACTTTAATCTCAAAATTCTAGATTTTTTTTTTTTTTTTTTTTACTTTGCGGTTCAGGGCTTCCCTACTGTTCTTTTGACCCCTTAAATATGAAAAAAAAAGAAAATCATGGGTTCCACATAATTTTTATGCAGCTCAACTGTTTTCAACATTGGAAATAATATGAAATGTTACCTGAGCAGCAAATCAGTATATTAGTATGATTTCTGAAGGATCATGTAACACTGAAGACTGGAGTAATGATGCTGAAAATTCAAAAACTTAATATAGTTTTTTTCACCCTTGGTGAGCAAGTAGGGTTGCCAACTGTCCCATATTAACTGGGATGTCCCTTATATTGGGCCTAATTGATTTGTCCCATACGTGACCTCCCTTGTCCCGTTTATCTAACCACTGACTGACGCAAGAGCAGCAGTGCTGATCACGACACTTGAGAATGATCACAGACCGGCCGCCGCTCCACAGCAATCAGGACTGATTTCTGCAAAGTTTTGGCAAATGCAAACAACATGATTATTTTTCATGAGTCCAACATACAGTCATGCAAAAAACAAACAAACAAACATGCAATCTACCTGAAGGAAGTCGTTTTTCACTATAGTTAATGTAGTTAAATAAAGAACAACGGGTAACACTTTAGAATAATGGTCATTAGTTAACATTAGTTAACTAGTTAACATGAACTAATGATGAACTGCACTTATAAAGCATTTATTTATCTTTGTTAATGTTAATTTCAACATTTACTAATACATTATTTAAATATTGTTAACATTTAATGCACTGTGAACTAACATGAACAAACCATGAACAGCTGTATTTTTATGAACTAACGTTATCAAAGATGAACAAATACAGTGACTGCTCATAGTTAGTTCATGTTAGTTAATACATTAACTAATTTTAACTAATTACCATTATTCTAAAGTGTTACGGAAAAACGTTTTACATTTAAGTATATTGTATTCTTAACCTTGGACCTCATTATTGAAACACGAAATGACCAACTAAGTCTTCTGCTCACCAAGGCTGCATTTATTTGATCCAAAATAAAATAAAAAGTTATATTGTGAAATATTATTGTATGAAATAACTGTTTTCTATGCAAATGTAGTAAAATGTTATTTATTCCTGTGATCAAAGCTGAATTTGTTGCATCATTATTCCAATCTTCAGTCACAAATTATTTTAATATGCTGATTTGCTGCTCTCAGAAACATTTCTGGTTATTATCAGAGTGTGTAGGATTCTTTGATGAATGTAAAGTTAGAAAGAACAGCATTTATCTGATATAGAAAGCTTTTGTAACATTATAAATGTCTTTACTGTCACTTTTGACAAATTTAATGCATCCTGGCTGAATAAAAGTATTTTATTCATTTCTTAAAAAAAAAAAAAGAATCATCAAATCACAAATGTTGTTATTTTGAACATTGCTTTTTTGTGTGCAATGTGACATTTTTTTATGACATTAAAATTCTTTTTTAGAATTCAATTGTACATAAATTGTTAAAAAAGGTTAAGCAAAACAAATGTGTTTATGTCTGAGAACCTCTTATACACATACTTAACTGCAGACACTGAAATGACATACACTGTGTGGTATACAGTAAAAATATTTTGAGTGTCTTATATTCCATCCCTTGTTTTTTCTGAAGTTGGCATTAGCATAAAGCTCATGTAGCTCAAAGAGTAGAGCGTGTCCTGCTAGCAACAGCAAAGTTGTGGGTTTGACTCCCAGGATGCATGAACCGATGCAAATCGTACATACAGTGTAAAACAAAACCTATAACATTTTAAATCTTGTCTGAGTTCTCATTTAAACCAAAGCTATTCTCCAGGCAGATCAGTGAAATTAGCCATATCAAAATGTGCTCTGTTTTCCTCCAGTTTGTTACAGGCACTTCCAGCATTCCCTATGAGGGCTTTGCCTCCCTGCGGGGCAGTAATGGCCCACGTCGTTTCTGTGTGGAGAAATGGGGCAAAGTGACCTCCCTCCCACGGTATTTCTGAGCTTTTTATATTTAGTGTCTCAATTACAATTACAAACATCTTACTGGGACCTTTATATGTTATCCTGCCCCGATGATTAATCAGCTAATGCCATGTTGTCTTATATGTTTGTGCAGGGCTCACACCTGCTTTAACCGCCTGGATCTCCCTCCCTACCCCTCCTTCTCCATGCTTTACGAGAAGATGCTCACTGCTGTGGAAGAGACCAGCACCTTTGGTCTGGAGTAAGCTCCCAGCATAGCAAAAGTGCTACACATTTTTCCCCAGTTCCTAACAACCTGGCTCACCATATATTATCATCCTTTGTTTTCATCCCACACTCTTCATTACGACCTTGGTCACTGGACATTGACATTATCTTTTTGAAGAAGTCTCCGGAATTGGAATATATGCCATCAAATGACTAATTTGGCATGTGCCAACTCCTGCTCTATAGTATAAACTCAAAGCCTGTGATAACTGCAATCAATTCTTCACACTAAGACTAAGCTCGAAGTATTCGCGTGACGTTATCAGGAGGGTCCGCTGACGTCTGCGCACACTGTCCGCGCGCAGTCCAATTTTTTGCGTCCACGCGGACGGTGCGCGTACAACTGCGCATGTGCCAGTGACTTGAGTTCTTTAGTGTGCACGCGCCAAACGTGTCTTTCCGCACTCACGGCCAAAGGGGTATACTCGGGCCATTACACATTCACAGACATCAGAGCTGGAATCTTGGTTATCTGGTTTTGGTCTTCTGATTGGTTTAGACCAGTACATTTTGTTCTGGGTTTCAGGTCTTTGCCTTTTGATCTTGACTGAGCTGCTTTTTTAAAAGTCAAAACTATATATATATATAGGGTTTAAAGGAACAAATCTGTGATGATTTTTGCTCCAGGTCTTTGTCTTAGAAAGATAATGTCAGTTAAAAAGGACTTTTTTTGGTTATTAGAGGTTACACTTATGGTTGGCGTTCTTAGTTTTGAAGGGTCTAAATGACATTGATATTAGTTCTGAAAACTCATTCTTTTTGCCATCTTTCAAAAGAACCCATGAAAACAAAACAGCATGCACACTCTCTTATAGAGATCCTTGCACCAAATGTAGTGGTTGTAGAATAGCAACCTGAACGTCCTAGGTTCAAACCCTGGAAAGGATAGTTCCTCTATCACCTCTTGTGCCCTTGAGCAAGACATTTATCACCAGACTGTTCCAGGGGACTGTAAATGTAGTAATTCACTTCGGTCGCCGAATAGCTAATAAACACCAACACTCAGTACTTTATATAATGCATACATTTTTTAAATCCACCTCTCAACCTTTTATGCAACCCACAAATGTTACTAAAAAACTATGAATGTATGAACACTGATCACCATGTGCAATGTGTGCAAAAGATATTTGTGTATCAGGAATGGTAGATTTGTTCTTTGAGTTAATCATAAGGAGACCTATTGTTCTAAACTGTGGTGACAGACACAAACAGTGGCCTTGAAATCATCTTTATTCAAATGTATAGTTGGGTATAGTTAATATCATGGTGATGTATGCAGTCCACTGGAGTAATGTAAAACCAGGGCTAAAGTGGTTAAAACACGAGTTTCTTCTGCCATGGAAAAAGAAAAGAAAAGTGAAAGGAAAGGAAAGGAAAGGAAAGGAAAGGGGGGAAACACGTTTTAGCATATGTAGGGAGCAGCAAGCCAAACTTTAACACCCTTGAACAAGTGGTATGAAGTGTTTTGGAAATATGACATAATAATGGAGCAGTGCAGGAATTTCCATTTAATGTAACCACAGATCGAAGATAAACACTGGATGGATGAAAAGTTCTTCATTTTGGGTGACAAGTTCCACCCCTCGTTTACAGACATGTCGTCCCTCCACAAACCCTCACACACACACAAACACTCAGCAATACATGAACATCCCGCATTCACACCACACAAATGCCGATCTGGCCAAAGCTCAGATCCTAGGATATGGATTTGTTAAAACAGCTCCTTTCTCTATGTAATTGATCTTTGGATAAAACACTGCATGCAGGGTCAAGGAAGCAGTACCTGAGTTTGACCCTTAGATGGCGTTGTGTCCTAGCTTGATATTGCATGCTGGAATTAGTGAAACAACAAGTCCAGATTATCTTAATTTGCATGAGAAGTTGCTGTTAATAAGGGGTGGGATGGGGAACAGAAATAAATAAATAAATGAAAAAATAGAAAATGTCACTCCCATACTTTTCATACATCATCTGTGCTCTTGTTTAAACTTTGTGGGTCACTAATGCTGATGAAAGAGCCATCACTTGAAAACAGTTGGTGAAAACATGAAACTGCATGCCTTCCATCATGATGTGTCCATTTTTGTATATAGCTGTAATATATGTATGTCAGTCTTGTCCTGTGTTTAAATTATATTTTGCACTGAATGTACCAGAGATTTGAGTGCTAGTCTGGTCTCTTTTGTGCTCGTCTTTGTGCTTTAACACATTTTCCCTTGACACAGAACTGGCATATTTGAAAAGTGTTGTTAGAGCCATGATTTATCTTTTATCTTAATGCTTGGCCAATCAAAGGGCACCTGTCAGCTTACTCATTGAGTTTGCATTGCCATGGTCTAAAGTCCAGTTGCATACTTCAGTTGGCTACTGAAGGGACTAGAAATCCTACTAAGCTCCTCTAGATTTCACACTGATGACAGTATTATAAGCTGCAAAACAGATAGGCTAAGCAAAGGCTGATAACTTAAATAAAAGCAAGAATAATTTGTATAAAATAAAATACCAAATGTAGGCTATTAGTATAATTATAAATTATTTAAAACAGCCTTATTTTGAGAATACATGATATATAGCATTGATATATGTATTTGGTTACGCATTTTATTTTTATTTATCAGTAGCTTATAGAATATTACATTTTTACCACTTATTTTAAAATTGAGAAAATGACCAAGGCCTAATTTAGATTAGATTAGATTCAACTTTATTGTCATTGCACAAATACAGGTACAAGGCAATGAAATGCAGTTTAGGTCTAACCAAAAGTGCAATAGCAGCAAGTGCAGGATATACAATGGTTGAATAAGTGCAGGACATGGATATGTACTGAATATATATATATATATATATATATATATATATATATATATATATATAGAGAGAGAGAGAGAGAGAGAGAGAGAGAGAGAGAGAGAGAGAGAGAGAGAGAGAGAGAGAGAGAGAGATGGTTATTACTATAAACAATTTTACAGGTGAATATGTACAGTGAATAAATATACAGATGGCTATTACTATAAACAATTTTACAGATAGAGGTATAAAGAGACAGTAGCCTATATATATTAAAGAATACTTTAACTTTAAGAGCATATATATATATATATATATATATATATATATATATATATATATATATATATATATATATATATATATATATATATATATATATAAATAAAATATATATATATATATATATATATATATATATATATATATATATATATATATATATCTATAGTATATATATATATATATATATATATATATATATATATATATATACATTGTATGTATCGTACAATGGGCGAATTCTAACTACCACGATGATGACGGTAGTGGTGACGTAGTGCCTCACTTCACGTACTGGCATCAGACTCAGAGCAGAATTTGAAACTGAAGAACACGGTGACGGCGGACAAGAGGAGAAGAGCTGAATCCCAGAATTGAAAACCAATTTACCTCAGCATGAACTAGCCAGACGACCGTGTTTACTGTCCGTTCAGTTTCATTCAGAGTTTATTACAGATAGTTTGTCAGCTGAACTACAGCTGTTGTTCCCGTGAGAAGAGGAAGAGGGTGTCCGTTCTAACTTGTCGTGATTTGGTTCTGCGTGAAAAGAAGCGCTGTCTGTCTGTCGGTCGGTTTGTATTTTTAACAATATGAGACGAGTCGCCATATACGTTCATCTAAATAAAGTGCAGAGTTTAATCCAGGAGTTTTAGCGGAATCTTTGAGGGCTAAATGAGCTAATCTGCGCTAGCTAGAGGCTCTTAGCATCAGTGATCGTCTTCAAACTCAACCGAACTCACTCCAGTTAAGCGCATTCATTTATTGTCAAAACTTTCTGGATAACCGCGCCGCGAGCTAACTTAAACTCTCTTTCTGAAACCGTTTCACCGTTTACGGCGTGAACACTGTCAAGAGGCCGGTGGCAGTGGGTGTTTTCTTCCTGGTGGTGACTCTGAACATGAGCACGGTGCTGGTTAAGTGATAATAGCAGTCTGCACTCTTCACTGGACAGTGGACACTCGCTGGTGGTGATGGCCCGGAGGAGGCTGGACAGTCGCAGTGGATCCTCGGCTCTGCTGTCAGAGATCCACACTCACATCCACACGGATCTTCTGGATGCCGTTTTTGACATGAGCAACGAACTTGGCAGGTGTGTAAATAATCCTAATTCCCTAAAGTCTGTGTGTGTTTCCATCTTGAAATGCTTTATTTTATTATTATAATGAACATTATCATAATAAACGGTTTTCATATGCTGATTGATAAACAATACAGTGACTGCAAAACTGATGCTCAGTGCAGTAATGTAAATATGCATCGGTATGTTGTGGTTATTCTGTCATATTTCTTGTATTTCTCTGTTACAAAAGTACAGTAGGATGTTTAATGAAAAGAATATTTGTCATTGCAATGTAAAATAACTTTTTACATTTATTTTAATATGTGTTCATCAATGTAATTACATTTTAAATACATTTTCAGCATTACTCAAATCATCCTAATGTAATATGCTGATTTGGTGCTCAAGAAACATTTTTTATTATTATCAATTGTTTAAAACAGTTGTTCTGTTTAAATATATATGTGTAAACCATGATTCTTTATTTTTTATTTTATTTCAGGTTGTACTAATGAGTAGAAAGTAAAACAAAAAAGTTTATTTGAAATATAAATTGTTGTACATGTAAAATAGTTATTGTTACTTTTGATCAATTTAATGCACCTTTGCTGAATAAAAACATAAATTTTCATGTACCTGCTTATCTGCATGTATGTAGTTTAAATATGTATCATATATTGCCATTGAGTGAAGTATTGCAGTCCCAAATTATAAGCAGATATATGAACTTTAGGATAGCTGTTTCCTTGGTTTATTTAGTTTATTTTGTCTCAGGGTGAGTTGGACTGAAGGTTGTCTGCTGTATGGAGTTGGAGTCTGTCCTGCTTCTGTATTATTCAGGATTGGAAAGGCCTTGCTCACTGAACTGTGACTAATATGTGTGTGTGTCATTGCTAAAGCTCTACTGCAAGGCTTTTTGCAGGAAGGAAACCCATGTGGGAACCAGACCCAGTTTTGTGCGGTGTTGTAGATTGTACTGTGAATACTGAGAAAGAGGAAGTGATATTGGTCTCTTCCTCTTTCTCTCGTACCATTTGCATACAGCCATATTCAGGTTGTTTTTATGCTACCGGCTGTGTTGTTAAACAGGAAATCATTTCACAGTTCACTCACACTTTTAACTTGTCAGTGTGAAGATGTTTTGTTATTTGATTCTCTGGAGGAAGGTGCAGTTCTGTTGAAAGAATGTTTGAATACTGTGATATTTTTCATAGGTTTTATGACTACATTACAGTGAGAAACCTGGAAATATCAGCAATTTTTACCTGGCCTGGGAAAGTCATGTAAAATATTAAGAAATCATAGAACTATCAATACTGTATATTCATTCTACTCATGGGAGGGTTTTCTTTTTTCATATAAATATACACCGTTCAAAAGTTTTGAAGTTTTTTGGAAGGAAAGAAATGAAAAGTTTTATCAGCAAGAAAAAAGCATTGATAAAAAGTAAAAACATTGAAATATTAAAAAGATTTCAATTTTAATTAACAAATAAATTCTGTTCTTTTGAACTTTCTATTCATGGTTTCCACAAAAATATTAAGCAGCAGAACTGTTTTGAACATTAATACACAGACACTGGAAACTGGAGTAATGGTTGCAGAAAATTCAGCTTTGCCATCACAGGAAAAACTTACACATTACAATATGTTGAAATGGAAATAGCTATTTTAAAGTGTAATAATATGTCGCAACATTGTGAGGAGAGCACTATGTTAAAAAATGATGTTTGAATGGTAGTTTGTGTGTATATTTTGAATTTAACTGTCTACTTTGACTTGGATCCAAGATCTAACTCGATACATTATGCAATTTTCCGAACGGCTATGCATTCAGTGCGATACATCCTAAGATATAGTATAACAAAATTGTTTATGAAGATAATAGGCAAGGTGATGGTCTGGTCTAAAGAATTGTGGGATTGATTTTGAGTATATGCTTGTGGCCTAATGTCTCACCTGTTCATGCTGTGACAGTAATTGCAGTTTCTAGAGTAAAGACTGCCCCACATCAGTCATCTAACCTGATATTAAATGGTGAGAACATCTAGTGGAAGGTTTGACTCAGTTAATAACTATCTGTGTCAGTAAGAGCTTTGGTGTAAATGAGAGAACTGCTATAGGTGTGACTGAATGTGTGCAATGTGACAGCTTTACAGTGCATCATAAGTATTTAAAACCCCGGTATTAAAAATATAGGTTCTTTTTTATTTATCTCTCAAAATTTCCCACTTGTCACATTTTGCCTTCGTTATACTCATTTTATTCTTTCTCTACCTCTTTTTTATCTCTGTGCTCTCTGTTTGCCTCCTTCAGGGGGAAGTTTGCAGTGGTAAAGCGGTGTGTGGAAAAGGCCACAGGAAAAGTCTTCGCTGCAAAGTTCATCAAGAAGCGGCGACGAGGTCGCGACTGCAGGGCGGAGATCATTCATGAGATCGCCGTTTTGGAGGCAGCGAAGAACAACCCTCGGGTGGTGAACCTGCATGCTGTATATGAGACCGATCACGACCTCGTTTTAATGCTGGAATAGTGAGTGCTGTGATTAGATGCATCAGTAGCATGTGCCTGTTCACAATATGATCATTGGGTTCAGTACTAGGAATAACCCTGAATATATGTGTTAGTGCGGCAGGTGGAGAGATATTTGACCACTGTGTGTCAGAAGAGCTGCTTCCTGAAGGTCAGATGACCCGTCTGATCAGACAGATGCTTGAGGGCGTTCACCTACTCCACCAGAGCAGCGTGGTCCACCTGGATCTGAAGGTTAGGTGCACGGCTGCTTTTTTTCTTCATTGCACACATTTTGTCCTGCAAGTCCAGCCTTTTACCTATGATCCGCTCTGCTTCAAATAAATATCACATGTCTCTCTTTTGAAGAGCCATCTTATTTTTAATTTGATTATGTGCATCTCTTCTAAAAAGCACCAGTTTTGTTTATTGAGACAATGTTTTCTCTCATTCAGCCGCAGAATATTCTCCTGACCAGTCTGAGCCCAATGGGGGATATAAAGATAGTGGATTTTGGGTTGGCACGCAGGTTAGGCTCTGCTGGGGAGCTCAGAGAGATTCTGGGAACCCCTGAGTATGTCGGTAAGGTTCAATAAGTGTGATTCATCTTCAAAACAGAAAATGTCTTTGTGTTCATGGTCTCATGATAAAAGAAGAGTTCATGCTCAATGAAAGTGATGTATTTGGTCGTTTTGCTTTTGATCATTTGTCTAGCCCCTGAGATCCTGAACTATGAACCAATCACCACAGCAACAGACCTCTGGTGAGTCTTAATCTTTTTTATCAGGTGTTTCAATATACAAAGTTCCCACTGGGTGATATCTAGTCATGGAAATGAATAAAATTGTAAAAGGTCATGGGAATTTCAATGGTCAATAGGCATTTTTCTATTTATACACAGTTTTGTGGAAATGCATTTGTTGGGAGATGTGAGCATTCTGAATGTTGTCTACTATATTCTGTTAAAGGAACACTCCACCGTTTTTAGAAATAGGTACTTATTCAACTTCTTTCCTACATTTAGAAATGTGGGCAAATGTCATATGTGGGCATTTTTGTCTCAGTGCATGCATTGTTTCACTTTGGCAGGGTCGCCGCTATCTTAGCTTAGCATAATGAATGGAATCCTATGTTGCCAGCTAGCATGTCCCGACTCTAAGTAAAAGTGATCAAAATAAATAAATAAAACCCACCTAATTACTTCTTGTGGCCTAATTACACAGTGCTTTGCCTGTGCTTCCCCATAATATAGTCTGTTAATATCTGCCTAGGAAATCGCCTTGTCTTAATCTGCATTTCTATTTGTATTCGTTGTGAATACGCAGGCCACAAGAAGTAATTAGGTGGGTGTTTTTTTTTTTTTGATCACTTTTACTCGGGACATGCTAGCTGGCAACATAGGATTCCATTCATTATGCTAAGCTAAGCTAGCAGCGACCCTGCCAAACTAAAACAATGCATGCACCGAGACAAAAATGGATTTGCCCACATATCTAAATGTAAGAAAGATGTTGAATAAGCCCTATTTCTAAAAACGGTGGAGTGTTCCTTTAAGTAAAGACAAAAACTATACACTACTGTTCAAAAGTTTGGGGGAAGATTTTTTTTTAATCTTTTTGAAAAGGGTGCATTTATTTGATTAAAAATCAGTAATATTGTAAACTGTTTTTTACTATCAATGTTAAAAACAGTTGTACCACATAAATACTTTATACTTTTTGCAGGATCCTTTGATGAACAACATTAATTTGAAATAGAAATCTACTGACACTTTTGATCAATTTAATGAGATATTGTTGAATAAAAGTATTAATCTTTTTTCCTTTTTCTTTTTATAAATAAATCTTACTAAACTCCCAAACTTTTGAACAGTAGTGTACATGTCTGGACTATCATGCCTTGATAAAAAAAAAAAAAAATCTCAAACAAACTAAAACAAAGGTTAAATGTGCCCCAAACCCCTTTAAAACCAACCAGTAAACCAGCCTATCAAAACTGGGAGAGCAGTTAAGACCAGACACCAGCTGAGGCAGCAGCAGGGTGGTTTAACCCCTGCAGCCAAAACAAGACAGATTTAAAGTCGATTTGATACTAGAGTCAAATGACTTTGTGCTAATAAAGGATATTCCATGTTCATATATGTTTTTGTTTGACTTCAGGAGTGTGGGTGTGATCGCCTATATGCTGGTGACAGGAGAGTCTCCCTTCGCTGGCGAGGATAAACAGGAGACCTTCCTAAACGTATCCCAGGTGAACGTGGACTACAGCATAGAGGCCTTCTCACGGGTGTCTGAGCTGGCTGTCGACTTTATCCGGAAACTGCTGGTCAAAACACCAGAGTGAGTCTGTCCTTGAGTGACTGTCATTTCAGACACTTAGAGGAAGTGAAGTGAAGTTTGCCAAGCTCAGTTTGTACTGTGCAAAATTGCGTTCTGCTTCTAAATAATGAATCGTACAATAAGTGCTATGTAATACCCTTCCCCACTTCCAAAACCGTATTTATTCTGGGTCATATGGTTTTACTATGCATTACAGAGTTTTAGAAATGAAGTCGTTACAAACATTTAAATAGGCTTACAAATTAACTGATCAAATGATCACTCTTTTATGGCTCAAAGTATTCGGATATTGACTTTCTCTCCATTCCCAAAGATTGTATAACTGTTGGCTATCACAAAGTATAAAGTCCAGGATTCATTTTCTTTTCATTTGTCTTTAAACATGCATTCACAAGACAAAAAAGACTAAACTATTGAGAGTAAATGTTAGTAACCGAGTAACTGTTTAGCAAAAATGGAAGCAAAAAGTTTTGGTTGTTCTAAATAGTTATGATTTTACATTTGCACTAGTTGTCATAAACTAATTGAGGTACTTTGGTTTTATTACTGTTCTTGATGATGGTTTCAGGGTAATAGTTTCAGATTAGTTTCCACTCAGCCACATATCAAAGTCCTTGACATGAATTCTCCCCTCCTTTTTCAGAGATCGTCCCAGTGCAGCCGACTGCATGACCCATCCCTGGCTATGGCTCCACTATCCAGGTTCTGATCCAATCCCTGTGACCCCACGCACTCCCCGGGAAAGGAGTTTCGGGGGGAAGTGGTCTGCGCCACCCGAGGATCCTGAAGATAAAGAGAACATTCTGGACTCGCCACATGTCAAGAGGTTTCGTTTTGAGGAGGACATGTCAGCCATGGCTGACAGTGACCACTTATGCTGATCCTGAAGGGAAATGCACTCGCACTGAATAGCAGTGTCACAATTTTGGTCCTTAAGTACATTCCCCCACACGGCACCAGCAAACATGCTTCTTTTTCACCATCCTTTGGTTGACCAAAGAGGATCTTTTCACAAAAGGGTAATATTAATATTATAATAGTGAGAATCTAAATATCTATGTTGCTGTCCTGTCTCGAGATTTTTTTGTTTTTCCTGTCAAATTTGGATTTTAAATTATTAATTTGAATATATTTGTATTTTAATTGCCATTCAGTATCAAATTTAATGTCCTGCAGATCTTAGCCCATATTAATCTGGACACTAATTCCATTACTGCACTTAAAGCAACAATAAGGGATTTGAAAGAGACAGACGCTTGAGAGCAGCAGGCCACTCAGTGGTTTTTAATTCTGCTTTAATGAAGGATGAGAGTGTTTAGGCAAACTAATCTCAGTCTTTGTTCTCTGTGTCTCAGTGTCAGAGGGAGTTCTAGTTGTTTGATTAGACCTTGTTCGTTCAAAAACACCTTATTAGACTATCTCTGTTGAAAAGGTTCAGTACAGGAATGCCCTCAGTTTATGGGTGTGTTTTGTCTCGCATCCTCTCCTTTCGTGTGGTATTGACACATTAGTGGGCACTGTAAAAATGTGACTCAACACACACACGCACAACACGCCCTGGATTACACAAATATGTATGTATTGGTCACAGAACTTCCTTCTAGAGAATGACTAAAGAATTGCAGGAAAGCACTTAAACCCTCCATTATATGTGTTTCTGTGACTAAAATATGAGAAAATATTTGTAACAGCATTAGATTTAGTCAATCACGTCTATCTATTGATTTTTAAATAATTCTTGTTTTAAATATTTTCTTTTTTATTGCCAACGTATTGTATAATAAACTGTTATTAAGTACCCTTCTAGCATTCCCCTACGGCAGGCGCCTATTATCTCAATGCCTGCGATTGCCTATGATATACATAATCTTAAAATGACAGTTTTTATCTATGCACCAATCTGAGGTAATTCAGGGTTTTGTTACCTTTTTTGTACAGGTGTTTTTAAGCTAATGCCATTAACTGATGGAGGTTTCAGTACTCGTTCATTCTGAGCCTTATTCTCAGGGTTAGCTGTAACTGCAGTTTAACGGTGTATATTTCTCGAGTGCCTTTGTGTGCATTTTTTTCTCTATGCTTAACCCACACAGCCTCACTTGATCTCATGTAATACCAGTGTAGCACATTTATGCGGATTATTATATTATTATTAATGTTTAACCAGTCTTACTGCCGGTTTCACAGACACGTCTTAAGCTAGTCTCAGACTAAAATGCATGTTTGAGCTGTTTTAAATGAAAGAAACTTGCACTGACATATCTTAAAATATGTCAGTGCCAGTGTTTTGTCTCAAGATGCACACCAGTAATGTTTTTTTCTAAGGCACATTTATAAAGGGTGCCTAAATGCCCTAATTGAACTAAGGTCTAATCCTGGCTTAATCTAAACACTGTCTGTGAAACCGGGCCTTAATTACCATACTGGTACACCCTTTAAACGGATGGCCTGGTGTATTTAAAGTAAATTATTTGTTTGGACTCAGTGGTTTTGGAAATGGGGATACATATATGCAATGGGTTTTAGAAAAGAAAACCGTGTTAAAGTGTTAAAATATACATATGGTATATGTAGGGTATTTGGATATGTTGGGCATGAAAAGATGGGTCCTTGATGGCCGTTATTGTTGAAATTATATGGTTATGGTCAGACAGTGAATAATGTTTGGTTGTAATGAAAGTACGCAGTGTGAATTCTGGAATGAAAGCACATGAATGTCATTGTGGTGGAAAATTGTTTGTAAGAAAAAAAAGATTCTGCACATCAGATTGTTTGCAGTAATGCAACGTATGAGGGTTAGTGGAAAAATTGAGGGTTTATTGGTTTAATATAATTGACAGCTTTTCTGAGTGGCTGTTAGAACTGGAAATGTTAGTATTGCAGAATTCAGTCTTAAAGGTCGAGCCCTTAAGTTTTGTTCTGTTTAAAGGGGTGTGAAGAGTTTGTGTGTTTGTGTGCTCAGGGCCTTACGGTTTCCCAGAGATGTCACCAGTCTGCAATCATAATAGAGCTATTGTTTCCGAAGACGGTAGGCTCTTGTCACGGTCGTGTGCTCACTGTATGCCGTCATCTTAAAGGAAAACATGAATATATTCCTTGCCTGGGAAACGGCCTCAATTACGTCTAAGGGCCATGAGGTATTTGAAGCTGGAATTCAATAGAGAATAGGCCAGACTTTGGAGTGCATTTCGAAGCAGTTACTGTGGTATTTGCAGAAAGCTTGTGTAAAAAGCTTTGTAAAGACACTTTAAGGGATAAACTTTGTTCATGTACCACAATAAATGACGTTCAATTGAAGTTCAAATTCTAATAAAGCCATTGAGAGTCTAAAGTTGTAAAGGATGTAACCGTAATATCGATTTTTCTATATTGTTGTTTTATGACCCATAACAAAACAGTTTTGTTTAAAATAAAATACAACATCCCTTATTATATGACATTGATTTATTGAAATAATATCAAAGGAAAATCTCTCATTTATTAGCACTGACACCTGTCAGACTTCTCAAATGCGTCATCAGAATCCACCCCCTCCCTTAAATCTTAAATAAATAATAATAACATGAGCAAAGACAAAGAATCTGGGACTGATTAACAAATTAACAAATAATCATTTTAACTTAACATTTCTATGCCTTTAATCATTCTAACATAAACATTTGTAAACACATATATATTGTCTTACATTAACTTGAACCTTGGTGCCAGCTGTAGATTGATGTACCTTTCCTGTTTTATTTCATGTTGAATCAGCTTGAATTGCATTATTTAAAGTTCTAATTAAACAGATCACTGAAACATTTCAACATTTTTATTGGATTACATCAGCACGGAATGACTATGAAGCAGGAAGTACATTCATCGCATTACATTGAGGATATTACAAAATCTGCATATTCATTAGTATGCGGTATATTCAATACAGCACAATCCAAATAAAGTGCACCACCTAGAGCAGTCTTCTGAGATTCAATAGTAAATTCATTTGAGAGACTAACCATTACTCAGTGAATAAAACATCAAGACTTAGTCTGTAAATAAAATAAATCTAACCAAAAATATATTCTATACAATTCATTTCAATGGAAGATCCTTTGATTCTTTGATCTGATTATCAAATAAAAGCAATCCCAACTATTGAACACAAACACAGAACACATTTGAGAAAAAACAATGTAATTATGAAATACAGTTTGAGGCTGTAACATTGCTCTTCAGTGGGTTTGCTTGTCAGCAATGTTTTTAATATATATATTCCCTAGCAGGGCAAGGAAGTTTAGAAAGTGTTTTACATTCAAGAGTATCCATACCTAATTGGGGATACGCATACTTGAAATGAAAATTCAAGCTTATTAATTTAACAACAAAAACAAATTAATAATAAACTTTCAGATAGTTAATTTCTCTTTTCTTGGGAAATGAGAGCCCTTTAAACATGAGGAGATTATGGTTTAACTAAGCATATCTGCATTCCAAATAGACTATGTAAAACAAGTATCCTAGTATATCAGACAAAGATGGAGGTGGACGCAACAGGCAAACAATAAGGCTTAATGTCAGGCAGCTAAATGTTTTACATGTTTGGTCATTAAAGGTTTAGTTCACCCCAAAAATAGTTAATTACTCACCCTCATGTCCAAACCCATGAGACATTCGTTAATCTTTGAAACACAAAGGAAACATTTTTTTTAAATGAAACCTGAGAGGTTTCTCTCCTTCCATTGAAAGTCCAGGTGACCAAAACTTAAAAGATTTAAGTTTAATCCAAGTCTTGTGAAGCGATACGAGAACCAATGAGGTTCGTTCTAAGGCATGATGAATGCACGTTACGCACACGTGAACTACCATGTTTACTATTATGTGATGCGCTCTATGTATGTGTGTTTATATGTAAATAAAAGCCTAAATTATATCTGTTCATCATATAAAGTGGTCATATCCCTTCACACTTCATATGGATTCATTTTACAACACCTTTATGACCTTATTGGATCTAAGTTTTGGTCACCTGGACCTTCAATGGAAGGACAAAAACCTCTCAGGTTTCATTAAAAATATCTTAATTTGTGTTTTAACGATCAACCTAAATCTTGCGGTTTTGGAACAACATGAGGGCGAATAAAGGATGACAGCATTTTACTTTTTGGTGAACTATCCTTTTAAGCTTCAATCTTCTCTACTATTTATGAGTGTTGGGTAGGCAAACCCAAAGCTTTTTCTAACTACTACATCAGTGCTGTCTGGTTTGCAAAGAATACACTCCATGTTAAGACTTGAAAGCATAGATTGAGAACAGTCAGAACTCCTGAATGATGCGGAAGTGATTCTCAATGGATGCCGGCTCCTCCTCGAAGTGCAGTTTCTTGCTCAGACAGGCGCCGAGATCCTCCAGAGTCTTTATAAAGCGCTGGTGCTCTCGCCCAACCCATGCCCTCATTGGGTCCCTTACCTCATATGGAGTGACGTGGGCATGGACAGCCACCCCACTGGAGGCCAGCTCATCCAGAGCACATTTATCGGTCACCCACGTCTCGCTGCCACCAGGGTGTCCTCCGTCCAGCCAGTACATGTCTGAGAGACTGTCCAGAAACAGCCTCAGTTCTGGGTCTGCTCGAGCTCCAGCCAGCTCGTACACTATTTGATTGAGAACAACACATCCTTTACTGAAGCCCACTATGGTAAGGGTGAACCCTGCTGGAAGGGGGCCAGGGGTGGCTGTACCACCAAGAGGGGGTAAAGGATTTGGGAGACCAGCCCGCTGCATGCCATGACCCAGGAGTGCCCTCAGGTGGCGAATGGCTCCGTAGTCTGGAGAGTGTTCTGGTGCTCCAAATAGGTTGCTCTCTACAAAGTTCTGATAGCAACTGAACTTGTGTAGGTACATGCATGATGCACGGACTACCCAGATATGGCAGCCAGGAAAACGGTGGCCCAGGATGAGGGCAACACTCTCCAGACTCCAGGACTGCCATGGGGCAGCGTCAGGCTGGAGGGCCATTTCCTGCTGAAAGTTCTGGATAGTAGATGAGAATGAGAAGTTGAGAAGAGGGGATAAGCAGTCAAGAGGAAGAGAAATGTAACAACATATATTTAATGGAAAACTATCGAAAAAGGGTTCTAACCACTGATCCATATAATGTTCTCTATATAGATCAGTGGTTCTCACACATTTTGAGCAATTAATTTATTCTGTCATTTGTAATTTTATTTAAAAAAATGCATAGAGATTCTCATAAAGGGCAGTTTCTCACACTTTTACTCCTGCACATAACTAGAAAAATATATTTACTATAGAAATGTACATGACTTATTAATATTATCAACATAAAATATTAATTTATATGACTCCAAGCATGAAAAGCACAATTTTAAAATTCCCTGATATTTCCTAGTTTTCCATTACATGAATCAAGTATATTCAAGAAGAAAATAGCAGGACTAAATGTGCATGTCTTTACTTTTATCAAAAAGAAAAACGCTCCATTTATTCAGACATAATTCTATAGCTGTGTGAACTGTTCAAATGTTTGGGGTCAGTATGGTTTTAATTTTGAATGAAATTAATACTTTTATTCAGCAAGGATGCATCAAAATTGTAGCAAAACATTTCTATTTCAAATAAATGCTGGTCTGTACGGCGTTAATACGTGTCGTGGGCCTGTTTTCAATGTCTCCAATGAAAAACTAAATATAGAGATCCATCTCAGTCGCAAAAGAAGCTAAACTGTATCAAATGACTTTAGAGAATAATCCAAGAGGTATATCATCGTATTTTATACGGTCTCTATAAGACTCAATATGCTTATTTTATTTAATAAGAGGAACAACCCTTACACCGTATAAACAATATCTAATTCCTGGCACAGTTGAGAGCTTTAGTCACACAATATTGTCTGTAAAGTAATTGAGGAGGGCATGAGGACCACTTATGCAGTCGTGGTACCATGACAGGTGCAGGATCCATGACATGCACAAACCTGAATGTCTCCAGGAAAAAACACTACGTGTTTATTTCCATTCTGCAGGTTCTCTGTTTCGTTGTCACATCGTCTCTGCGTGTCCGTGGCGGGTCTTAAGAGTAGAACGTCATTTACGCGGTTTTGCTCATAACCGGGTACTGAAGTCAGGCGGAGCAGCCCGGGCGCAGCAGCAGATGTCCCGGTTACGCACAGCCCCGCAGCGGCGGTCATTTTCCTCGCTATAGCGGATAGCGATAAAAAAGCCACAACTGATCTGATACTTCCCAACAAAGGGATTATGTAGAGGCGAGTACGCGACCTGCAGCGTTAAGATCGAAACCATCCCTCCAAAACAAGCGCAAAAAGTAACGCCGCATGATCAAAAACTATTATCCTGCGTTCAGGATAATCCGGTGGGCAATCGGTCGTTGATTTGTTTTATCTTAAAATGAACCGAACGGTTAAGGACAATGAAATATGTATGGTTTATATTTGTTTATATTAAACGCCGCCAAGTGGCACTTTAGGGGAGCGTCAAAACTTGATAACGATGCGCATGCGCGGATTCAAGACGCATTGGTGAACACCAGCAGTGTGATACATAACGCATTTGGATTGACTGCGTGAATTTAACACTTTGTAGTGATTCATGTGGCAGCACCATGTCTATGCACAAAATGCACAAAAAGTTTTTTTTTTTAACTTCAGGGGGGCGGGATATAAATACTGACTCATGTCGGTTCTTTTGAACAACTCGCGTCAAAGAACCGGTTCAAAAACGATTTAGAATATGACGTATAGGATATCATTGCGTCATCATGTCACTACATAACGTGGCATATTACATGCGGCAAATGCTTTATTGGCACTGTTTTGTTGATGTTTGGTTGTACTTTATTTGTTGCAGCTATTTAACTAAAAAAACAAGTCGTTTTGAACCTAAACTTATTTAATACTAAATTGTATGACTATGATCTCTTAATATAATTAAATGCATAACCAATTGTTGTTTTTTAGCGTGTAAACGAGTCGTAAACAAAGTTTCAATACGTTTTATTTATTTTCAGAGCCTTTTTGTAAAACTGATTCATTGAGAAGTTTCGACTCAATAGAACAATTCGTTCACGAATCGGACGTCGCTAGCGGAAACAGCTGGGAGCATGTGTGCTCATGGACTTTCACGCTTTCAAGTAACATTGTGCATGAGAATCAAGGTACACGATGTTTGTGCGAATGTGAAAGTCAGACACTTATGAAAAGTATTAGTAAATTATCAACGGTGCCTCCTTAGTAGCTACGAGTATGATAAACTTTGGACTGTTAGACAGAAACTGATCAATATAAAGCTACCGAGTTTACACAACTAACTTATTCAGTCCTGAAAGTTCAAAACGTGAAGAACGTATATGTTCATGACATTTCTGTCAACTAGTTTCAAATGTTCTAACTTGGTCTGTTAAATATTGTGTGGGTTGGCTGATAGGTTTGTGGTCCGTGGGCCTGTTAATGTGTAAAGTGTTTCTGCTCTCTTGAGGGATGTCCTGCTCTGCTCTTGGTCGAAGGCTGGTTGCATGTCTCCTGAACATCTCGGAAGCTCGGAGAAGAGACCTGGTGGAGACAGTGGCTAGATCAGCCATCACTGATACACATGGTGAGAGTGAGACCGACTGGATCTACTAAATTTACCTTTATTAGTTAATTCTAAA
Organism: Gobiocypris rarus; assembly: GCA_023029165.1. Taxonomy (NCBI): domain Eukaryota; kingdom Metazoa; phylum Chordata; class Actinopteri; order Cypriniformes; family Gobionidae; genus Gobiocypris; species Gobiocypris rarus. The sequence continues at coordinate 29,311,555 of CM040910.1, forward strand.
CCAAATAATATTTCAAAGTGGTCATTAAACTGTATCCGAAGACATTAGGAATCTTTTCTTTGTATGTTAATGTGGCAAAACTGACCGAATCTCTCCGTCATAAGGAAAAAAGCGTGAAGGCATCACAGTGCTGAACATCTTCAATGATGTTGACTACAATCGCTCTGTCATTACTATTGTTGCAAGCATTGACCTAATAAGTGAGTTGCCTGCTTGTCCTTCCAGTTGTTTTTTAATAAATGTCCAGTTACTGAGAACAATTGTTTTGTAAGTAATTGTACAAAAGAGGCCAATCTTTATTGTTGTTAATTTCAGGGGAGGCTGTATTGTCGGCTTGTGAGCGTGCATACTCTCTAATTGACATGAATGTCCATGAGGGCACCCACCCATGTATGGGTGCAGTGGATCTGGTGCCTCTCTATCCACTGGGGGAGGAGGTGGGCCTTGAGGAGTGTGGAAAAGAGGCCCAGGGTATGTGACCATACATGTACAGAAGAAATGTTAAAATGCATTCTCTAAATATTCACATTGCAAAGTACAGATACGGTATCAAAATAATTTTAAAGTATACACTACCGGTCAAAAGTTTGAGAACAGTAAAAAAAAATATATGTTTTTAAAGAAGTATCTTCTGCTCACCAAGGCTGCATTTATGTTATTACAAATTTAAAAAAAAATTGTATTAATGTAATATTGTGAAATATTATTAAAATGTAAAATAACTGTTTTCTATTTGAATATATTTAAAAAATGTATTTATTCCTGTGATGGCAACACTCAATTTTGAGCATCACTATCCCAGTGTTCAGTGTCACATGATCCCTCAGAAATCATTCTAATATGATGATTTGCTGCTCAAGCAACATGTATGATTATTATCAATGTTGAAAGCAGTTGTGTCAAAATTTGTTTAGGATTATTTGATGAATAGAAAGTTCAAAAGAAAAGTATTTATCTGCAATAGAAAGCTTTTGTAACAGTACTATACCGTTCAAAAGTTTTGGGTATTGGGTATCAGAATTTGTATTTATTTATTTTTTGGGAAAGAACTTAAAGAAATTAATACATTTATTCAGCAAGGATGCTTTAAATTGATCAAGTGACAGTATAGACATTTATAATGTTGCAAAGGCTTTATATTTCAGACAAATGCTGTTCTTTTGAACTTTCTATGCATTAAATAATCCTAAAAAAAAGAATTGTACACCACTTTTTTTTTTTAACATTGATAATACCGGTAATAATAAATGTTTCTTGATCAGCATATGAGAATGATTTCTGGAGGATCATGTGACACTGAAGCCTGGAGTAATGATGCTGAAAATTCAGCTTTAAATCACATAAATACATTTCATTATAAAATATATTTAAGTCGAAAAAGTTTTATTAAATGGTCAAAATAATTCACAATAATACTGTTTTTGCTGTATTTTGAATCAAATAAATGCAGCCTTGGTGAGCAGAAGAGACTACTTTGAAAAATATTTTTAAAATCTTTTGACCGGTAGTGTACATAAGTATATAAATAAATAAGCTATTTTGGGCTCAGCATGCCATTATTGATAGGGCACTATTATTATTTTACAAATTAATTTTTATTTATTTTCAAATGTGAATGTCATTTTGTTCTTGTCTATGCTCCTCAACTGCTGTTTTCTTTCTTGTTTAGCATTAGCAACAGCTCTGACAGAACGAGTGGCAGGCACCAGTGCTTTTTTGTTTGGCTGGGCAGATTCTCCTCAGCGTCGAGGTCTGGCTCAAAGGAGGAAGGAGATCAGCTGGTTCAAAAAGGTCAAAGATATGTCAAGCATCCAGCCAGATGTAGGTCCACAGGTCACAAGGAGATACGGCATTACAGGTTATTTTTCCAAATCTGCATTCACAATATATAGAAAAAAAATGAAACAGCAAGGTAGAGTTTGCTTCACAGCAAAAGAGCACTATTGGGTTCTGGAAGTAAAAAAAAAAAAAAAAAACCTTCTTCAAGGAAGATACATTTTTCTTTGAGCGTTTATGCTTCTGTTGTGATTATCAGCAAAATAATGTTAAAATAAAGCTAAATTCTGAAGGAATTGAAAACTCTTTATATTGTTTGCAGTGCATCATTGTAGTTTATTCCCTCTTAAAACAGTTGATTTGTTTGGTTCATGTCATAGAACTGTTTATTTACGTTTTTTTTATATCCTGAATAACAACAATACCGCTAAAAAGAAGTTGTGTTCTCTTAAAAAAAATCTAGTATCTTCTAAGTTTTGATTATCTGTACTTGCAATGTAGGGACAGAACCCTTTCAGGTTTCATGAAAAATATCCTAATATGTGTTTTGAAGATTATTATAGGTTTTGAACGACATGACAGTGAGTAAATGATGACAGATTTTTAACTTTAAGAGAGTGTTTTAATATTTGAATCACTATTTGACCTTGACTAAACAAAACAAATAACAGCTTTTTGTTCTGCAGGTGTTGGCACCAGCCCCTACGTCATGAACTGTAACGTGACCATCGAAACCCAGGATCTGGCCCTGGGCCGGATTGTTGCTTTAGCAATCCGTGAATCCAGTTCTGGCGGTATCCCTGGAGTTCAGGTCATGGCCCTGCCACATGAAGGTGCTATAGAGATTGCTTGCAATGTGGAGAGTGTTGAGGGTGGTCCTCCGTTGTCTTCATCTTATGCTGAGGAACAATGGCCAAGCTTTGCCATTGGAGGGCAAAACTTCTGCCATGCTCCAGCCTCGCTAATCACAGCACGTGTAGCAGAGCTGGCAAGACACCATGGAGTGGCCATCAAGGGTACGGCCCTGGTGGGCTTTACCCCACGTGAGTGCCGTAGACTGGCAGAAGGAGCTCTCTCAAATGGCATTGGAGAGTTCTGGAAAGAGCTGCACCGTGTACACATGTGAACAAGCCAACAACTTTCAACACTTTGTTAACCAAATAACAAACAAATAAATGGTTATTTATAGGGAATTTGTTGAGCCACCAACAATAGATAATATGCCCTTATTACTACATATATATTAAATACAGTGCTTTAAGGGATAGTTAACCCAAAAATGAACACTCACTCATTCACTCACCCTCATGTTTTTTAAAACCTGCATTTTTTCTTCTGTGGAACACAAATATATTGTAAAGACTGTTGGCCACTCAATATATCTTCTTTTGCGTTTCACAGAATAGACATACAGGTTTGGAACGACATGAGGGTGAGAGTAAATGATGACAATTTTCTTTTTTGGGTAAACTCTCTTTAATAGTATTCATTTGGTTACAATGTAATTTCACCCAAACCTTTAAATAATAGAAGAGTCTTGCTACAGGGTAATTAAATGTAACAAATCATGTAAAATCAAAAAAATGTATCAACCTATGATAATTGTCTTAGTCTTTTAAACAACTGTGAGGATAGAATTCAAATTACATTTTATAAACATCACCTGACAAGTTTATAAAATATTACAAAAGCATATGATAGCCAAAATGGACGACTACAGGGACTCATTTAACAGTTCATCTATTGACAAAATTATAAAAAAAGATCGATCAAGAATACATTCTGTGAACTCAACAGTCCAATACGGTAGTGGAAATCTCTGCCGCAAAACCTGCAGGAGAAATCCGAGGCAGGCTAGATAGCTTGGATCCTGGCCTTCCTCTGTAGCCACTTTGTCTCAGTCTGCAGACTGAAGGTCTCCTCAAAGATGGAGAGGCCTTTCAACACAGCCTGTCTCCACTGAGGTCTGTCTTAGGCGGTAGCTTGCCAAAAGTCTGGGTTGATTCCGAGGGCCTTGCGATCTCTTTTGCAAGTGTCTGTGTACCTCAGGTGGGATATGCCTTGTTCCTTTTGACAGCTCGCCATACAGGAGATACTTCGGAATGCGGCCATCTTCCATTCGCACAACATGACCCAGCCATCGCATGTGTCTCTGCTTGAGAAATGTGAACATGGAAGAAATCCCTCCTCTCTCAATGACGGTGAAGTTGTGGGTCTTGTCCTGCCAGGTAATGCTTAGGATGCGACGAAGACCAAACATATTTAAAACGTTAAGTCAAATTTTTTGCCGAGCATGCAGGGTGACTCGCTACGTGACTCGGGGCGTGCTCACTACACAAGACTTATAGACCTGGTTCTTGGTAGACTCTGACAGCTTGTCATTAGCCCACGCTCTCTTTATCAGTCTATTCATGGCTGTGATAGCTTACCCAATTCGTACAACCTCAAATATATAGTCAGAGATTGAGATGCTGGGTGGAGGATTTACATCTTGTCCCATGACTTGCAGTGTCTGGCTGATGGTGAGCCCAAACTTTTGGCATGCTGTGCTGAAGCAATTCATCAGCTTTTGCAGATACTCAGTGAAATGTGTGGTGAGAGCGGCATCATCAGCTAATGGGAGGACCCCAAACACTTAATTCGGACTCTGGTCTTTGCTCTTAGTCTAGAAAAGATACTATATATGATTCAAATTGGACTACTACAGGCACTCAAGATCACTCATTTAACAGTTTGTCTATTGCCAAAATAATATTTAAGAAAAGGTCAGTCAATAATAGAAAATGATTGAAAATATTGAAATCAGGACTGTCAGAATCAGAATGCATAGTTCATATTTAAAAAATGTCTGTCAAAACCAACACGTTGAATCTGGCAAAGTTTTTCAGTTGGATTGCCATTCATTCTTTAGCATACATGAAGTATTTCACTCAGTCTCCTGATCATTCCGATTCAATATCAGCGAGTGAAGAACAAATGTATACTTGTGTGCGGTATGTATTATGCACATTACCAGCAAGTTTCTCCCTCTTCTCGGAAAGTGGATGCATTGAAAACATCCGGTAGTGTGGGTTTTTCAGGAAATGCATGTACTCACTGGACCTCTGCTTCTTGTAAATACTGCCATGTATTGTGCAGATTATTTTTTGACAGACATCGATGTTGTGATATTCAAATGATGTGGATTTGAATACTAAGCCTGCAAGTATTCAGTGAAGTGATGGATGCCCATGAGTGTGTCAGTGTTTTTAGTTCTAATATTCCAACCAACCAGTTTTTGACAAATGTGATGACATGCAGAAGGGGTGAAGAATGTTTAATTTTCGGGTAATTATAAAACTTGCTGGAGATGTCTAAATGCTCTTCGCATAGTTTGTTATACTTATTTTACATGTGTTTATTTCATGAGAGAGTGACATGTTTGGCTGGTCAAAAATGTTACGGTCACCTGTTGCAAATTCATTGATAATTTAATTTTCTACCATGAAAGGAGTGGTTTTGATGCACAAAGGTGGTTTTGTTGCTTATAAAAAATATTTCATTAAGCCCATGAAAATTTAGACCCCCTTGTGAATAATAGGGAAACTCACTTTTTTAAAAACTGTTGTTCCATTATTACCCCTTCTAAAATTATGACAGATTTAGACTACTTTTTTGTCAAAATGTTGGGAATAATTAGGTTTTGATAAAATAGGATGAACATGCTCCTCAAGCTTGAAATAAATATATTTTAAGTGCATCTTAAATGGGTAATATTCAATTGCGCTTTACTATGTTTTGGAGCAGTTCTGTGCAAAAGGTGATTTAATACCATAATGTGGGTTTAAACTGTGTCCTCCTTACTTGTTCATTACAAATGTGATGACATCCTGCTCATAGGTGTATAATTATACAAAGGCTAATTAGGTCAGTGCAGTTGACACCCCTTGATGATGTCATTCAGAGAATTATGGCTGTCAGCACTGGAACATTTAGGAGATTTAAGATTACATACTGTATGCATTGAATGAGTATCAGGGTGAGCAAGTACAGACAGCAACAGGAATTCTTATTTTACAAGTTCCTGCCAGAGATGAACTAGAATTTTGATTTCATTTGCATAAGATAATGCAGCCTCACATTAGCACTATCAAAAACAAAATTGTATAGGTTAGATGCCAATGTTATAATGCATTGAAGTCAGAAACTTTTAAAGATAATGTTTCAAGTCCACAGAAAAAAAACATTGCACTGCATGATCAGTATGTGCTTGGGTCATTTTCAGAAGCGTTCATGAAATAAACTCACCTACACAACTACAAATATAGTAGCATGCATTTTACACAAATTTTGCTGTTTTTTCCTTACAGTAATCCCTTTGTTAATCTTCGTTTCTATGCATGCAAACTAAAAACAAAACAAAAAAAACTGACAAGAACATCTGTACGAAAAGCATTAATACAATAATAACTTTTCAATGATGGTATTAAACCATGTCTTAAAACAAAATCATATATTGCACAATTGGTATGCAAGGAATTCAGCTGACCTGGTTTTTGCACTGGATCCAAAAACACTCACTATCATAATGGAACTGATATAATGGTTCTTCCAGAAAAAAAAAAAAAAAAAAAAAAGTTGGGTGCTTATCTAGATCAGTGCTTCTCAACTGGTTGGTCGCGATTGTTAGCTAGAAATTATTTGCATGAACGTATATTATTCTATTCATTAAGAGCAGTTTCCAGATTTCATTAACAGGTCATGTTTGTATGGTGTCTGTACATAAATACCACAACTGTGACTACATAAAAGTGACTATGATGGCTCATACCAACTAACTTTATTGTATTAACAAAAACTAGTTTGGGACTGCTATTTAATAGCCTTATTTTACACTGTTTATTTATAAGTAGTCACGCTTACAATATATATGTTATGTAAAGCAGGATGGTACTTGTGTGTCAACCATTTTTGTTGAGCAATTATTAATTTTTTTACACACACCCAGACAACCATGGAAAACGTGGGCCGAATGGCCAAACCAGTTGAGAATCACTTATCTGGACCAGAAATTGGAAAATCTCCTCAGGGTCTATAGCTTTCCTTACCAGAAGCTTTACACACTCCGACCACGAGATCTGCAGATAAAGCAGCTTGTCATGTTAACAGCCAAGAAAGAAATTAATACTTGGGCTATTTGTATTAGCTTCACTCATGCAGCTAATGTTAACATATATTAGAACTATTGGACTATTAGAAACACATTTGGCTGAATAACAAAAATATCCCTAAATTGATATGCATCCTATATATAACGTTAAATGTCTATATAACAAAAACACAGTGGTGTTACAGTATATAAAAGCAAGCATACATTTTCAGTGGTCACATTGCATTATAGAAAAGGCAACAACTTAAACAAATGGAACTGAAAAGATCAAGTAGAACAATTACAACAACCACAGGTATCAATTTCCCAACATTTTGTTCATTTATTCCTAATTAAATAATCCTAAGTGTCCAATCAAACTATCACCTTTCCTTTCACACGGTCACTTCTGGCATTTATTTTTTTGGCCAAAGAGGAGGGGGGGAGAGAACCCACATAGTCAGTCACTGAAGTTCTTTCCCCAATTTGCAACAGCAGTTAATCATTCCTGAAGCACATGACAACGCAATCACTATAAATTAGGAGAAGAAAGTGCATCGAGTGTTCAAGTAGGGTGTATAGTTTAACAACACATTTAGGGAAAGGAAATAACTGGTGGGCCACTCAACGGGCAAATAGTATGCCAACCTTTAACTGTAACAAGTTGAGTTCTAACCTTTTGTGATAAACTATGCAAATATCGGCATGTGACAACACAAAAGCACAGGTGGCAAAAAGTAGCATTAAACCTCGTATCTTTTGATTGGCAGTATTGTTTTATACTGTAAGGATGGTTTGTGGAAGGATTTTAGGGAGGAGTGGGAACATGTAAGTGGTTTTGCAGTCTCATCTCTTTGAAGCCCTTCTTGGGTCCCTGCCATTGCTAATTGTGACTGTGGGTTTAGGGGGAGCAGGGGGTCCCCCTGCAGTTACTGGGGGTGGTCCATTGCCTGTAACACGCCCATTTGGTCTTCCTGGAGCCCCAAAGTTGGGATCCCGAGGCACAGGTGCAGCACTGTTATTGGAAAATACTGGCCCAGTACCATTTCCTGTTGGGCAAACAATTAAAAACAAAAAGGTGGAAGACTTAATCATGTCAGAGACATACAAAATACACCGTACTGAGTGACCAGAAAAAGCGATTACTTTGTCTCATTTAACAGACACTTAACAAAATCAACTTACAAACAGGAGCGGGATCTCAGTAACTCCAATTTCAGAGACTGAACCTGCAACCTTCATTAGCAGCCCAGATTCCAAACCATTAATCTACCACTACAAAATCAGCATCCGTCACCTTAGTAGGACAGATTATGGGACATACTAGCCATATTTGCTCACCTGTCTGCACAGGAGTACCTGCATTTTGAGTCGGTGGAGAATTTCCACGCTGTTCTTTACCCTATTGAGAGGACGAGAGAGAGAGAGAGAGAGAGAGAGAGAGAGAACACCGGTTATGCACATTTTAATGGCTCGGTCATTGAATGTTAAAGTATCACAATGTATGCTTCTGCATAAAATCAGGGCTCGACAATAAGGACTGCCCGATGGCCCGGGGCCAGTGTGAAAGACACTCGGGCCAGATGACGGAACCGTCACTTGCCCGCTCGGGCCAGTGCTGAAACTTCACTGAAAGCGCGCGTTCTGATGGACTTTTCCTCATGACAGTGTGTTAGTGTGATCAGTATGAATTTTGGGAGAGATTGCACGTAATTCTACTAATCCCAGCAGATTTCGCGCTCGCATCTGAAGCGCGCACACACACATACCGTAATAAAGCCGCCTCTGAAATACAAATGCAAACATTTGCTTCTTTTTCCAGCTTATTATTGGTCAAATGCAGCTCTTGGTGCAGCTCTTAAAGGGTCGGACCTAATATTCTTTGTGATTAATGTTTATCAAACAACAAAATACAAATAGAAAAATCACCACATGATTGACTGAATAACTTTAATATATGTATTAGGAATCGGTGTACAATTAGAGTGAAGACTAAGCTGTTTTTTGTTTTGTTTTGATTATTTAATTTATCTTGATTGCTACTGTTAAACAGACTGTAGCTAAAAAATAAAGCACTGTTTGTCTTTGTTTGAAATTTGCCTTTTTGCTTATTTTTATTTTTAAAAAAAGATACAATTAAAAAATAAATATCTATTGTAATTATAAAATTACATAATGAAATATATTAAATTACTTATATAAAGATTTTGAAATAAGATTTTGGTCATCCCAACCTGTTCAGAATAGTGAAGGTTAGTGAATGTCAACATGACTGATAATGTTATATAAGGATGTTAAAACTGGCATGTAATTATTATTGCAAAAAGACAAGGGAATGGTCAAAAAGCAGAGAAGGAACATGCGGGCCAGTAGAAAAAATCCTTAGCGTTGAGCCCTGAAAATACGTCTACATACCGAGGTATACGTTCTAAACAAGCCAATGTTTTTACATAATAACTAAAGCAAATTTAGGCATGTAAATGATTGAACGGAAGTATAATCATTGAGGCGTCACACTGAGGTGCCATTTTGCATAAACATGAAGAACATTGAACTCACCATCTTGTTCTGCTGGTTAGCTTGTGCAAGCAGCTCTGGATTTGGCTCACTGAAATTTGGAACCTCAGAATACACCATACAGAACCTGTGAAAAAGACAAATGCACAATAAAGGCTGCTTCTAATGACTTTAACACAAGCCACTGAAGTAAAAAAAGGTCCCTTTTGTGAACATTGACATATTCAAAGAGTCTTACATTGCATTCAAGGTGTACATGTTTTAGTTCATATATTCTGAGAATTAAACCCATGACTTTGAGGTACGGCAACATGTCTATAAAAAGTGATTGACGGCTGTGGTGATTTTTGTTGTTGACAAAACCACCATCTAGAGAGCAAGGTGGCTGATAATCCATATTATGCAAATATATTGTAATATATATGAGACGTCCAATGAGATAACGGCTGACAAACGATGACTGAAATTAACAGTGTTCCTGCACTTCTTACCCAGTACATTTGCTAGAATTGCTTTTGTTAGTCGTATCATTTTTCAGCAATCTCACTCAGAGTATTTTCTTGACAATTAAATAATTGAGAAGCAAGGATAAAAAAAACTGTATATTTCACTAGCTCAAAAGCCAATTTCCTGCATAGTTTAGCTTCAACCTGCTCAAAGCAACTATTTGGATGTTTCTTAATTCTGAGGACCTTGATTAGCTGGTTGGGTAATAAACGCTACAGGAAAGTGGCCCTCCATGAACAGTATTTGAAATCCCTGCATTTCCATTTACTCACCAGGCTTGGAAAGAGAATAAAAATAAAAATTCCAGGTGTCACCATGGTAACCCTATATTAAAGTTATTTTAGACAGTTACTGAACGCAAACGTTTTGAATACAGCATCATGCATTACCTATTCAGATTCATCTGTCTGTAGATTTTGGAACCATCACACAAGAGCAAATGGCCATGGTGATTAATCACATTATACATTGTGAGAGGCAATATTTAATACTCACTCTCCTATTTTTTGTAAGTCTCCTCCTCGTCCAGTGTAAAGAGTAAGGCACCCCTTCCACATTGAAGCATAACTATCCAGACACAAATAATAATTCCAAGTTGAAACACGTCATCTGTACTTGAAGCATCATTTTTAAGAGCCGTAACACAAATATTTGTACTCTGCTCGTTTTTACAGCATATGGTTCCTATTGACATTAATTTTCACACACATCCTTAACATAGGTGTTGCATGATACTCAAAGCGGTTTAATCAAATGTATATTTGATTGACAGGTCTGAATAAAACACAGGAGGTGGCTCGTACCCTCTCGTAAGGCGGATGATGTCCCCAGGCTGGATGAGGCTGCCCAGTTCATCCCACACAGAGATGGCGATGCTGCCGCTCTTATCCGCCACTCTGCACGAGCGCACCTCGTGCCCGTCCTTTGTCTTCGTCACCCGACCTGCGCGTGCACAGCAAAGTTCAGTAAAATTTCAACCGTTGCAAAACTACTGAAAACACAGACGATTGAGTTACATGATGGGTGATGCGTGAAAAGTCAAAGCTACAAGATTACGGCAAACAGAGACGTCGAGCGTTAGACATGTTATTCATAAATGTTAGCTGTGAGGAATTAGCTCCGCCTGTGCTAATATACGGTCGTGAGGGGCACAGCAGTGAATCCACTTACCGATTTCCAAAACTATAAAGACGATATTAAGGTTTTTCGATCCGGGCTTTACATCTTTTATCAAGAGCACAGCTTCGTTGGAGATATTCGACATTTCTTAGAGCTGAGGTGAAGGCTAGCACACCGGCTAGCGAAACCACAGCTGTGTTGGAGGATTTCTTGATCTAAACCTAAATCTGTACTCTGTGTGGGTTGTTTTATTTGCCAAATAAACTTTATTTGGCGAATAAACTTGGTATGCAACACCCTTTTGGAAAGGCAGAGGTGTTACTAACGTAACATTTGAGGCAGTTTTTCTCACTTGACCATCGAGCTAAAGGAATGGAAGTAAAAGCAGGAAATGTTTCCTCCTACACGATTAAAACAATTTGTATAAAAACACTCAATTCGTTTTCCAGACAGATATGTTAGACTTCATTCTGCCCTTAACCTTAAAAACTACGACTCCAAGACTTGTCTCTAAGTCTGTCACTGCTCAAAGGGTCTTGCATCCAGATTCATTTAACGTTATACCGAGCCACGTTTTTTTTTGTTAACTTACACGATCAAGACACGACGTCAAGTTAACAAATACGTTATCTGTTAAAATCAGTTTTCTTTACACATATGCCGGTTATATTGCGGGTTGCGTTTAAAAGCGTGTCAGTGAGTTCAGTCACAAACACTGCCGGTCAAACTGAACACCAACGCGTCTCTTCATGTCACCTTCCATTCGAAAATCATTCACCTGGCGTCTAATCGACATTTACGGTAAAATACTAAAGCGACGAGACAGTAAATATAAAAACGGCTGTCAGGCGAAATAACTATATCTGCCTAACTTTAATGTGCGTTATGATCAGTTCGAAACTTCCTGGTGGCCTTTTAAATACTTATAACTCTATTATGTTTTCTACTTGTGACGTACTGCAATCTTACTCAGAAAGAGAATTTAAAAAAATCTATTTCGCAAAAGAGGGAACTCTCTATTTCACAGTGCTATCTGCCTCTCCCTTGCTAACAAAGAGTCTGATCTGCAGCAGTGTGTGTTCGGTTCTTTAAATTCTACCGGATGTACCATCGCACTGTTTCGCGGGGTGTTCACAGATGCGCTATTGTTGTTAAAATCACACATGCGATTTGAAAACACGCACATTTGTTTGATCAGACATTACAAATAATTCACTCCATGTTGCCAAGTATCATGAATATTACACGGGAACGGAAGCTTGAGAGACGCTTGTTGGTTTTTACCGTGTTCTTGTTACATTGAGCTCAATCTGATTGGACACCGTGAAGAATGTGTCCACATGGATAGGAAATAACCACTCCATTTCCTTGTACGATTGTCGACGTTGTGTAATATGATTTGATTACACGTTCCAAAATATTTCCAAAGGTATTAAGGTTGCACCATCACCTACCTCAGTAGTCCAAAGGTGTTGGCAGTAACAACGCGTTATTTTTGAAGTTTTGCTGTATTTATGTATTTAGGCTGAATTCAGGGTGATTGGGACACGTTTTCCAAGTCATCTAAATTGCAAACATTGTCCCAATCACCCTATATATCAATGAAGAGTACGGTAGTTAAACATACGCTGATGTTAAAATCAAATAAGGAAAGAAAATGTTAAAGGCTACGTAGACAAGTACATTTGCTTTTGTCATATTAAGCGCTCTGCTTTCGAATGAGAACATGACCGGCTGACTAGCTATTGTCAAATTATGATTTTTTTTTTAAACACGTTATAGTTGACATCATGCTACATTGTTTGCAGAGGTTTAGCAACAATAATTCACTGCAGTCTCGCGCTCACACATGCAAAAAGAAAAGTCGTCACGAACAGGATTCGAACCTGTGCGGGGAAACCCCATTGGATTTCGAGTCCAACGCCTTAACCTCTCGGCCACCGTGACGCCATTTTTATATTGTTGCTGCCATTTTTAAATTGTACGTATACCTGCAGATGTATCCAAATAACCCACCTACATTTGGCCTAACGTTATATGGCTTACTTAAAAAAATTAAATACTACCTAGACATATTTTTCGTCTCGATTTAATTTTTTTAGACAGTTTACGTTAATGTCTAAAATTGACATGGTCTTCAAATAAACTTCCATGATGTCACTTAGTTTTAGTGAATTAAAATACTATATATTTATTTATTTATTTATTTGCCAAACTTACGCTTTGAGTAACAGCTATTGATATTTCTTTAAAAAACTGATGTTCGTTTGATGGGTTTATAATCGCCAACAAGCAGATTAAATAGTAAACTGACGGCATTTGGCCACACGGCGGAGACATCATCTAAATGACTAAAAAGTTCAGTTCCAAAAAGGAAAAAAAGGGAGATAGGTGGCAGCTGAGAAGATAACAACAACAACAACAACTACAACAATAATACAGGGAATGTGAATCCCTGGTTTCCCTCCTAAACATTTTAATTTGAATAAAAATCTTAGCAATATTTTTCCAAATGTATTATTTAAAAGGCAGCAGCAACCACACCCTATAAGAAACGCCCTTCAGCTCCACATCGTGACTGAGATCTATAAAACCTAAAATTACATTCTGCATCCATCTGCACAGGCCTACTCTATAACCTGTACCTTTTGTACAAAGTAATCTCTGTTAGGGAAGGAAAAAGCTCACATGGTGTAATGACTCTTCTCTTTATGGCACATATATCACAGCTAGAATCTCCTCTTACATCTCATACCCCTTACATATTTCACACTGTCATTCTTATATCCGTTCCTCAATAATCCCTCAACTTGGAGAGATATAGAGGCTACGTAACCTGACTCCTCACTGGGAGCCAAAGAGATTTCACTTGCCAAACTCACATGGTTGATGTTGAGAACTACAGTGAGAACTAAGTTGTCTGTCTATATTCCACATTTACTAAGAGAAGAACACAGGACGACACCCAAAATCTTGATTTGCACTTCTAAGTTGCATTAACGAGTTAACCCCATAGACTGTAAAAAAATATGGGTGACGTCACGGACACTACGTCCATAGGTTTCTGAAGAACGTTTCTGAAGCCTAAAGTATGGCCGAGCTGGCGGTTGCCATCTTAGAAGCGCGTCATCGCGCGTCACTCCCAGATAACAGAAAATGGGCAAAGAGGCGGACCTGGGCGGAGCAGAGGTGCGGCTAGTGCACATGAAGATCAAATGTCTATGGATGGAAGATATTAGCGGTTGATTTTGAACATTTGAATCACGATTACTTTCCAGTTTACTCTGATGAGGACACCAAAGGCACTTTACAGTGATACGTTACTGACCCACAGTTTATGGTTTCAGTCTACAGCTAATCACAGTCTGGACGATTCTGAGTATAACGTCCATATCGTTTTAAATAAAATAATATATTAATAAATTATTTTTTATTAAAAATAAATTATTTGAAATCAAATTATTAATACATTAAATTATATTAGACTTTCACTCACCGGAAAAAATGAAGCCCAGGCTTCTTGGACGGTCTGTTAGTACAATTAACCCCACAGCATGCCATTTCATAATGATTGTGAGATAATGAGATAATCCCGAATAAAGCACGAACGCAGCAGAGATGACAAGTTCAATGGCCGAAATATATATATTCTTTTTTCTACTAAATTACAGTCGACGGAATAAGCTGAAGGAACGTGATGGCTAACAGAGATCAGACGGCTAATCATTAGTAATGACAGCAGCCGCAGCGGGAATCCACTGTCATCTGCTTGTCACTCAAAGTGGCCACGCCCTTAATTATGCAGAACTTTAAGGCTTAATATAATGTAAACAAATGAGTTATAAAAAAATTCACCCCCCTCACAGTTGTCATGAAGGGCAATATTAGCCATATAGACCAAAACCACAATTTGTACCAGGCTGTAAACATGTTTTTTTCTGCTGTAAAGTTGGCCATTTTAACATGAGGCTCAATGAGATTTTGCTCCCTTCTGGAGCCTGTCCCTAGTGGCCAATCGAGGAATTACAGTTCAAATCACTTCCGTATTGGCTTCAAGAGAAACTCCGGCTTGGTTAACCCGCGCACCGGATCGTGGGCGGAGGGGGGGTTGACGGAAGTGGGCGTGTCTCTACTTTTATTCACTTTTGTTTTATACAAACTCTTCAATCAACCATCACAAACTATGCATCATTTGAAAGCTAAAACACTCGAGATTCATGTTCTGAACTCGTTTTTGCAATAAATACACCAGAGAGGAAAGGGTTAAATAAAATGCAGAAGCACTAGCTATTTAAACATTAGCATAATGAACGCAGTACTCATCTTTCATCTCCTATCGTGCAGATCAGATCGGACGAATCCAAAAAACAACAGCATATATGTCCGTGTAAGAGTCCACTCTTCCAAATGCATCCCACTTTTTAATCCAAAACAACGAAAAAATAAGGAAAAAAACTAAAAATACTAATTTGTTTGCTTGGGCGTTTTGAGTTAGAGTAATCAATAGTGTCCATTTTCAATGAAATAGTGACTCAAATCCGTTTCTGACGATCTCCCCTGTGCTGTGGACTCTTCCTGTCACGTTAAACCCTCCCATGTCTCTCTGCTTCAATCACAGGCTCTCTGAGGAGTCATTACACAGAGTTGCCGCATTACTCGCTCCGCCAGCTGTCAATCAAAGCGCGCATGGTTTTCGTTGTATAAAGGCAATCAATGCCTAGTCAATGCCTTGCCAGCAAAGGTTTGATTGACGGACGTAGTAACTAATCACAAGGCATTATCTTACGTTGTGTTTGTAAGCATTATTGGTGAATATGCCTCTAGTCACAATCTCCATAGCAGCCAGGCATAGACAAAATATATACATAGACGCCCTATTGGCCGCTGGATCTTACGTCAACGGCGCCGCCATATTGCGAAGGGCAACATTCACATAACTCTCATAACTGGAATTGAGAAAAATGCCTGCTTCGTGTGCTTCTTGGTGCTGTACAAATCGCCGCACAATTGGAAGCAGCTCTCGGGGAATTACCTTTCACAAGTAAGACTGAACATTTGTTTCTGGTTGGTTTGGTCATTATATAATTAGTAATAGTAATGTTAGTTGGCCATCAGAGTCAGTCAGACTAAAATAGCTAACGTTAGTGATGTCGCTATTTAGCTGTGAAAGTTGAGACATGAGTTAAAATTATTTATATTTTAGTTTTAGCTTATATTATATTATAAGGTAAATTTCCTGAAATCTAAATATTAATTAATTTTTTCTTAAAATCGACTTTTATGACGAGTTCTCGCATCGGGTAGGCGACTGACATATTGTGACTCTTAATGTAGTTAACTAAGTTAGCTGGCTAGCTAACTTTTCTCACACATTGAAGGTTTTCCAAAGACAAAGAGTTGAGGAGACAGTGGGAAGTTGATGATTCCTGAACAGCTACGATTCCAGCGGTACATCTGCACACCGATTTAGCCAGGATCACGTCGAGCTCCTCTTCTGTTCAATTCGAGCATCAGGTAGGGATTTCAGATATTTCGAAATTATAAAAATATATAATTTGAAAAGAGGTACTATCTGATTAAAGAAAGAGCTGCATGAGTAATCGTAAAAAATATATTAATTAAAATACCTAAACTATCTTATTCTTAAATGACAATTATGTCTATTAAACCTTTGACAAGTTAGGATTACAGCAAAAAAATCGTGATTCATCCAGAATCACAAATGTATCCATTATTGTGCTGCTCTAGTTTACCCAAATATGAAACTTTAAAACACCATCAGGCCAAGGTGTGTGTGTGTGTGTGTGTGTGTGTGTGTGTGTGTGTGTGTGTGTGTGTGTGTGTGTGTGTGTGTGTGTGTGTGTGTGTGTGTGTGTGGACTGGTAATCCCTACGGTATGGGGACAAAATGTCCCCACAAAGATAACAATATCCAAATGTTTGTCCTTGTGGGGACATTTTTTGGTCCCCATGAGGAAAACATCTTATAAATCACACTAAGTGATGTTTTTCAAAAGTAAAAATGCAGAATGTCTCCTGTGATGGGTAGGTTTAGGGGCAGGGGCAGTGTAGGGGATAGAAAATATGGTTTGTACAGTATAAAATGCATTACGCCTATGGAATGTCCCCATAAAACATGGAAACACAGCGTGTGTGTGTGTGTGTGTGTGTGTGTGTGTGTGTGTGTGTGTGTTTGTTTTTAGGGATGGAATAGCAATCCTACTGCAGGCCAGATCCCGGGCATTTTCCGGCGTCTCATGGTCCAGTGCAATGTCTCTCCAAGCACTTCAGGGAATGCGGAACCACAGGATGAGACCGTGTCACTATCAGGGGTCCGTTCTTCATGCATTGCTAACTCAGTTAGCTGGATTTGATTGTGTGTGTGTGTGTGTGTGTGTGTGTGTTTGTTTTTAGGGGATGGAATAGCAATCCTACTGCAGGCCAGATCCCGGCATTTTCCGGCGTCTCATGGTCCAGTGCAATGTCTCTCCAAGCACTTCAGGGAATGCGGAACCACAGGATGAGACCGTGTCACTATCAGGGGTCCGTTCTTCATGCATTGCTAACTCAGTTAGCTGGATTTGATTGTTGATGATTTGGCCTGATCTTGGATTGTTTGGTTCTTCGAAGCTCATCCTGGACTTGCTGTCATAGCAACAGGTCCGTACTCAAACCTGCTTCGGAACAGTTTATTTCATGTAAACAGGATTAGACTTAATCTTTAGGTTATACTTAAAATCTGTCCCAGCCACTGCTACTTTATTACAAGAGTTCATTACTGAACCAGGGTCAATAATCATTTTAAATAATAATGGTAACACTTTACAATAAGGTTGTATTAGTTAACATTAGTTAATGCATTAGTTAACATGAACTAACCATGAACAACCCCTCTGTTCAGCATTAGTTCATCTTTGTAACGTTAGGTAATAAAAATACTGCTGTTCATGTTAGTTCACAGTGCATTAACTAATGTCAACAAGATTTTTTTAATGCATTAGTAAATGTTGAAATTAACATTAACAAAGATAAATAAATGCTTTATAAGTGCAGTTCATTATTAGTTCATGTTAACTAATGCATTAACTAATACAACCTTATTGTAAAGTGTTACCATAATAATAATATAAAAATGTATTTGAAAATATTATAATGCTGTGTATAATACTATAGACACAGCCACTTGATTGAGAGATTTATTTGTGATCATTATCACAATCATTTATCATTTTATTGGGCTCTTACACACATGCTGTACAGTTAATCTGAGCCGTGCATCCATTTGAGTGGTGACAGATATTATGAGATGGCTTGATGCGGCCGGAGATGAGTAATCTCAACAACTTAATCCAGATATTTTAATCCAGCAAATTAGCCAGAGATCAGTTATCACTATTAAAAGATCTGGGATCTGTCAAATCATCTCAGATGTATTAGGCGAGGTACGAAGAACGGACCCCAGCTGTTGAAATGTCATCTCT
Source organism: Gobiocypris rarus (assembly GCA_023029165.1). NCBI lineage: Eukaryota > Metazoa > Chordata > Actinopteri > Cypriniformes > Gobionidae > Gobiocypris > Gobiocypris rarus. The sequence goes on from CM040910.1 coordinate 29,330,082, forward strand.
AGCAGTGGAGGAATCTGAGGAGCTTCCATACCCTTTTGAAAAAGTTTCTGCACTTGTGTGTGACCACAGCTACCTGCCAACCTGCTTTGGTAGCCTTGCGGACAATGCCCTTGCGTACATTTCAGGTTTTGTGGTGCATCAGATTTTGAGAAAGCTTTCCTGTGATGTGTGCTGTGCTAGCTTGGTGGCAGATGCTGTCCTTTGATCAGAACTTGCTTTCACTGAAAAACAATGGAGGCTGATGATTCCTTCTGAAGGTACAGTGAAGGTGGTTCAGGTTTTCTCAAGGAGCACATTCAAGAAAAACAGTTTGGAACCATTAGTTGTCATTAGGTGTGTCTGTCTTTCACAAACCAAGGATGCACCACATTGCCAGACGTATCACTCTGACACTACACAGTGGCAACACTAGAAAAAGCTCTGCAAAACAATTATTTTCAAAGGGTTTTTAGCTCTAACCTCTGGTGACCTTACAAAGGATGACTGATTATAGATGATTGATGGATAATATATAGCCTTGTTATTATTATTTATTATTATTATTATTATTATTATTATTATTATTATAATACCAATACTATTATATTATTATTGTACCAGTATTTAATTTACTATTTTTGTTATTATCTATATATAATTCTGCAATTGATATTATATTGTATTTGCTATTATTATTGTTGTTGTTATATTATACCACTTGTGATTATCAATCTATTATAGTTATGCTGTTAAATTATTGTACTATTTACTAGTCACTATTTAACTTATTTTGTATTAGTGTCTATATTCTGTAATTGATATTTCATATTCCATTGCTATTATAGTATTATACAAACTATATGCTATTATCAATATATGATATTATACTAATGTATTTTTGATATTATATAGTTATACTATTCATTACTATTATAAGAAGCTTCTGTAGGACCCTGGGGGTCTCCGGACCCCAGTTTGAAAACTCCTGCACTAAACGATTTACTATTACTTTATCTTATATTTACAATTTGCATTGCACTTGTACCATATAATATGTATAAAGGATCCATCAATCTTCTCTGTTATTGTATATTTGGAGTATCTATCTATCCATCCATCCATTATCTTCCGCTTATCCGGGGCCGGGTCGCGGGGGCAACAGTCTAAGCAGAGACGCCCAGACTTCCCTCTCCCTAGCCACTTCCTCCAGCTCTTCCGGGGGAACCCAGAGGCGTTCCCAGACCAGCCGGGAGACATAATCCCTCCAGCGTGTCCTAGGTCTTCCCCAGGGCCTCCTCCCGGTGGAACGTGCCTGGAACACCTCCCTGGGAAGGCGTCCAGGAGGCATCCGAAATAGATGCCCTAGCCACCTCAGCTGGCTCCTCTCGATTTGGAGGAGCAACGGCTCTACTCTGAGCTCCACCCGAGTGACCGAGCTTCTCACCCTATCTCTAAGGGAGCACCCAGCCACCCTACGGAGAAAGCTCATTTCGGCCGCCTGTATCCGGGATCTTGTCCTTTCGGTCATGACCCACAGCTCATGACCATAGGTGAGAGTAGGAACGTAGATCGACCGGTTAATCGAGAGCTTTGCCTTACAGCTCAGCTCCTTCTTCACCACGACAGACCGGTACATCGACTGCATTACTGCAGAAGCTGCACCGATCCGCCTGTCGATCTCTCGTTCCATCCTTCCCTCACTCGTGAACAAGACCCCGAGATACCTGAACTCCTCCACTTGGGGCAGGAACTCTCCACCAACCTGAAGTGGGCAATCCACCCTTTTCCGACTGAGAACCATGGCCTCGGACTTGGAGGTGCTGATTCTCATCCCAGCCGCTTCACACTCGGCTGCAAACCGCCCCAGTGCACGCTGAAGGTCCTGGTTTGAGGAGGCCAACACGACAACATCATCCGCAAAAAGCAGCGACGAAATCGTATGGTCCTCAAACCGGACACTCTCCGGCCCTTGCGTCTAGAAATTCTGTCCATAAAAATTATGAACAGAACCGGTGACAAAGGGCAGCCCTGCCGGAGTCTAACATGCACCGGGAACAGGTCTGACTTACTGCCGGCAATGCGAACCAAGCTCTTGCTCGGTCATACAGGGAACAAACAGCCCTAAGCAGGGCCGCCAACCCCATACTCCCAGAGCACCCTCCACAGGATGCCACGAGGAACACGGTCGAATGCCTTCTCCAAATCCACAAAACACATGTGGACTGGTTGGGCAAACCCATGAACCCTCCAGCACCCTGAAAAGGGTATAGAGCTGGTCCAGTGTTCCACGACCGGGACGAAAACCACACTGTTCCTCCTGAATCCGAGGTTCCACTATCGGCCGAATTCTCCTCTCCAGTACCCTGGCATAGACTTTCCCGGGGAGGCTGAGAAGTGTGATCCCCCTATAGTTGGAACACACTCTCCGGTCCCCCTTCTTGAAAAGAGGGACCACCACCCCGGTCTGCCAGTCCAGAGGTACTGTCCCCAACCACCATGCGATGTTGCAGAGGCGTGTCAGCCAAGACAGCCCCACAACATCCAGAGACTTGAGGTACTCAGGGCGGATCTCATCCACCCCCGGTGCCTTGCCACGAGGAGCTTTTTAACCACCTCGATGACTTCAGCCCGGGTGATGGGCGAGTCCACTTCCGAGTCCCCAGCCACTGTTTCCTCAATGGAAGACATGTCGGTGGGATTGAGGAGATCCTCAAAGTATTCCTTCCACCGCCCGATGATATCCCCAGTTGAGGTCAACAGGTGCCCATCTCGACTGTAAACAGTGTTGGTAGGGCACTGCTTCCCCTCCTGAGGCGAACGCTTGCCAGAATCTCTTCGAGGCCAACCGATAGTCTTTCTCCATGGCCTCACCGAACTCCTCCCAGGCCCGATTTTTTGCCTCCACGACTACCCGGGCTGCAGCCCGCTTGGCCTGCCGGTACCCGTCAGCTGCCTCAGGAGTCCCACAAGCCAGCCTGGCCCGATAGGACTCCTTCTTCAGCTTGACGGCATCCCTTACTTCCGGTGTCCACCACCGGGTTCGGGGAGTATCTATCTGTAAATATTTATTATTTTAGTGCTATAAAAATGCTGAAAGCAGCCTGTCAGTGTGATTTGTATTTGGCCATTTGTTTCATTTTCTCAATGACGGTCAATTCTAAGCACAAGAAAAGCTAAAAGCGGGTTAAAGACAAAATGCTTTTTCCACAATAAGAAAACTTTATTTCCTTTAATGTGACAATTAAATTATATCTTCACAATTATTATCCAAGACTAAAAGCCAAATACATTACAAGCACTGATCTATATAAATGTTCTCTATATAAATCAGTGGTTACAAGCCTTACCTTTGACAATTCCATATGAAAATAAATATTTTATAAGTCTAACTATCGAGATTTTAAAGAACTAGAGATGGACATTTTTGTACATCTTAAACTACTGAAATTGGTTGATAAATGTAAACGTTATTTTTATTTTTATCCAGAGAAACCGCAGATCACCCGTCTACTTGCATTTGTCTTGTCCTCCGCAATATGGCGGACGCGTTGACGTATTGCAGCAACGTTCTAAAACGGCCAATAGGCGTCTATGTATTTATTATGTCTATGGCAGCCAGGTGCCTGCCAGTCAGATTACGCAACACTGCAGTGGAGCGCGCATGCAGGCTCTATGACAGACTGTTTTTATCAACTAAATGAGTTTTTTACACTTTAAAAATTCTGTAAATAGTTCATTTAGTTTTTCAGTAACTGCAAATTAATCATAATCAGCAGTTTATTGCAGATTTATTTGAATAAAAAACTACTCTTTGCAATTACAAATGTTCTAAAATAAAAACCCTTTTGGAAAGGGAGGCAAGTCTTTTCTTGATATAAAAGCTTACAGAAGCTACATTTTTGAGAGAATCATCCTCAAATTTGAATCAAAACATGATCAGACATTCAGTTTTATATTATGCTTATTTTCAGGACCTTAACATTAAAATCTCATAATTTTTCCCTAAGTGAATAATAAAAAATAAAAAACGCGAGTCACTTACATGTATATTTACATGTATATTACTCCGTTCATATAGGCTACAACTTTGAGCTATTATGACTCTTGGGTAACACTATTTGAAGGGTCTAGTTTAAAATAAGACCAGATTTATGAATATAGATCTAGGGTTTAAGAGCTGCAGACATTTTCATTTGGGAATGTCGTTTTCAGAAAATTTCAAAAATTGGGGCGCTGGTTAACAGGTTAATAATAATTGTTGTTGACAAAATCAACAAAACTTAAACTAGGCTGGTCCTGAAGTTGTTTTATTGATGTTGAGCATCGCTGCCGTGGTGTGACGCAACACCAGCATATGAGTGTGTCCGAGGGGCGTGAAGAGGCCTGCAGGCAGCACACCTGTAGAACATGCGGGTACACCATACCTCAGCTAACCAGTGGAAACTAGCCATCAATCCGTTCCCAGCTCTTCTTTTTCCAGTCAGTGGAAAATTAACTGCAGAGAAGATATCCATCAGAACCAGGAATGCACCTTCTTCAACTGGTATGTGTGTATATCAGAGATTGTGCGTGTACTGAATAGTTTAGTGTGAGATAGATGCGACTATCCAGAGAAACGATTAAAAGCTTATGGTACCTGGGTGTTAAGCTTTAGTTTAGAAGTCCATCTGGCAGTAATTTTTATGTTTCCAGGTCTGAGTATAACCTATTATTTCCAAAAAATCCAATAATCCAAAAAAATATTAGTGTTTAGGTGAATATGGCGTTATTACATCAGCCGTATGGAATGTTTGACAACACACAAATACTTCTGCTTCAGTGTAGCCTATACGTGTATTTATTAGTCTCTCTCTCTCTCTCTCTCTCTCTCTCTGTGTGTGTGTGTGTGCCCGTGCGCTACAGCAGTAATTGGAGAGTTGTTGGCAGTGGGCAAGGTTTCCATGGAGATGGCAGTCAATTGTGCTGGCTTTTCCCCAGAAAATTTGTAAACATCCTCATAGACATGTTATTCAAGCATCGGGATGGATTGCTGCTAAATACTTTACTAAAAGTAAAAAAAAAAACATAACTGTCTACATTTCACCTCTTGCTTTATTTTTATACTTTATAAAAAAGCACCATGTTTGTACATTGGTAATGATGTTTAATGGTGTTATTATATATTTCAAGGTGCTGTATGATTAGCATGTTCATATGTGATATATCATTTTACATGATACTCCAAAGTATTCGCATCACAATACTGAAAAAAAAAACAAAGTACTGTTTCCAAAAACCATAATACTTCCATTGTTGTTTATTGTAGACAATTTAATACTAAATCTTATGTACACTGACAGAAGAGAGTTTGGACTTCAGCATAACAAAGGGCAGATTGGCACACACATTGCCTCTCCTACACAAAGAAAAAAAAATAGATAGAGAGTGAGAGTTCAGGCGATTCAGTTCAGTCAATTTCATGGTATTCACAGGCTCCCACAGGAAAATATAGCTATTTTGGTGTATCATTGTGGTGACAGTGGTCTGAACTGCTGTACCATTCTCTGGGCCTTTGTACACAATCTATTTGAAATGGAATCTAAATGGAATTTCCTCCTACAAGAACATGCTTAATTTCTGAACATAACACAATAGGTTATAGTTACATTATTTTTCGGGTTAATTCAGGGCAATATGTTATTCCAGCAGACATGCTAACATTAAACAAGCTTGGGGACAAGATACCAGTGGCACAAGGGAGTAACTATGCTTCCCAAAGTCTCAAAAGTAGATGGAAGTCAGAGGGCTAGAAACAACTATATTTAAGAAGTAAGCTCAACAGTAGCTGCAGTCGACGGCGGAGACACGGGCACTTCTGCGGGTCTTGATTCTTTCTCCTCCTCTTCCTCCTTCCCATTTTCATCATTATCATCACTGTCGTCATCTTCTCTATCCACTTCCTCTTCAGCCAGAGTTGCAGATGGACCGTTCTCAAGATCTCCAGCCTCACCTGTGACGAACACCTCTCCCTCGGCACTTCCTGGTGTGGAGGGGCTAAGGTGATCATCTCCGTTTGCTTTTTCACTTGGGGAGCGTAACTCAGCCATGGGCAGCTCACCGTCAGGTCCTCCAATATTGGGAAGCTCAACTGGGGTGAGGTTTCTGGGTGAGCTCCCAGGCTGCTGGGAGGAGTCAGGGTCTCCATCTCGTACCTTCTTGACATTGAAGGTCATTGGCGAGACACGGAATGACGAGCTCTTGGAAGAGGTGCTCTTCGGGTGGTTGGGGATGAAGCTTTTCTTGATCTTCTCACGTTGTTCCGGAGGCACAATCTTGTTGATCTTCTTCTCGATGCTGCTTCGCGAGAAGGCCTTTTTCAGACTATCCACCTTCTTCAGACTGGAGCGCTTGAACTTGTCAGCACGAGAACGTTCTAGACGTTCATTTCCCAAACCTGGGAAGCTATCTTCATGCAGATCCACCATGGAATCATCACCGCCCTCTGCCAGGGGGCTCATTGCTCCTTTTTCCTCATCGTCATCAGAGGAGAGGCTGATGGTCTGCAAGCCTTCATCTTGAGAGTGGTTTAAATCAGTGAGTGGAGTTGGTGAAGATGGAGCGATTTCATCCTGAGAGGTGGAGGCCATGCCATCTTTAGTGAGCAGAGTGGAGGGGATTTCATTGTCCTCCTGAAATTGGAGAACAAGAAAACTTATTTAACAAATGCCTGTCCTTTATGGTTACAGTGCAGATATTGTGTTATAGTAAATCCTACTATAACCTGAATTTGATGTTAATAGGAAATAGTGCCCCTTCCCCATTTTTTTTGCATGTAAATTTTCGCATACAATCTTTCTCAAAGCCACTTACACTGCATACAGTTTATCAGTTGATGTATTCCATGGAAATTAAGACCCACAGCCTTGGCATTGCTCGCACCAGACTGTACAGTAAAGATTTGTTTCAGGTCCGCACACAATATTCTTGTACCAATAAGCAAAACAAAGAGATGAGTCAGTTTGCACTGTTGTTTTTTAAGTTATATTGTGCAATCTGTTGAAAAACCTGTTTGTGGCACAGCTAGCTTTAGAAGACATGTGGAGGCATTGTCTTGGAGTTATTCCAAAGCAATAAAAAATGGCACACGGTTTAGGTTTATTCTTCCCACCAAATTCCTTTTCAAAAGCTTTGATTTAAACTTACATGTATAAAAATGCAAACTGAAAAGTGAAATCTTGTTTCACTTAAAGTCAAAATTTTGGCTATGCTGCATATCTCAGTATGTTGAGAAAAAAATATGTGTGTTTGTGTGTGTGTGTGTGTGTGTGTGTGTGTGTGTGTGTGTGTGTGTGTGTGTGTGTGTGTGTGTGTGTATGTGTGGACTGGTAATCCCTTTACGGTATGGGGACAAAATGTCCCCACAAAGATGGCAATATCCAAATTTTTGTCCTTGTGGGGACATTTTTTGGTCCCCATGAGGAAAACATCTTATAAATCACACTAAGTGAGTTTTTTGAAAAGTAAAAATGCAGCATGTCTCCTGTGATGGGTAGGTTTAGGGGCAGGGGCAGTGTAGGGGATAGAAAATACGGTTTGTACAGTATAAAATGCATTACGCCTATGGAATGTCCCCATAAAACATGGAAACACAACATGTGTGTGTGTGTGTGTGTGTGTGTGTGTGTGTGTGTGTGTGTGTGTGTGTGTGTGTTACCTTATGCATAATTAAATCTTTGCTCAATCATTCAATCACTGAAATACCACCACCAAATATGCAACACCCTTTCAAATCTCTCTCTCTCTCTCTCTCTCTCTCTCTCTCTCTCTCTCTCTCTCTCTCTTAAACAGAGAGAAAGAGCGCAGAATATACTTTTCAACTCCAAAATATATAGTATATATATATATACTGTATACAATTTTAAAAAACACGCTCTTTCAAATCTCTCTCTGACAGAGATCTTCTCTTATCTCTCGCGCTCTCCCCTCATACTCGCAGACCCCTGACACATACCTCAGACACGGCTGCTGAGGTTTACAGGGGTTATGCTTCACGCTTAAGGAGTAAATTGAAGATCTGACCCTCAGGGAAGGGCGGATTAACAGCACGAATGGAGCTTTTGCACACGCACCTGCTTCCTCCTAAGGGCACTAAGCACACTCCCAGTAATTTAGAGCTTGCATTGTTCAATCTCTAAACATCTAAATTACAGATTTGTAGCCAGTATTTCAGTATGAAACTGTAAGTGCAAGTATATACATAAACAGATCTTCAGATGCCAATGTCCCTGTCACTAAATGAACCTTTTACAAGTCAAGCAATGTTCTATCCTATAAAGCACTCATTTATGCTCTTTTCAAGCTAGGGTTAGCAGTTTCATAGAGGCTATCTTTGAAAGCATAAGATCCCATCCTCCCTTCAGAGCGCTCTCCAAAACCACGCCTCCTCCAAAACACATGAACACGCATTTCCCTCTGATTTTAGGGATAAGTTAGGGTTAGGTTTTAGGGCTAGGGATGGAGTTGGCACTGAACTTTCTGACAGGAATGTTGTTCTCCAGGAACGTGTCTTGCTTGGCAGAATCACAGTGACTGGCTTATAACCCCCTGACAGCTGCAGATTCATTTGGGCGTTGATAGTGTGAGGATATAAACTCAAATGTTTTGGTCCTGAGACTTCCACAGAAGATTAATAGACCACTTCTTATATTAACTGCTATTAGGATGTAAAGAGTTTTCAACCAGTATAACACAAATTGTTTATGGAAAACCATGACTAGCTTTCATTCATTCAAAAGATATGCAAAAAAATCACACATTATTTTACCTTTCAATAAAAATGCAAAAGCTCCCGGTTGTTGAACATGCACTGTATAACACAATAAAATGTAATTACATCATAATGTAAAGACAACCTGATCCTCATGCCTTGCTTGTGTGCACAAAACTCTTTGCTATTATCAAGAAGTTGGTTTACAAATTCCAGTGAAAGAATGCAACTCCCCCTTTTTACATTCAATAAACAATCCCAATGCCTTCTTGATTAATATGAGAACCTTTTCTAAATGTTTTCATTGTAACAAATGTGTTTGTTTTTTATGGTCTAAAGGGATGGTACTTGTGCTCATCTTTGTTAACATTTCACCTTTGAATACCCAGTATCACCTGAGGGCAGAGATCCAGTCTAAACCAGTGTTGACTCTGGGCAAACCAGTTTCTTCACAAGCACATGTAACACCCCTCAGGTTCAAGAGCGATGTGGAAACCAGAGCTGGGAGTTGGCTGGGAGTTCGGTTAGCTCTGTAAAAGTATCAGCTTTTAATTTGTAATAACCTGATAATGTCTATATTTGTATTCTATTTCATAATTAATAATAGAGTGAAACTTAGGCAACACCTATATATATAAAAAAAATGTTTTACCAAGAAACTACGCTGATGAGATTTAGGGATTTAAAAAAAAAAACTTGAATTCTGTAAAAGGATTCCCTATTTAATTATGTTGATTCGGCTCAAATCTAATTAGTTTGTACCTTGAGGGTCTTGTCAGACGAAAAGTGCACACATGAAATATATCTCTATATAAGCTTGGGAAATTGCACACAGTAGGTTGACCCCAATTGGAAGGCTTTATTAAAATAGTCTCAACAGTAACAATGTCATGAAAGTAGTACAACTAATATTAGTATAAAAATGCATATTTTACAAAATTCTTTGGGAATGACGTCATGCAACTAGCTACAGTATCTACTATTCTATTCATATTTTGAATCCAAGCTGAAAACCAAAGCAGGGAGTCTCTGTTTGATTAGTTTCACTCTTCCTTTATCATTTGCATTCTTAGTTGAAGCTGTTAAAGTCTTTCTGATTGCGCTCTATATCCACCTTTCTTAACATTAGTTTCTCAGCCCTGTGTCTGGTAACAAAGTGATAAATCAAGACGTTTGCCTTTCAGATTTTGACCTTTATCTAAATACACAATGGCTTGTGAGGCTCAGAGGAAGAGAAAGAGGAGGGGACTGAAGAAAAGAGAGAAGGAGAACTTTTGAAAACATTGTGTCACATGCTGACACCCCTAGTTCAGTGTGTGTAATGGGAGCCTGTATAATTAATGCACCCCGCTGGAGGCCTCTGGACTTTTTGGAGTGGAAACATTGAAAGAGATGAGAGGGACTGTGTGTGTGTGTGTGTGTGTGTGTGTAGGCATGTGTGTGTGTGTGTGTGTGTGTGTGTGTGTGTGTGTGTGTGTGTGTGTGTGTGTGTGGACTGGTAATCCCTACGGTATGGGGACAAAATGCCCTACAAAGATGGCAATATCCAAAATCCTTGTCCTTGTGGGGACATTTTTTGTCCCATGAGGAAAACATCTTATAAATCACAATAAGTGATGTTTTTGAGAAAGTACAAATGCAGAATGTTTCCTGTGATGGGTAGGTTTAGGGGCAGGGGCAGTGTAGGGGATAGAAAATGTACAGTTTGTGCAGTATAAAATGCATTACGCCAATGGAATGTCCCCATTTCACAAAAACAAACGTGTGTGTGTGTGTGTGTGTGTGTGTGTGTGTGTGTGTGTGTGTGTGTGTGTGTGTGTGTGTGTGTGTGTGTGTGTGTGTGTGTGTGTGTGTGCTCTTACAACCTGAACAGACAACACAAGGGCAGCGGTATAAATCACACTAAGTGATGTTTTTTGAAAAAGTAAAAATGCAGCATGTCTCCTGTGATGGGTAGGTTTAGGGGCAGGGGCAGGGGCAGTGTAGGGGGATAGAAAATACGGTTTGTACAGTATAAAATGCATTACGCCTATGGAATGTCCCCATAAAACATGGAAACACAACATGTGTGTGTGTGTGTGTGTGTGTGTGTGTGTGTGTGGACTGGTAATCCCTACGGTATGGGGACAAAATGTCCCCACAAAGATGGCAATATCCAAATTTTTGTCCTTGTGGGGACATTTTTTTGGTCCCCATGAGGAAAACATCTTATAAATCACACTAAGTGATGTTTTTGAAAAGTAAAAATGCAGAATGTCTCCTGTGATGGGTAGGTTTAGGGGCAGGCAGTGTAGGGGATAGAAAATACGGTTTGTACAGTATAAAATGCATTACGCCTATGGAATGTCCCCATAAAACATGGAAACACAACATGTGTGTGTGTGTGTGTGTGTGTGTGTGTGTATGTCTGTGTGTGTGTGTGTGTGTGTGTGTGTGTGTGTGTGTGTGTTTCATCTTTCCCCATTTATTCAGATTTTTCAGGTTATTATTATCATTAACTAATATAAAAACTGAAACCTTCAAATAAATAAAATAAATACAATCTGAAATAAGTATAACATGAAACACACACACACACACACACACACACACACACACACACTAACATTACACACACACACACACACACACACACACACATGTTGTGTTTCCATGTTTTATGGGGACATTCCATATAATGCATTTTATACTGTACAAACCGTATTTTCTATCCCCTACACTGTGATGCAAACATCCACCAGTGACACATCCTTCCTTTGTGTTTTTTCTTTTCTTTTAATAGATATCATCCTCTATTGTTCTTATATTTGTCTTTCCTCTGTTTCGTTCCTGTGCTTTCTGCTGCCCTTGTGTTGTCTGTTCAGGTTGTAAGAGCCTGATCGACACACACACACACACACACACACACACACACACACACACACACACACACACACACACACACACACACACACACACACACACACACACACACACACACACACACACACACACACACACACACACACACACACACACACACACACACACACACAAAGGCACACAGTCTTTGTACTTTGTCTTTGATTCTGCAGCTGTCAATTCCTATGCAAATCTGACTCATAAAAAGTTTACACCATCTGCTCAAGTTTTGATTGTAAATTAATCTCTAACTATGAATATCAAGTGGAATATCATGTCTGAAATCCTTTTCTAATTTAACCCCATTCAAGTTAATTATAAACGTTTTATACACACACACACACACACAAACACACAAACACACAAAGGCACAGTCTTTGTACTTTGTCTTTTGGGTAAATGATTCTGCAGCTGTCAATTCCTATGCAAATCTGACTCATAAAAAGTTTACACCATCTGCACACGTTTTGATTGTAAATTAATCTCTAACTATGAATATCATGACTAAATATCATGTCTGAAATCCTTTTCTCTAATGTAACCCCATTCAAGTTAATTATAAAACACGTTTATAAGTATCTGAACACATAAAACACATTACTTGAAGCCCATATGTGATGCCCCATAAAATAAAATAAAAAAACCGCATTTGCAGAAAAACCAGAAAAAAATGTGCTCGCTCATCCGTTACCTGTTTATGATGTGTGGAAGAAGTTCAGGGAATCTTTGGCCTCGCTCCAGATGGAGAGAATAAGTATAAAACAACGGCCAACTGGCTTGAACACACAGTTCAGTGAGATGCTGGGCAAAGTAATGTGCTATCAACGTCTATGATCTGCAGCATTGTGGTAAAAACTATGGGAAAGTGATACTTAAAGGGCCATCTGTGGACTTTCGACCGTCTTTTACTGAATTAGCAGAGGTCAACTGCCCTGCAGAAACGAAGAGTGTTTTGTTTTATATAAAATCAAATTCTGACTTATTGCCTGAGCTGATGAGAACTAAGCTGTCTAAGAAGGGGTCTGATTGTATCTCATTCTCTCTCTCAGGTTCATATTAAGAAAGCTTCATTGTCTCTGTCTGTCTGGCCGCTTGCATTAATCACATGATTAGTCATGCTCCCCGAAGTATCATTTTTCTAATTAGACTGTATTTATTTGAGTGAGTCTAATAACACCTGCAGAAAGAGTGTGTCTGGATCATTTCACCTTCAAAGGGCTTGACTTTTCAGATCTCACCCCACCTCACCCTTGATGCATTTCTTATTTAAACAGAAAGTTTGGGTGGGGCATATACCAAAGAAAAGCTTGTCTATTATAAAAATAAAAAAAAAACGATATATTAACCAGTGAACCATTGCTACTTTCTAGTCGGTTGCAGATGGTATTTACATACAGGGGGTGGGGCATTCTTTATCTTTAGAACATTTAATAGGACAAATATCTGTGTTGTGCAGGCTGAGTCACACCGCACTTAACTGTGATCCCTTGCAAACATTACTAAGCATGGGTGCTGGAGGAATAATGACTAGGAGGCAGGAAAGTGCATGAGCACACTTCAGCTCCACTGCATCAGTGAAAAGATGAATGGTTCTTCATTTATGGTCATCATCACAAAATAAACCCTGACTGGGTGTTTGTATGCCGTACATTATCTGGAGCGATAGAAACATGAAACTAACACAGAATAGGAGGTTGCTGAGGCAACAGTCAAATATACAGTTTGGCTGTCATTATTCAAAAATATTTGACTGCTGAATGCTGCTATCGACCAATCAGAATCAAAGAATCAAGTATTTCAGACCGTTGTAATAAACAAACAACTACGTGTGTGCTTTTGTTAGTCGAGTGTTAAAGGGAGGAGTTGTGTTGTCAAACCAGAAATCCTGCACAGGGCCGAAACATGTCTGATCTCTCTCTCTCTCTCTCTCTCTCTCTCTCTCTCTCTCTCTCTCTCTCTCTCTCTCTCTCTCTCTCTCTCTCTCTCTCTACATCAGTTTGTTTTCCATTGTTCTTGTCCAGTTCATTCTATTTTGTTCTGCTCCTCTGCTGTTTCCTCCTTTATCACAATCTCTTCCATGGCCTTAAAGCTGTCGTGCTTTTCTTTCTTTCTTTCTCGCTTTTTTGCTTTGAGGCGAATCTCTGTTGGTTGAGGGTGGAGCTCAGGGAATGGCACAGGAATCATAATGAAAGGCAGCGGACAACAACAGTTTTATGCCAACCTGAGCTTTAAAAAAAAAAAAGATATAATTGCAATCTGAATCAGCCAGAACAAGTCTCTGAAATGCACCGATCACAATAAGCAAACAAATGTTCTCTCAGTGTCACAGAAAATAATCACTGATGAGATCAAATCAACACAATCAAATCCTGATGAATGTTATTTGTTGTTGAACAAAATGAACTGTGTGCACCCGCTGTGCGAAATGGATACAAATCTTTAAGGAAATCATGCTTTTGATTGATGAAAGAATGTGTTTTGTTGTATAACCAAGTGTTATTGTGCAGAACTATCAGATTGATCATCAGAATCTGCTCTGTCGCTATAAAAGGTCTTTCTCGTTATGGGAGGGCCTGTAAACACTGGCTATCGAGTTGTTTCCCTTCTCCCACCCTGTAAGACTGTCACTTTCCCACAATTCACATTTGCACACTCATATTTGTTCTACCTTTCATTGAACATCCTGATCTTGAGGATTGAACATCTATGTTATGCGAAATGCACAATTAAACAAATGCCGATGGATTAACTTGGTCAATCATGCGTGGCATTGCTTGGATCTCAAGCAGACTTACATCATCCAAAGGAAGGCGTTCCATGGCACCTCTGGGCCAAAATAAACCCTGAAAATGTTCAACAGGATTTCAGAGGGTGAACTAATGAGAGGAATCGAGCAACTACAAAGGTGTAAAAAATGACAGTTGTCAGATGGTTTCGTGAACGCCCACTGCAGAAACATCTCAGCCAAATCTTTCCTTCCTTCAAAAACATAAAAGCAGTAAAATATGTTTTATAACCATCCATAAAATCCTCATGTTTGCCATCAGTCATGCAGCTTGCCAAACTTTGCACGCCTTGGTGAAGACCTTAAAGGTGCATGTTAGCCCTTATAAGTATAGAAAGAGTTTTTTTGATGGACGTCATGGAAAATGCACAATCTTTATATCTTAGATTAACAAAAACAGCATAAGTTATGAGCAGTTGTCTAGATCATTGCTGTGAACATATTTAACGATCCTTTCACAAGCACTGTGATGCTGCAGTGAAGAGCTTCAGCACGTAGAACCACATTTTTCAAGAATCAACACTCAGTGAGAACACAGAAAGAGCAGTGATGCATTAAACAGAAACAAACAGAGGTTTAAATGGGCAGTAATTACTGCACATCATTAGTGCTTGTTAATGGAAACGACGCAGTTGACCGGAATGTCTCTCCCACACACATGCATTTTTCAGTGCCAAACTTGGTGTGTTTACTGCAGTTCTTTCATTCTTTCTTTCTTTCTTTCTTTCTTTCGGAGGGCTCTTGTGTGTTCCAACCACACCTTCCATCTGCAAATGCCTTTATACAGTGCACAGAACGTTTTTAATTACCACACAGGCTGCGTAAGCATCGTTAAGATGCCAAAAAATTGAACAAAGCAAGCAAATGAGCAACCAAAGAGCAATAGTGCTCTTCCAAAGCAAACTTCTGAGACGGTTCTCCTTGTGTTTGTATTCTGTGTTTACTTTCAATAGAGTGTTAAAGGGGTGGTCGCTCTACAGAACAATACACCATTGTTTTATTGGCCTATGGTATACGCACGTGCACATCACTTTTCATTTTTAAAGACAGAAAACAAAAAGAAGAGAAAAATGTCTCGACTTAAAAGAGTCAGTGAATTAAAGATCCTTATCACGTAGGGCTGCACAATTAATCGAATTACCAATCGTTACAGATGCCCTGCATGCTTAAGATGAGTGTTGTTTTTTCTTTCTACATGTTATCTTTAAGGGGTTTTCTATTGTTTTAGTTTTAGTATAACATTTTAACTTTTTTTATTTAAAGAAGAAACCAAACCAATGTATAGTTGACAATTGAGGCTTAATGCTATAGAAAAGCAATACAAGTTTTTCAGGCAGACTTCAGCTTGTTCATTTTCATATAAAAAAAATTGCCATACAGTTTCTTCAAACAAAGCTAAGCCACTCAAAACATCATTCAATAATCGCAATTTCATTTTCAAGGGAATAATCGGCAATTATGATTTTTTTCCTAATCGTGCAGCCCTTTGATCACGTCATATTTTTATTGACACGTGCAACAAATGTGAAACATTACCTGCAGCTATAATGCCGAACATGTGTCAGTGTCCCAAACAAGAAAGGAAAGTACATGCCTGTGCTGTTCTGTCACTATCTGATGCAATTTACCACATGGGAAAGTGTGCTTTGACAAAATTACTGTACAAGAACTAAAACACTAAGACACACTATAACAACTAACTATGGAAGTCAAGTGAAAAAAAAGGTCATTGTAAGATAAAGTTTAAGATAAGGACGTCTCGTTGTTTGACACACTGTCACAAGTATTAGAAACAAATTAACAATTACATGAAACCAAGTTTGCAATTATGAAACTCAGATTTACCTTTTTATTAATATTTATTTTTACTCTGAGGTGGAAACTTGCTTCCATACCTGACAGTCTAATAACATGCATACATTCTTAATTTCTATGTAAAAAACATGGTAGTGTATTTTCACAACAGAAGTGCTAGTCCAGTGAATGTCTGCGTGTGTTGCTCTTCTTTTCATCTTACAACACGTTCCCAAAGTATATATTACAATCTCCTGCAGAAAACTTTCTGCAAGCCTGCACTCACGCCAAAGTGTTTTAACAAGCTGAATACAGGTTGATTATCACATCAGAAAATCACCTGCTGCTAGCGATCTCAAAGGGAACGGTTAAGACTTGGGATCAGCCATTATCCGCACTGTTCAGCCTCATGGGCTTCTCTCTGACAGCTGGATTAGTCAAGAGTCATCATCACCCCGATAATCACCTCTCTCCACACTGATAGATTGCCCTTATTAAAAGAGTTTATTAAAAGCAATATCCTGAAAAGTTCCTGTTTTACTTAGGAGTCATTATAAAGTTAATCATTTTGAATTTGCATGCTCAAGTCTAAAAATCTGTTAACCTCAGCCTGTTTCAAGAAACTCTGATGAAGAATCAAATGTTTTGTCCAAAAAAGGAAATTCTTATAAAGACTTATGAGGACTTCTAATGAAGGAGTTAGATAAAAGTTTGTGTTTTCATATCTGTCGAGGTTCAAACACTCTTTGACATTTAGCTAATTCTGCTATTGAATAACATTAGCCTCAGGAAAACTGATTCCCAGAAATCATTTTGAAAAGCAGAACTCTAACACCCACAAAAAATGCCTCTACCTGCTTCTACAAGTTAAAGATCACTGTCCCAGCATGTAATGCTGCATGTGGCTCGCTCCAGGGCAATCAGATAAGAATACTATTCTAAAAGCATGAGCCCCACGCAGTCGCTTAAATCAACACAACGCACCTTTTACATTAACCATAAAGTATAATAGCACTTCCTGAGTGTGTAAAATTGCATTATCTGAACATACAAAAACACCTCACCAAAGATTAGAGGAAACTAAAGCACAGGTCACAAAGCTGGTTTAGCCAGAAGACTCGACTTTACAATCTCAGTTTGTTTTACATTTATTTGTAAGGAGAGGCTTTTAATTGAATGAACCTATTGTAAACAAAGTGAGCTTTGAGCTTTATGGCAAAGAATGATGAAGAATGTGAGAGTTTTGCAGGTAGCTCAAGATCAGTTACTGACAACTCTCATTGACACACATTCTGTAACAATACACATTCTTAAATGATCGCACACAAATGCACATATTGCCATTCCTCTGCAATCTGCGCAAACTTCAAACAATTCATCCCAGCTGCAGTCACAGGAAGAATTCCCATGCACTTTAGTTTCATTCATGATACACTACTGCACACGTGTCCTGTCACACACCACTAAAACCATACAACACTGAAATCTAACTTTCTCTGCAGTTATTGTGTGCATCCTCTTGCAAATATGTCAAAGAATCTCTAAAGAATAAATATATATATTCTTTGACATATATATATATATATATATATATATATATATATATATATATATATATATATATATATATATATATATATATATATATATATATATATATATATATATATATATATTTACATGGAGTTTAACAAAAAAAAGCAAAATTATTGTATCAAAGGAAGAGATAGAAAGCATGTGCTACAGTGTAAATAGCTTTAAAACAGTTTGATTAGCTATATGAAAAACAAGCTATAAAGTGTCCTCAAGTGTAGAAAAACCTAACTTGTTTTTAAAGGTTCCTCAAGAGTAGGACGATCTCAATCTGCTCACCTGAAAGATGATCACTTTAAAGTGGTTCCTCTTCAGCAGATGGGTGTGGTTGGCCTCCAGACGCTTCACCTGGCTGCTCTGTCTATCCAGGCGCTCCCTCACCTCCTTCACGTTGTTGCCAGTCTTGCGAGAACGCTCCAGCAGCTTGGACACGCTGTTGGCCGTGGACATGTGGCTCTTGGTAAGCCGGGTCACGTCCCCCTGCACCACCCTGACCGCCCCCTCCAGCTCGGCCTGCTTCTTCTCCATCCTCCGCTGGTTCTCCTGCACCGACTCAATCATCACCACCAGCTTGTCGAGCAGAGCCACCACCGTGATGGCGCTGACCTGGCCCCCAGGGGCTGTGGGGCTGGTGGGGGACTTGGGGCCCAGACGGGAAAGGGTGTTCGGGGAGGAGGGCATCGGGCTGGGGCTGAAGCTCGAAATGAGGAGATCTTGGGCATCCTGAGCATCCGGAGTCGGGGTGCATTCCTCCCTGGGTAAGGTGGTTGTGCTTCGCTCGGCGTGAGAGGAGTCTTCACCCATCCTGGAGTCAATGCTGGTGGTTTTGAATGGTGTGGTTAGATTGACTCTCACAGACACTCTCCTGCCTTCTGCGCCTCTCTAAAAACAACATTCCCAACGCTCCACTTAAAAACCTCTCACACACCCAGGGGAGGGGCCTGGTTGCTGTGGTAGTTAGCCCAGCCCATCAGAGTAATGTGAGTAAAGAGTGTCAGTGTGAAAGTGTCCCACTGCATATGTGTGTTTTCCCTCGGTGCAATTCCAGTATTCTTTGATCAGCTTGAATTTGCAGTCAGTAATTCTTTTGATAGTGTAGTGAGGCATATTTGGATGACATTAGCCACAGGAGTGTTTGTGTGAAGGAATGTGGGTGTATCTGTTTCTGTGTACGTGAATGTCACCTGAATGTCTCTTCATTTCGTCATGAATCTCTGCTGCCGTTTTGTCTCAGCTGTCCGGCAGACTAGAGAAATGTCACTATGGAAATCAGTATTTGGACAGTGAACTCAGTTAATCTGTGGCCATGACACCGTGCCAGACTCAAGCACCACACACACACACTATATGAATGCTTATAGAGAAGCATTTGTTCATCCAAAAATGAAAATTCTGTCATTATTTACTCACCTTTATGTCGTTCCAAACCTGTATGACCTTCTTCTGTGAAGCACAAAAGGAGAGGTTTTTATGAATGTTCACGTGGTTTTTTTCATACAATGAAATTGGATGGGGACCAGGGCCTGTCAAGCTCTAAAAAATGTGCTCACCATTCACTTTTCTCATAGGGAAAACAGAAGCTTGGACCAGGGTTATTATAGTTAACTAAAACTTAAACCGAAACTTTTGTTTCTTGAAAAAAATAAACTGTAATTGAAATAAAATAAAAAGTTTTTTTTTAGCTAGTTGCAAAGGCAACATTTCTAATTTGCATTTAGTTTAACTTGATCTACAAAAATTTAAAGCTGAAATACAACATCTGAATAATTCAAAACAATAATAAAAACTATAATAGTATCTCAATGACACTAAAACAACACTGGCTTGGACTGATAATACTATAACTAATTTTTTGTTCTACAAATTATAGAATCAATGAATCATAGGGTTCAGCAATATAGAAAAACAGACATGAGTGTGACTAACTTTTTATTTTTGGGTCAAATATCACTTTAGAAATGTAGAAGGATAGCAAAAAGTGTATTTAAAATGAGTAGAACAAACAACATGTATTACAATACCTTTAATGCTAATTGTGCAGGGTAAAAGTCAACAGACATCCAGCAGACATCTCACTGTAATCTTAAAAATAAACCATTAAATCAGCGCATTAGGATAATTTACCAAATGTGCTGTTCTTATGAGCTATTTGTAGGGATAAGCCCATGGGTCAGACTTTGAAAATGAACAAAGTAGCCTATATTGAATCTTGCTCAACAGTCTGAAAGAACAAAGAGAAGGAAAGACACTAAATCATTCATAGATCCGTGAAGTAAACATTGTGAAATAAATGCCTCACCTGCAAATCTGGTGTGGAGCTCATATCATAGATAAACACGCCACATTATTCTGTTTCGACCAGAGGTCATTTTCTGGATAATGACAATCAATAGGGACAAAGCAACATGCATAACTCAGATATTTGTAAGAGAGTGCAATTAAAGGACACTAACATAAACATAATCTCCCACATCCGTTCATTTCCTGGGACTAGAGGCGTTTGCTTCCCTCTCCCATGGCTGACTGCATGCACACACATACACAAAAGAAAACAGTGCTAATGTTTCCTCTGTTGTAGTTTGGTGGGGTATGTGTATTCCCCTGTCATGTGCTCAGATTATAGAAACAAAGCAAAACCCATCACCCAAATGACCCCACATCCCCACATCATTATAGGTCAAGCCAAAACATATAACATTATATTTAAAGGGTTAGCTCTTCATAATTTAAATAATTAGAACACATATATTTGCTTCAGGGAGACATATCAGGATTTATAAACAAAAGAGCATAAACCGTACGCACTTTTACTGTGTGATCTGCCTTCTTATAGATGTAAGGATTTTTACACTGTACAAACTGTATATTCTATCCCCTACCCAAAAACACAACCTCACAAAAACTTCTCTCTTACACACACACACACACACACACACACACACACACACACACACACACACACACACACACGCACATACACGTGACTGGTTCATTTGTACCATATCTTTGTGGGGATTCTCCATAGACGTAATGGTTTTTATACTGTACAAACCATATTATTTTCCTTTACACTAACCCTACCCATCACACAAAACTTTCTGCATTTTTACATTTTCAAAAAAAAAAAAAAAAAAAGAAGAAAAAGAAAATGGTATGATTATTAAGCTTGTTTCCTCATGGCGACCTCAATTCAGGTTCCTACGGTGACACGAGTCCCCAAGAGTCAGTGTGTGCATTCAGGTTGAAGTCCCCACCGGGATAGAAAAACATGAACACGCACGCACGCACGCACGCACACATACTCTCATCTTCTTTTATGTTCCACAAAAGAAAGAAAGCCAAACCTTTTTAGAAAGACATGAGGCGAGTAAATGATGACAAAATTCTAATTTGGGAGCAGAATCCCATTAAAAAGCTTTTCAATGAAGACATCCCATAATCATCCATTTATTGCAGTGAGGCCTGACCTCTGCAGGTAGAGGGTACTCACTGCAAAAAAATAAAAAAAATAAAATAAAATAAAATAAAATAATAAATTTACATTTACTGCAGTTTTACACTTATAGTTCAATGAAAGCAGAGAAAATAAGTGCTTGTTATGATACCTATACATTATTATATTTTTGGAACACATGCTTCAGTAATCTAAGTGAATTTACTTTAATGAATGCACGCTGCACTGAGTTGCATAATGATACTGTAAACCATCTCAATAATGTGCGGTGTTTCCTGTCCGTTATGTAAAAACATCCTGTTGTTGATTCTTTTTTAATGAGAGTCTGTAGATCGTCTTTCTCTTTAGTTTCATATTAGGCCTATTCGTGACTTATTGAGATGTCACTCATAGCGTTGCATGATTTGTGTTTCTGCATCATGGGAAAATTCCTGAGTATGCAGAGACATGTCACTGCAGAGCACACCAACCTTATGCCCGTGTTACATATAATTGCTACCTTTGTTTGTTTAAATCTTGGATGGCTTTGCTGGCAACAGGTTTTTCAATTTGACTGTTAGGTGAATGCAAACTCGGTGTCTGCTGAGAGATTGCGCTCGTGGCGTCACAGTAATGAGAAAGGAAAAGACTTCAGCCTTCATTAGACGAACGATAGCAGACAGATTTCTTTCTCTCGTCTCTGGGAACTTTTGACCAGCGATGAAAAAAGCAGAAGATGGTAAAAACATTTGAGAGATAATTTGACAATTTTCCTCAGATCTTGAAGGCCCCGAAGAACATTGTTTCTCAAAGCCTTCTCAACCACCCACGTTAAAAATGCTTTTCCTTGCATTTCATCCTGGCAAGATTTGTCAGTTTTTTGTTGTTGTTGTTGTTGTAAAGATCTTCAAGAATGCAACAAGAGTCAAACAACTGTCTAGCATTTTAAAGCAGAGCTCCTCAACCAGGGTTAATACAAATGCTATAAATTACATCCAGTATAAAATATTATAAAAACATTTATGGTTTGGTTCAAAATCTTGTAATGGTCAATCTGAAACTGAGGAACAACAAAACAATGACATTTACCTAAAAGCAGATGTTTTAATTGTGAAACTGTGGATCATGCTATGAAGGTCTTGGAATGGCTCAGATAAGTGCTTTCTTTACTGTTGCTAAAAATGCAAAGTATGTCTACTATGTACCCGTATCTTGCACTTATGTTTGACTGGAACTCTAGTGATCTGTGCAGAAAGCAAATTGGACATTATATGCAAATTTAGCGCTTACAGCATTGACAGTGTCATCAGGGCTACAATTTCATCCTGGATTGTTGAAAACACATGAATGCAAACATATGGATTGTTGAAAACACATGAATGCAAACATATATATACATATATACATATAAACATATATACTCTCTCTCTCTCTCTCTCTCTCTCTCTCTCTCTCTCTCTCTCTCTCTCACCCCTGTGGCACACAGACTGTCAGACAGGACAGGAAGTCCCGGGACTCCACAGGACTGGTCTGGCGATGAAGTAGGAAGAACTTCTGCAGACAATGAATGTCTGGAATTTCTAAGTCCTAAAGGGTCCTGTTCTCCACGTGACCTTTAGAGGTTAGTAACATTTCTCATCTTTTAAAGAGCTCAGCTACTTCAACCCCTTGATTGAAAAATCAAGGACTGACAGTATCATCTGTATATAGTTGCTAGTAAGTCATAGATGCCACACTATTAATGATATTGAACAACAGTCTCATTTAAAGGGAAATTAGGTTAATTTTGAAATGTACCACTATTATTTTTAAGTTAAGTCTCTTATGCTCATCAAGGCTGATTTATTTGGTAAAAATACAGTAAAAAATATTATATTGTTACAACTTAAAGGTGCCCTAGAATGGAAAACTGTATTTACCTTGGCAAAGAGGAGTGTTCGTGTTTAAATCCGTCAGTAATTTAAATCCCCCAATCATAGTTATCTTCTGTTAAAAGAACGTTTATACTTTCCAGTGTTTTAATTAAACGCGTGCAATCTGGCAACCATGTGCGGATGATCTGAAAACACAGACAAACAAGTAAGCTGCTTTTCAGCGATCTCCATTTGAGATGTTCTGCTTAAATTGTCATTCAGTCGGTCTGTGTTCTGTCATGATTTGAGCCGCTTGCGCTGTTTGCGTCTGTGTTACCTGAACAACTGCACTTGTGTGAGCTGCTGAAATAAGCCAACATTAATATTCATGACCCTTCCAAATAAGGCAAAACAGACCATTTCATTCTATGGACAATTTCTAGGGTTGTAAATGGACCTGTAAAACCGTATTTGGGCAATTTTTGCCATTAAATAAGTCACATGTAGATATCAGATCACAATTTAAAATATTGTTTAAACTCATTCTAGG
Source organism: Gobiocypris rarus (assembly GCA_023029165.1). Classification (NCBI taxonomy): domain Eukaryota; kingdom Metazoa; phylum Chordata; class Actinopteri; order Cypriniformes; family Gobionidae; genus Gobiocypris; species Gobiocypris rarus. Next base: position 29,353,716 of record CM040910.1, read on the forward strand.
GCACCTTTAAAATAACCACTCTCTATACTTTTTTAAATATAAATTTTGTGCTGCTTAATATTTTTGTGGAAACTGTGATACTTTTTTTATGGGATTATTTGATAAACAGAATATTCAAAAGAAAAGCATTTATTTGAAATATAATTTGTGTAACATTATAAATGTCTTTACTGTCACATTTGATCAATTTAATACATTCTTGCTGAAAAAAGTATTCATTTGATAAAAAGAAAATCTTTCTGATCCCAAACTTTTGAACAGTAGTGAACATAATTACATAAAGAACAACAACTAAATAATTGTTGAGATTGATTTTGCTGGGCCTGTTGAAGCCTCACGGTGTTTATCTGTAGAAAATAATTTTGCCAGTCCCACTATAATCACTTGAAATGACCTTCAAGTCAGATCCTTCAAAAATCATATCATCCACAAAATAATAAACACACGGTGCTTTGTGATATAAATTATTTATTTACATTACAGAAAAAGGACCCCATCAAGACAAACAAATTAACTATTGGAAATATTACCCATACATAACCAAATAACAGGACTTGTCCTATCATAGTGTCCTAAAATTCTCTGTTTGTGTCCTGTGCCACAGGTGCAAGGCATCGTGTGTCGAACCCATCGTCCTCCGTTATATCTGCACCATAGTCCTCTGTCCCTCTATCCCATCATCCAGCAGGATGCAGTTTCTCTGTGAGGACGGAGATTGAGTTTTTTTTTATTTTCTGTCCTCTATCCAAACTACGTTTCCCATGATTCTCTACTCATGAGTGCTCGCGGCGCTCAAATGAGGCGGGTGGAGGCGCGCAGGGTGTTTTCAGAGTTGTAGTGCATTGTGTTCTGCTTCTGTCGGTTGATTCTGTTGGTCCGTGGGCACTTCCTGTGGAGGAAGCAAAGGGATGTCCTTATTATACATATAACTTGTTTCCATCAGGTAGCTCTGTCATTTCTAATCGAAACAATGCCTGGAAGAAAAAAAAATCATATTTCAGAGCTTTTGCTATAAAAATATCTTGTATTGTTTATTGAGAGTTCCACAGCTATGATTTGAAACCGCATCACAGACTTTTCAACCCTGTCCACAAACCAGGGTCTGTTCCTTTCACTGAAGAACAGACAATTAAGCAACAAATAAATACAGACAACAAAGCTAAATTAACAGTGATTTCTAACGTATATTTTACTGCCCCTTACAGATTTAAACTGACAGATACTTTTTGACTGCAGTTTTTACATAATGTTATTCTTATTTTAAGTGCGTCATTTCTGTGCCATTAGTGATAACAAATGGAACTGCAATCTTTATGAGCTGCCTGAGTGAGTTCCACACAACATTTGCTTAACCAATGGCATGGACGGGACTACTTTTTTGTCTAAACAATGGAAGATGGATTATATGTTTTCTTTTAGAAACAATCTTTATTTTTACCATTTTATTTGGTGCCGCAATTACTTAAAATACTTTTAAGTGGAACTACTTTGTGCACTTTTAACTTCTGTTCCTTACACGGCAAGGGTATTGCATGGTGTTATTCAGCTGAAAATATCATACACACTGTAAAAAATCCAACTTATGTTTTGTATGACATATTCAGCTTTTAAAGTTTATTCAACTATTTAACATGAAAAAAGTTGAGATAACTAAATAAGTTGAGAAAACTCAAAAATGTTCTACAGCTGGTTGCCTTAAACTTTTAAGTTTTCTCAACTTTTTTTTTTTTTTTACAGTGCAGATATCTTTTTGGGCATACACCAATCAATTAAAAAATGTATCATTCAAACATTTGGGAACAGTGCAATTTTTTAAATGTTTTTGAAAAAAGTCTCTTATGCTCACCAAGGCTGCATTTATTTGAACAAAGATACAGAAATGTATAGTAATATTGAAAAAATATCATTACAATTTCAAATAAATGTTTTCTATTTTAATATATTTAACATCATTTATTCCTGTAATGCAAAGCTGAATTTTCAGCATTACTCCAGCATTACTCAGTGTTACATGATCCTTCAGAAATCACTGTAATATGCTGATTTGCTGCTCAAGAAACATTTCTTATTATTATCATCATCAATGCTGAAAACAACTATGCTGCTTAACATTTTTGTTGAAACTGTGAATCATTTTTTTCAGGATTAATTGATAAATAGAAAGTTATTTATTTTAAATATAAATAATACAAAAAATCTTACTAGGCCCAAACTTTTGAACAGTAGTGTGTGTAGACTGAAGATGATCTGTGGTTTAATGATCCATCCATCACTTCTTCTCATGATCTCTGAACATATTGAAAAGACTCTCTTCTGATGCATATTGCTGTAGATAGTAAGTTATTTAGTGCTACTAGTGATTTAAATTTCAGTACCAGACACATCCTTTAACAATGACCTTTCACAGAGTGTAAAGAACACACGCTGACAGGACCTCTCACTCTATAAAGAGCTTTGAGTGTGTGTGATCTACACAGGAGGTAGCTGTCCCCTGCTTTCCTTTGCAGTAGTACAACATGTGTGATATAATGCTGTGGTGGGTATTTACACTCACCGGGTGATACACAGCACCACTACACATATGATGGCCACCTGCAGAGCCCCAATGACAGACGCGATGAGGACGTAGCGGAGCTTTCCAGAGCCAGGCACCACATACAACACATTATACTCCTTTGTGTCACATTGCGGACCGCTGAATCCTGAGTGACAGCTGAAGAAAGAAACACAGCAATATGTACTTGCTAGAAAAGATGGATTTATTCAGGGTGTTTTAAAGTATTCACACTGTCTCTGTAATATCTAATTTCACACACACACACACACACATGCCGCTCTCAAAGTCCTTCCTAAGAAATACCTGCTGTTTTACTGTGGCATTTGCCAGAGAGACTCTCCTTTACAGTTTTATTTCTCTCAAGTAACCTTCTTTTGGTTTTTAGTGACTGTGATATGAGTTTTAAAGGGATCATGAATTGAGAAATCAAATTGTCCTTGAGCTTTTGACATATGGTCATCATACTATAAGAATATCCTCTTAAGTTTCAGAATAAGAAAAAGTCCTTTTATTGAAACCAATCTAAAAAAACAACTCCTTGGTAAAGGTGAAAGACCACTTCTGCAAAAGAAGATCAACGCCTACTTCATCAATGCAACTTTGGCCCGCCACTGGCGTGTTAGTGAGATGACGAGGAGAGCGATACAGGATCACTGGACTAACAATTAAATTACCTTCTAAAGGATCCTAATGCTAGGAATGTGGTTATTTTCAACAATGTGAATGTCTCAGTAGAGGATTATTTATTTGTAAAATCAGGTAAATCAGTCACAATTTTGGCGCAGGCTTTACAAAAGACTTTTACGATATGGACAACATGTAAGTAACTGTTCATTCGAATGCCTGATCTGTAACCAGCGATTTCTGATATGTAAAGATTCATGTACAGACTGATGTCTCAAAATTGTTTATGCTTGTTTATGTGTCAGTAAATCAAACCAGCGACTACACGGTCAACTTCACATGGTTTCTCTTAGTAGTATAAAAATAATCTGTTATTTAAACTGTGATTAAATTATATATGGAAAGCAATTAAAGAACGCTCCCTTTACAATCTCTGGAAATGTCAATCAAACAGCGTGAGATTATCAGTGACTGAGTTCTGGCCAAAACTCACTTTATAATAAACAAATCTCTTATTTACATCGTGTTAGCACTGTTAGTTATGATGAAAGCATCCGTGAGAGTACAGAACTCGAGTTGCAATGACGAGATCACTACATTCATGTACTCAACATGTCTGGGATCGGCTACAATGCACATCACTGCAACCTTTCATGCCATGATCTAAATATAATTTCATAGATCTAAATATAATGCCGTAATCATCACTTTTTCACAATAAGTTTTTGAGAGCTGTAATAGTAAAACCTTCCACATATAATACTTAGCTATTTCATGTGCAAAGGTGTTAGCCAATCACAACAGTGGTTACAGTAAAGTCTCCCAGCAGACTTAAAACAGAGGGCTAAAATCAGGGTAGGAAAATGCCTTTTATTTCTAAATTATGACATGTAAAAATCCTCAGGAAAAATTACAAAACAATGCAGTTCATGACCCCAATCAAACTTAATTAGCCAATTATTTTTTATTAAGCTAATGTGTGCACAATTCCAGTTAAACAACTTCTGTCCAAGCTTATTCTATAGAGTTGTAGATTGACTTTCCCAAAAAATGTGACAGTCAAGCAAAGAATGTTTGGGAATATTTGTCCTACCAATGAAATACCTGGGCTTTTACAGTTAAGAATATGTTATTTACTGAATAAAAACAATCATTGTTGAGGCAGATCTTATGCCGTTTGAACACTAGGGGGAGACAAAGGTCCGTGATATAGAGATACATAGGCAATCATAAGAAGCAGTGTGCCTAAACACACACACACTTATACACAATGCATTTTTCTAGATAGGATACGCTTGAGTGATCAGACACATCATGGGTGTCTGTGTGTACCTGCAGGATGGAGTTGAGAGCATGTTGGGATATTCGCAGTCTCCGTGAACACAATAGTTCTTATAGTGCTCAGGGCAAGGGATGTACAAGCCTCTCGCCACCTCTGAAACCTCAGGCTTCTCCTCTATATTTCAAACACAGATACACACAAGTTGGTCGAAACATCCGGAATCCAAGGTTATCATCAGAACCACAGAGTGTACATGTTAAAATCATACCATTAAACACTCACTCACCTGTGTAGTCTGTCCTGGCATATTGTCCATCTCCGGCTTTGGTGCCTGTAATCATGTCGCCTACAGGATAAGAAATGAATTCAGATGGTAAAATGAACAGATCTGCCTCAGCCAGTCTGCTGGTTATATAATAAAACATGTTTTATGTTTTCATTTGTACACTGTCATTTTGAAGATGATATTTGGGAAATTGCTATATTCCAGAGACTTTAATGATCATATGAACATGAATGATTTTGATTATGTAACAGTGATTTATAATGTTCATCTTTACATGTGTACTCTCTTGTTGTCTTATATAAATGCGAATTCAGTGGAAGAATACATCATGTAACAATGTAAGAAATGAATGTATTATATAAAGCAATCATAAATGATTTCAAAATGGTCTTCTTACCCTGACAGTGACCCAGGAACTTGACCTCGATTCGTTCCTGCCGCTGACAGGACGCCTCTTTTACCTGGCAGGGGTTGTCATAGGAACGGCCGTCTGATGCACACACAGGGTTAAAACTGATGTGGGAGCAGTCGATGTTACAGACGCACCTGGGTAGTGAGAAATAGCACGGTAAATGCCAATTACTGACAAATCAAAGACCGTGAAAAAGATCATTAAACAAGTGTCACACCTTGTTTGATCAAGCTGTCAGCTAAGAATAACACTTCAGACATGCAAACTGGGGACTCGAGAGTAATTGCTGGAGGGGTTTCAGTGTTTCTGATGCTGAAGCAAAATCTTTAATGGCCTCTTTGGAAATAATGCATCTTTTTTTTGGCCTTCTACCAATTTTTATTAAGATTAATTAGGAGAAAGAGGACAGGAAATGATGGGGAGGAGGAAATATCCAAGAAACGTCAAATGTCGGCCGGCCAAATGAGCAGTGCACAACCACACAACTCTAGGGGTTGGGAATCTTTGCAGATTTCCTGATTCAGTTTTGATTCTCAAGCGTACAGTTCAATTCCAATTCATTCTGCTAAATATCAGTTATAATGTCCATTTTCCTTACGTATGAAAGTGATTCTCCCTCTTCTAACGCTGTACATTTTACAGGGCATTGTATTGCACCAGTAACTCTTTTTGAATTAAAATAATTTAGACATGATATTATTTTGTGGTATCGTACATTACGTTACAATAGTAGACATGATAATAAAAAAAATGGATTTAAGGTTGCCAAAATAAATGGTAAATATTGGCTTTCAAGTGATTTCTTACAAAAGTGGCAAACATGGAAGTGTGACGCGCTAGAACAGACCTCATTTGTTCTTGCACGTCACACACGCACATTTGATCTTATCCTTTTAATGGCGCTCGCCGGTTGGCAAACCCACAGGCAACGGCTTGACAGCTGATGTAACATTAAGGATCAGATTTAGGATAGCCGTTACCGATCAGTTGAAAAAACTTGATCCTTTAGATCTTTAGATTTGCCTCGGGATGTCCCTAAAACATGTATTGTTCAGAATGTTAATAAGATTGTTTTTGTTTTTGAAAGAAGTCTCTCTTTTTTTCAACAAGGCTGCATTTATTTGATCAAAACTACAGTAAAAACAGTAATATTATGAAGAATTTAAAACAACTGTTTTCTACTGTAATATACAGTCAAACCGAAATTCTCACATTATTACAGGTTGTTCACTTTAAAATGGTAATAAAATGGTAATAAAACTCAGAGTTAAACTGTGTCAGAACAGATTCATCTTGATAATGTCAGATAACTTTGATAGAAAGGTATGTAATGGATTACAATCAACCAATCAGCTCTCAGCTGCTAAATGTAAGTACACAATTAGATTTAGGCTGTTTCATTACACAATTAGTACCATTTAGGTCAACCGATGACCATGCAATGCTTCATTTAGTTCAGTCTGTGGTGTAAAAGCTCACATTAGCAATTCAAAAAACACTTAAGCCAAACATGGTCAGGTCAAAGTGTCTGAATAATTCTGGTCTCAAATTTGTATACATTTTTGGGTATATGTCACAGTTTACTTTATTTTGCTATCCTCACTTACATAAATGAACTTAGTGTCCTGCACTAGTAAAATACTTATATCTGGTGTCTGAATAATTCATGGTTTGACTATATTTTAAAATTGTATTGATTCCTGTAATGGCAACGCTGAATTTTAAGCATCACTACTTCAGTCTTCAGTGTCTCATGATCCTTCAGAAATCATAATAAGCTGAATTGGTGTCAAGATACATATCATCAGTACAATTAATCATAGATATATTATCATCAGTGTTTTATTTTTGTGGAATAAAATATATATATAAAGATACACATATATATAAGTATAAAGAACATCACAGCAAAGTTTGTCCCATAACCGAAATCTGCCAGGAATGGACAGTTTTAAGTATTTTGTGTATTCTAGTGTTGCTGGTAGTTTCAATCAATCCCACGGACACTTGTTTTTATGCCTACAAGAAAATTGCTTTTGTAAGAGCCAGTTCTGCAAAGGGTGAACATTATGATTTTAATGTACACCTCTCCATCATGTATGAGTGTGTTAAGCTCAGCATTTTCACAGGTGTCCTGCGAGACTACAGCGCTGCAACATACAGATTACAATGGTAAAAAATACAAGCCTCTTTACAAAAGGTCTGCATCAGCGGGAACGGTAACCTCGCATAAACATTAACTGACATTCATAATTGCCCATTTGGCTTGAGGCTGGATGAATTACCATTAGAAACAGATTAACACCAACATCAACAGCGTTTTATGATGTGTCTAATCTATAAATGTTGATAAGGGTGTCAAGATTGCAAATGTAATGAGTAAAGTCTTTTTTCATCTACTCGGATCAGCGCAAAGCTGGAAGGGAAAGCTCGGGAATGAATGTGGACGGATTGAACTGGATGCAGCAGTGATTTTCAATCTATAGCACATTCTCGAGTCTATCATCTCAGGGGCTTAATGACTAGCACAGAGGACTGGCTTAGCAACCAAAGCACTGCGAACACATCAGTGGAGTATAATACAATGCTTCGTTTCAAACGAGAAATGATGAGTTTCAATGCTTTGATGTTCTTTCGCTCGTTTTAATGGCTGCTCTTATTCACATACCTTCATTAGTGACGGTAATGAGCGCTTATGTGCATGTGCGTATGCACGGATGAAAGGCTATGCGCTTCTGAGGAGGAGACAAAGACGCATTGAATACAGGACAAAGTTTCTGACATTTGCGACAGGCATTGCAACACATGCAGCTTTTGTATTCGTGTGTGAACTAGTCATTCATTTCTGAGAGAGAATAAAAAAAATCTGTCATCTTCTTCACTGTGTATGTTATGTGAGTTTATTTGGTATATTAGTATTTCCCAGAGGAGTTGATATACAAAGATCTGTCATGGCACATGCTAATAGGTTCTTGATTTATGCCGTGTTCCAGGCAGGTTTTTGAGCCCGTAAGTCTTCAAACCACGACTCACGGCTTTGTAGCGTTCCAGGCAAAATCACGCCAAACTGCCTAAGCACACGCCGGACTGTACGGGGCTTATGCTCATTTACAATCATTTCTATCGCCAAAGGTGCTTACTCCTTGCTTATTTGAGGGAAACGGAGGAGACAAAATGGGGCATAAGGCAAAATAAGCTGTTATACCTTTTATTTTACGTTGACTTTCATAAACACAGCATCCGTAGGGGCTGCCATTGTTGTTTCGCAGGCTATGTGACGTCAGAGCTCGTAACTGGGAGTAAATCAGTTCATGGGTGGAAAGTCACGGGTTTGACTGCCATTCCAGTGCAATTTCACGGATAAAAGGTTGGAATAACACGGGTTACTGGTTGCCTGAAACGCAGCATTAATCTGCTTGCAGTGATATCATTCTCTTTTGTGCACAGCTGATTCGTTCGTGCTCTATCAGTAGCCAATAAGCTTGCTGCTCAACATTCAAATACTTGCCTATCATTTGCTCTAGCAGTTTGCGGCACACTTTCAGAAACCCTTCACCTTCCCCAGCTCCACCTGTATAGATCTGCTCATGTATGCTTGCTGGTAAACAAGTTAATTTAACTTGAGTGCCACATTTTTAGAATGCCATGTCATGTGCGAGACGCTATAGATGTGAGTAGCAAGAGCAACTGTTAAAGACATTCATCTAGCGCGTTTACATTAAAACACAATGGGAAAGTAGCGCAGTGGAATGGAAAAACACATTCTGTGTGAACGACCCCTTTCTTGCTCACTGCAGCTTTTCGTGCATATTGGCAGTGGCAAGTTCCGTACTTGCTCTGCAGGAGCAGATCTATTCCGCCAAGACCAAACACATTAACATTGTCATATTCATAACAATGCCAAACTGTCAGAGTTGTCATGACAGAAATTAATTTATGGTGTGTATCTTCAGCATTCAGGTGTTTCTGCTGTAATTTCTCTCTAAAGTGCGTATGCGTCATCTGTGTGCCACTGCAGGAACATGTTGAGCAGAAATGACAATTAAACTGCTGTCCCCAGTCACTTCTCGCTGCAGCAAACAGACGACAGTATAATTATAAATCTGTCATTATTTTGTGTACGTGTTTCTTTCTTCAACTCTCCTTTTTATTATTTCAAACCTTCCAGTGAGCTTTAGTAGAGTAAGGAGCAGTTTTGTATTCTGGAACTACTGGAATAATGTGAAATGACTACAAACGTGAGATAAAAATATCTGTTTTAAATGGAGACGTTGACTGAATTGAACTATGGTATGGCAAGTCCACTCAAGGGCAGCTTTGATTGCTTGCCATTGCTAATTGAGATCTGTAATGCATTGTAATTTAGATAAGTTCCTGGGAACGTTGAATGTGAGATAAATCAAACAGGCACAATGATACTGAGATGTATTTATTGTGAAGCACTAGTAATGGTCACACAAACAACGGAACACACACACACACACACACACACTGTGACTGTCTGTAGTGGTCATAAAGGCTAATGTGTCTTGAGAGCATGAATATTTAATGTCGCCTCACGTTCTCTAGACACACACACACACACTGCAAATGCACTGCGCACACACACACACACACACACACACACACACACACACACACACACACACACACACACACACACACACACACACACACACACACACACACACACACACACACACACACACACACACACACACACACACACCCAAAGATTTCCAATAGCAAATCAAGTAATAATGGCTTTGCGAGTGAGTCAAACTGAAGGGATGAGATTTCCTTAAAAATTCAGGTTGTTTGGATGGTAGCCTCTGTATGTGTGTGAGTGTGTGTTTATCTTGTTGAGTGAGGGGATATGTCTTATTGATTTGTAAGAGCCATGTGGTTTCTCTGTTATCTAAACTTTTCCAGCATGGCCTGTGGGCTTCCTGTCTGTCCAGTTGCCCTTTACTCACACACGTCTCTCTCTCTCTCTCTCTCTCTCTCTCTCTCTCTCTCTCTCTCTCTCTCTCTCTCTCTCTCTCTCTCTCTCTCTCTCTCTATGGCTAGATTATGATGACAGTCTTTCTTTCTTTCTTTCTTTCTTTCTTTCTTTCTACATTGTAAAAAATTAGTGTAAAAACTGTAAAATATTGTACTGTTGTAAAAACTATTGTAAAAATGCAGAAAAAAATGTTAATAGGTTAACAGTAAGTTCCCGTACTATATAAAGGGAAAACTGTAAAAGATCACGTTTCATGTAATGTTTACAGTAAATTACTGTTAAATGTACTAGAAGTAAAAAAGGCAAATCAAATTATAATTTATAGGCAAAAACTGTAAAATGACATTCCCAGAATCCCGTCATACTTCAAAACATTTAGTTTAAAAATGTTTTCTTAATAGTTGTTGTAATCAGTTATGCAGTTATGTTTTGTTACATCTACTGTGTTAATGCAATAAACATTAATGAATGTGTATTGCATTATTTTCATGTCACCATGATGAAATGACACATTATATATACTATAGCATAATTCAGCTTGTGGAAAGGCTACTTGTGAGGAACTTCTTCATGTGGCTTCTTCTTATACCACCTGCGTGGTTGTCAGTACAGTATATGTTAAAGGTACAAAATAGATTTTAGTAGCAGTGTGTTGTTGTTGGATTTACCGCTTGTAAATTACCGTTTTTAAACTGTAAAATGTAAATATGTTTAAATTTTTACTGTATTTTTAAAATATTTTTTTCTGGCACCACAGTGTAATTATTATTGGTATTTTGGCTGCACAATAAACTGCATCTGGCCTTTAATTTGATGCAAACTCTTGTGACTTCTCTCTGGTCCACCCTGTCACAGGAAGGAAAGACTAAGAGCATTATTTAACACATTCAGTATATAGATTTACAGAACAATAATGTGTTTATTGATTCTTTAGACATATCAGCGGTCAATATCTGTTTGTCTGTCCACGGTATCTGCATAGCATTTTTAATGTGTTTTTAAAAAAAGGCGAATATTGTTGTGCCGATGCTACTAAAATCTACATAATGAATATATTAAATAATGTCTGGTTCACTATCTTTGTGGGGACTCACCATAGACATAATGGTTTTCATACCATACAAACTGTACATTCTATCCCCCTACACTGCCCCTGCCCCTAAACATACCCATCACAGGAAACATTCTGCATTTTTACTTTCTCAAAAAAACTCATCCTGTGTGATTTAATAGCCTTTTGAAAAGTGGGGACCGCTGGCTGGTCCCCATAATGTAGGTGATCTCAGGTTTTAATATCCGTATGGGGACATTAGGTCCCCACAATGTAATATAAACAAGGACACACACACACACACACACACACACACACACACACACACACACACACACACACACACACACACACAGTCCAAAACAACAGCCAAACAAATCCGGTGCTTGTCACTGTACACAATCAGTGCACAAACACACACAGACATGTTATTAATGCAGCTTATAGCACTGATTTTATTTATAATCTTTCATCTCATTTTTTCAGTAATCCTTTCAAATGACGCAGGAAGATGGAAAAATGGAGCGAGACTAAAAAAAAGAAGGACCGCTGATAGAGGTAGAGTATTATTTGGTGGAGGAACAGTGAGGTGAGTGAGTCATCTGCAGTCAAGTGTATCAGAGCGAGGGGCCTGTCATGGGACCATCCCTACGACTCAGGCATAAATGCCTCAAATTGTGCTGATATCTCTGAGGAGGGAGAGGCCGGGCTGTTTCATTCTGATGCCTCCAAACATCCCAGCTCTCCAGCCAGTGCTTGTTGAATCTTTAGTGAATCTACAGGCTGTCTTTGCCAAGGCCGACATGTAATTCCCTTCAGACGCCCTGAGAGAGATAGGCAGGAGGGAGGAAGAGAGGTTCTACTTCTATTAAGATTAAAGGGTAGTCTCGTTCACTCTTGCTGACAGTTTGAGCTGTTCACTGATGCCCAAGGCAACAAAAACCTCCTCTCCACATCCATGGGTGGATTTTAAATATATGATGTGAGTCATGATTTCTTCACATGTTTACAACTCAAATAGATTCTCTAGAAATTATAAACATTTCTCATGGAATATAGCATAACGATTTTGTTAGAAGAGCAAAGTGACTGCGTATGGTGGTTTTCTGCTTATTTTTTATTGAATATTAATGAGTTCTCAGAGCTGGAGCGCCGGAGCTAAATGGCCATTCATCTGCAGAGATGAAACTGTCATAATTAGCCTTGTTTCTTGCTCATTTATCTCGGGTTTGTTCTTAGAGTTCATTTTAAAGCAACTGAGATTCTTGAAGTATGTGGTCGAATCTCATATATTGCCCTATAGTGTCCTATATTCCATATCATGCTATTACAGTACCAAAACATTACAACATCCAACAAATATCTGTTACAGACCAGAGAAAGCTGCTGTTCACTACCATTTAAAAGTTTGAGGACAGTAATAATTTTTTTTTTAATAGAAATAAATATACTTTTAGTCAGCAAGGACACATTAAATTGATCAAAAGTGACCGCAAAGACATTTACAGTGTTACAAAAAATATATATTTCAAATAAATGCTGTTCTTTTAAACTTGAATCCTGAAAAAAATGCATCATGGTTTCTATAAAAATAATGAGAAGCACAATTACAATTGTGTCACATATACGCTCTGTTTTGCCTTATTTTCTTTGTTTTAGTTCTGTTCCAGTTTGCCTGTGTGCCCAATAATTTGACCCAGTTTAGTGTGTTTGATTAATCATTGCGTTCACCTGTTTTTTTGTTAATTACTACATTTAGTCTGTGTAAATATAGTCCTAGTTTTGCTCAGTTCTTTGTCCAGTTTCATCTTAAAGTGGATGTGTTTTCCCATGGTTCTGCCCTGTATCGTTTGGATTACTGAATTAAAAGACTATTTCCGCTCAGTGCGCTCTATATACAGCCACCCGTGACAGAAGACCGGACCCAAACAGTAGTTCATTTAGCTGCCCCCTCCCCCTCAGCTGGAAGACCACACCTGGGACTTCATCCATCTAGCAAAATGCACTACCTGGACCGCTCGCTCTGTGTCTTTTACCACACTAGCCTAAGGCATGCTTTCCATTGGACAGTCAAAGGGAAGATTTCACAGTTTGTAAAGTGGGTGCATGCGTGTAATTGAAGGCCTTTTACCATCTGATTGGCCAAGTTAGACATCGCCAGCCCCACTCCGCACCTAGAGACTAGCCAGCCACCAACCACTATCGTGACGGAGATTACGCATTCCCACCACAGATGGAGTGCCAAAGCCAACTGCGAGAGACAAGCCAGAGTCAGAGCCTCACAAAGAGTCTGACGAGGTGTGTGCCACCTACATCGACCGTTCCCATGTGGCTGCTTGTGAAGTTCAAGGGCATGAAGTGGATGCATTTAAAGAGGACCTGTGTTTCCCATTCCCTCTAGACCTGCCCAGCCCTAGTTGTCCTATATCTCCATTGGTATCCCCTCCCACCTACTCTACCAAAGCCAGCCAGTGCATCGGCCCAGCCTTCGCTGTTCTCTCCAGCTCCCCTACTCATCCATCCACCCAGCTGAGCTGCATGTATATGCATTTGATCTTCCAGTCACCAGCTCCATCCTGGCAAGAGGATTCCGTGGCTCCATGTCAGTCCTCCCGAGCCCTTGACTCCACCTCAACCCTCCTCTGACTCTTCAGCATCTTCTTGGTTGCAAGTTCCTCAGCTCCACCATGGTTTGTCAGTCCTTAGACTCCACCAGGCTCCCTCGTCCCTCCTGCCTCGCACCGACTTGATCAAGGGTCGACCCCATTACACCTCTGTGTTCTAGTCCTCTGGCTGTGCCTCTGTCCCTCCATCCCTCTGGCTCTATCAGTCTCATCCTTCACCCCAGCGCTGCCTTGGTACTCACTCCTCCGGCTATACCCCATCCTGCCGAGTCCCACCTCGCCTCGAAGCCTGCAGTCCCACCCTGGCCCTCCGGATCTCTGGTGTCACCTTGGGTCTCCGTCTCCTCTATTCTACCTGGGACTCCTCCATCTTCATCAATCTTCACCATTGTATTGTCGAGAGATTCTCCACCATGGCTCCTCCCTCAACGCTGCCATGTCCCTCACCTGTTCATTGTCCTCATCCACAGCCCTCCTCCGTGCTGTCATATAAATGTTCTGTTTTGGCTTTGTTTCCTAGTGGGTTTGATTTAATCATTCCATTTACCTTTGTTAATTACCTCATTTAGTTGAGTGTATATACCCCCTGCTTTGTTCCATTCTTTGTCCAGTCTAGTCTTTGCTAAAGGATTAGTTCACTTCAAAATTTAAATTTACTGATAATTGACTTTGTCATCAAAGGACCCCATTCTTTTGAACAGATTCGGTAAAACTGATTTGCATCTATTTTTCATACAATGAAAGTATATGGATACCAGGGTTGTCAAGTATAATTTTCAAGGCAAGATTTTTGTAAATTACTTACACTTTCAGTTTCTCATTTTAATATTCTCCAGAAGAAGTACATGTATGCAATATACAAAGTGCTTAACAGCTTTTTAAATGTATGAATTAGAGCAGTGTGATCATTTTCTGTCTATAGGTTTGGAATGATTTAACGCTGAGTAAGTAATGACAGATTCTTCATTTTTTTAAATTCCCTAAATAAATGCTTGGCAGGGCATCTTTCCTTTTTATCCTGTTTAGGTTTTTGTTTTATTCTATATTAGTTCTCCCAGTTTGTTTTTGTGCTTACCAGACATCTTCTGCATCAACGTCACACTCCGCCCCAAACTGGCAAATGTCACAGGTGGACGTCTCCTTCTGTCCATTCTCTGCCGAACCCTCGTTCCCTGCTTGGATACACAAAGACGAGACAAGCCAGCATAAGCTATTAAAGGTCTGAAAAATATTACTTGGGGCAAGATGTGCAGGCAATCACATTCCGTCTCTCTCTCTCTCTCTCTCTCTCTCACACACACACACACGCAAACATTCATGAATAGATGGAGAGACAGAGGACAGACATAATTCTCATTCTGCCTTTGTCTCTGGCTCTCATGAGAAGTTCAAATCCCCCACTGATCTTTCCTCAGCCTCGCCTCATTTCATCACGATGATTTCTGATATGCAGCTCCTGCTCCCTGGCGATAGAGGCTTCCCAGGAGCCGAAGCTTAAAGCCCCTCGCTATCGCATATCTGCCCTCATCAGTGGACGGGAAAAGCAATCCTGTACGCCATGGAATTTAAATTACGTCTCCTTCTCAGAGGATCATCGTTCCCCTTTGGATCCTGACCCTCCATTATGAGGTGCTATTTTTAAAACTTAGACCGCAAAGACAGAAAGATGAGAAAAGAAAGGCAAACGAATAGAAGGAAGAAAAAAGTAAAAGAAAGAAATATACTAAGAACAATGTTTAAGACACAGGTGTTTCAGTCATTGCATTCTTTTCTTTCATTTTGGTGTAGATGACAGCCAGAAATCCAAATTTAAATTCAGCAGTACTACATGAGAAACAGTTCAACTGCTTTTATAAACTGTTAATATTAAGTCATTTTAACAGTCTATCAGATACAATAGTGGCAGTTACGTATATTGTGCATTTTGCACCACCATTCAAAATAGTTTGAAACAAGTATTTGGAATCAAAATGAAAAGAATCAACTGTTGTGTCTTGTTGCTAAATGAATCAGTGTTCTGACTCTAAGGAGTGAATTATTCAATTATTCTAACTCATTTTTTTGTTTTGTCCTGAATGAGTTAGTATGATTCAATGCCTGACTTACTTTTGTTCTGAACAAATCAGTGATTTGAGCGAATAGCTTGAGGGAATGATAAATTTAAAAAAAGGTCACTTGTCAACATCTACTGGCATAGTGATGCGACCTGCAGAGCCACTAAAAATGCCCACCACTTATACATAGACTAACAGTCTGTCTGTAAGCACAAAAACAGACAATCGGAGAGACACAAACAATGAAAATTACAAGTGAATCAACAAAAACAGTCAAATTAATGCATGTACCTCCAAAACTGAGAGTATAAGATATAAGATTTTACTTTATTTTAATTACTTTATGTGAAGACAATGGCTATTAACATCACAAGCATGAGCTTAAAGATCAAACTTTTGCTCCAAACAAATCTCTTGTCCTGCATCATGACCGAAGCTGATTAACCCAGTGCCCAGCTTATCCCTGAGGTGTGGCTGCTTGGACCCAAGGGTCTGGAAATGAGAGACATGTTAGAGGGAAGGGGCAGTAATGGTTATCTCCAGCTTTAGATGGACCCTCTGAATTGATTTTCCCTGACCAGAATCACAATCGATCACCAACCGCCTCTGCATTCATCTGGAACCGCTAACAAAAAAATCCTGGTTCTGGCCTCGTTTAAGAATATCTATGATACACTGTGTGTGAACACCCAAGGTCAATGATTGATTTGATATATCTTTTGTGGATAATGGCAGAACAAATCTTTGTTGTTGTTAATGAAGAATCTTTTAAAGTGATTTAAATGTTTCATAATCTAAATGTCTTTATGCTTATTAAAATATAGCAATCCGAGTACATACTGAGCAGAGGAATGGGATTTGCTTTAAAATGGTGTAGGGAAGGAAAGGGAGATACTCAAATGAACAAAGACAGATGTAGAGTGTCCAAAAAAATGTATCTTAATGGGACAAACTCTACTTGTGCAGAAACTAGTGAAAGGGTGGGGTGATTTAGGGGTACAACATGGGCTGTCAAACAGGGGATGATGTGGAATGAAGCCACCATCCTCTGTACAGTGTATGGAAACTGACTCTTCACAACAAAATAGCAAGAATGAATGCAGTATTCCAGTCTGGGTGGAGGAGCTGCGTATGAACTGAGATCACATCATGAGAAGTGAAAATAGCACCAAGAGACTGGATAGAAAATATATTTTTCTTAATCAGTATTTTTGCCATGTTTTCCAGTGAAAAACATACCAGCAACAAATTAGATCAGATTTACTAAAGTGGTCACAATTTAACTCAATTAAATAAATTCATGGCCATAAATTCATGGGATCAAGTCACATTTATATTGCATTTGATTTGGCTGAATGACAGGGTTTATTGCAGAGGCAATTCAAAACAACTACCGGCCTTACCTCCAGCCATGAGCTAACACATTTTTATTTATGGCCACAATACCTAGGCTATATGTCGGGCTCCATAGTCATGACTGCATAAAAGTTTTGTATTCAGAATTTAAAATGTTTAAAATGATAAATATAACTCTAAAAAATGATTTGGTTTGCTTAAAAACATAATTGTTTTTCAGTATACTGCACAGTAGATCGTTTTTCGCTTTACCCCGTTTGCACTAAATGCTCTTAGATAAATTGTATTGTTTCATTCATGAGCATGAGATGAAAATGAATCCTGGCAATGTACACAATGGATGAATGGTTGGATGATAACTCCTGGGTCATCTAACAAAAAGCAGCTCAGATTAACATGCGCACACACACCATTTGTGAAATGGAAAGAGTTTAGATCAACGAGAATCATGAGACTCCCTTTGTTATGCTCTCATGGGACTCTAAAGGTCACATATTATCATGTATTGTGATTAACATGTTATGGAAATGCAATGTTCTATTAGCCTACTATGTAAAAACAAATGTGTAATGGAAGAAAAGCTTACATCCCATATTCCCCTGAAGAGTTGCACAAGAACACGATGAGCTTTTAAGGGACGGAAAGGTCAAGTGAAACTCCACAGATGGTGAGGACACATTACATCTTTGAATCAATAGAGAATGTAGGAAGCATAATGCTTACAGTGGAAAGATGATAGCCTGAAAGAGGATCTTTGGATTTTCACTGATCTCTACGAGCTAATGATGCTTCTTCTATGCGGTGAATGTGACATTTAAGCATTACACATGATCCACAGAATCGTCTTAACACTTACTTTCTCGAGAGAATCTTAGAGTGATGACATTTTTTCCCCTACCTTTGTATTGCACTAACATGCCTTTTTTTCTGGCAATGATTGCAAAATTCACGGAATGACTGAATCATAAAGTGTTTGTGCCACAAAATTAGGGATGTGCATGAGTAATTGACTAGAACTCAATCCAACTAGCCAGCTAATAAAAACTCTACAAATATTGCAAATTGATTACTTAGAGCTTTTACATATGCATCGGTGTAATGGTACTCTTCATTTCAAATTGGTTTCTAAGCTATGGGTATCTGTGTACAAATGTTATTTTTACAATGTGTCCTAACTACACATGACGCCACGCTGCGACACATGAAAAAAGGTTTTTGTCCTAACCAGCCGTGATGGCGACGCAATGAATCTATTTTTGAAACAGTTTTCTATTCTATATGCAGCGTCACGGCTTGAACAACAACACAAAACTTGGCAATGATTATCTCAGGTAGTGTTTATGTGCTTTATTTAATGTTAAAAGCGTGTATTGTGACTTTGAATATCATTTAGTGCTCCAAGCTTTGTAATGTAGTCATACTAAAAGCAACAATGGATAATTCACCTCAGATCTTGAAATTAAACAAATGGAAACAAGAACAAACAAGTATATTCTATGACAGAGAATGTTTTAGCAACTCAGTATATATTTTTAGTAATGTTTAAATGGTGATATATTTGTGTATTTGATTATGTACTTATCCATTTTTCTTGTGAGTGCCATCAAGATTTATCTTTGGTGCCATAGTCTAGACTTGCCGAAAGAGCCCGCCCACACACTGTTCTGATTGGCTGTGGTTTTTGATTGATTTGTTGCATCTCACAGTCGGGTCGCGTCTGGTGTGGACAGACAAGTTGCTTGTCGCTGAAATCTTATTGCGTCATGTGTAGTTAGGACACTGTGTTAAACCTTGATGTTTTTCTTTCTTTTTTTTTTTTTTTTTAACAAAGAGATAGTTTTTTGTTTATTTGAAAATACTAGTATTGCTAACCTAGTACAAGTGATATAAATTTCATGTATACATATATAATAATCTTTTTTTTTTTTTTACTTAGCTTTCAGAGGATAATATTTTGAAAAATGTGGTAGCTAAGTACTTTAACACAGAATTGCAGAATCCAGTCAAATGGAATTTTCAAAATATATCAAATTGTGATATGCATTAGCATCTGTGAATATTAAAGCTCAAAAAGACTGCTATTTAAATATGAAATCTGCACGTTCTCTGGTTGAATGAGTGCCGCAGACAGGCAGTTTCGTCAATACACATACACAAGCATGTGATATGCCTGCTTACAGTATTTTTAGCGTCTATTGTTTCACTATATAAGGACATGAACATGGATTTAATCTTCAGACCTGCTCTGAGAGTCACTTAACCAGCATTTCATCATAAAGCTATAATCATATCATATGCACACAGCAACCCCTGTTCTAACATACATACAAATATCCCCAAAATTGAATATATGACATTTTGTAAGGATGTATATTTCTACATTTGACCTGCAAAATTGTCTGACAAATACAGTACAAGGATCTTAATGCTCCAATCACATAGTCATCAACTGAGTCTCCACCACGTTGGGTCCATTATAACCTACTTCACACAAATAAGGCTCTGTGAATATCCCCGTCCAATTGGGAAAAGCATGTCGTAAAACCCCCTCTGGCACTTTGCCTCTTCTATCCACACCTGACAGCATAGAAGACCTTGCCAATGACCCATTTGCGCATGTAATTACAGCAATCCGCTGACGACGGTGGCGCAGAGCGAAGGTGTCTAATTTTGTGGAGTGCTCCCGAGGCTCTTTTCTTCCACTGGCTGACAGCTTTTGGAGAGCGTTTTGAAAGCCAGATGAGGGTTTGAATTGGCAAGAGCTATATGAGCCAACGTGTGGAATTCAGGAAAGGAGGCCTGAAACGGGCTGCCCTTCTTCTAAGGATTAGGGAGGAAGAATTAGGAGAGGAATTATGGCTTAAAACTTCATTTTTTCCAGCTTTGACCAGATTAAGTGCTGCTCGCTGAAAGTCCTTCATTGAGCGCCTATAAGACCCAGCAGAAGATCTACGAATCGGTTTCACTCCGGGTCATTACACTGCACAAAGGTCAACCGCGTAAACTAAACACACAGATGCTTCCATACCACTCAGCCCCCACATAAGCACAATTTCACTTGCATTTGATGCAGCTGTGCTGTTTCAGGAGCTCTCCATTATTCTCCCATGAGAAGTGCTACACGGTTCAGAGCTACTTATATTCACACACAAACCAGCATGTGCGCTGATCTCCATGCAGCTCTGACTATGATCTGCCCCTGATGGCACCCATAATAACACTCGTGATGGAACCACTCTCAGTAATACAATGGAAGAAGAGTGCAGGCGAAGGAACTGAGATGAAGAGTAGAGGATGACGAGAAACGCGAGGAAAAAGGATGGAGAGAACATCAAATGGTGTTTATGGTATGTAGCATAGAGAATGAAGGAAAGAAAAACAAAACAAAGTAAACATGACAATGACAGAGAGCGTTTGAAATCAGATAACGAATGAGAGACAAAAAAACAAAAAAACACAAAGGGACAGAAAAAACCCATCTCCAGCAGCTAAGCGGTCGATGGACAGTCAATAAAGTGTCACTTTCTGCAAGCTAAGAAGCCGGCCTTGATGAAGGGATCTGACCAGGATCGAGGCTGAAATTATTTGTATTAGTGGCTATATCAACTGCTTTACCCACTGGATGACCTTTCCTAAACCACACTCTCATATTAGACCAAGATGCCACAGATAAAAGACAAAAAAACTAAACAAAAAAAACATCTTGTAAAGATTTCTTACATGCATAGCTGTTTTGCATTTTTGAAGCTTTGAGGGAAAATACTGCTATTTAACAAAGCCTACATAATACTTCTTCTTCCTTGTTGTCTTTATTTTCATGAAATATCCATTAAAGGTATTTTAAATTAAATTCTACAATACATTACAAGTCAATTGTTTTAAAAGCTACCAGAAAATGTAGGCAAAGATTTGTTAAGAATTACACACTCTTAAACATAATGTGGATAAAAGTTCTTTGGATTACTAAAACCCAAAATAGTTCTTCTATGGCATCGCTGTGAAAACCCCCTTTTGGAATCTTTATTTATCGATAGTGCAATTAAAAGCATTTTTCAAAGATTAAATTTCAAAGGATTAAACATGAAGGCAAGGGAAATCTCAGGCCCTGTACCTGGTATGAAGATGCATTTTGGTCGATCGGATGATGCTAAATACAGGTCTAAATCATTTTCAGCTTGTCCACTTTCGACCACTTCCAGAGGTAATCATAAATGCATTATGTGGTCGGATGTGTTCGAACAGCCGCAAAATACCCAGACGGGACTGAAATTTTGTCAGCTAAAGACCCAAGTTTGGTTTGAAGATGAAATCTTCACAATGTTCTCTCACTCTTCCTGATTTCTAACATGCACTCACAGTGTTCGGTGTGGTCTTGTGGCTATCAGAGCAGAAGTGAATGCTGCTGCTTGAATGTTTCTCCATCGTCTCCGGTCACGTTCATGTAAATTGCATGAGCTCATTTCGTCCATTGGATCGAAAGGTCTGAAAAAGTCCACACATTTATCCACCCATAGAGCCTCGCCTTCAGGACAGGACAGAAGAGGTTGAAAGTGAACAAAAGAGATGGATTAAAACACCAGGTGTAAACGTCTCCCTCAAACTTGTGATCTGACCAAACAAAAGCTTATTACAAAGTGTAGACAGGGCCTTAATATAAAAATAGAGGAAATTAGGTTAAATATTCAACATGCTATACTACCAATATGTAAACATTTCTAATGTGAGCCAATAAACAATATGGTATTAATAAACAGTGCATTCCTAAATTCTGTTCTCAAGATACAGGAAGGATGGGGTATTATTGAGTATTATGAGGATGAGTATTATCATTTTATTTCAACTGGCATTGTTAATGTTCCCTTATAAAGATTGTTGTGCCAAAAATAAGCCCTTTTACATAAATGTATATAAAATATATAAAACATTTTCATGACCATTTGTATTGGTTCTTTTTTAACCTCAGAAATAAACAGGACATTTTTGCATTTTACTTTTGTTGATGTCACAAAGTTGCACGAAGTTCAGAACAAGTTTAGCAGTTTGATTTCAATAAATGGAATAAGTACAGTACATCAAACTCGTGTATCTCTAAAGATCAAGCAGCATTTGATTCCTTATACTATGACCGCTTTATGCCTCAATATATTCTCCCAGCGCACCCCCTACTGCAGTGAATCGTGTTTGTCTGAGCAGAAAGACCATGTCTTTCCATCTGAACTCCCAGACACAGCGAGGTGGCACAGAGAGCAGCTGAGATGTTCCAGCTCTGTTGGTGCCAGTATTTGCCACCGAGCCCCACTAATCCCTCTGGCACCAGAGTGCCAATCTTTCACTCCGGTTTTACCCGCTGATCTTTAGAAAAGATCCAAAATCAGTAGTGCAAGGCAAGCTGCTGGTACACAAAGCTAGCTGCTAAAGGCTATAGCAGAGAGAATTCCATAAAATATGATAAAGTTTAATATAATCTCTTACATAAAAAATGCTGTTTCATTCACTTTGTTCTGATTGTCTATTTATAAAAGAGCAATGTTATTTTCCCTGAAGCGGATCTTATGAACACATTTGACAATTAATGATTTAGCAAGGACGACGTGAGGTTTTCCACCTCAACAACTGGTTTTTCTGTATTAAGATAAAAGGTCGTTTCACAACTCAAAGGAATATGAATTCATTGCTCAGAGACCTAAACCAAATTTAGATATTGGCCTTTAACAACATGTGCCCAATAGGGACCTTTTAACACCCAACAGCCAATGCACAAACGAAAAACAAATGAAAACAAACGGAAGCATTTTCACAAGGGATTTTCCTACTTTGCAATCTCACGTTGATGAGGAAAACACTATACCTTAGAACTGTGCGAATAGACAGAGTAAATGAATAAAGATACCTTTAATTAAAAGTACTTAAAAAGAAACTAGGTAACACTTTATTTTACAGTGTCCTTGTTACATGTACTTACCATAGTAATAACAGTAAATGATGCATAATTACATGCAACTAAAACTCGACTAAAACCCCTATAGTAAGTACATGCTGTTAATTAATATTACTCAGTACTTAAATATATAATTACACTGTAACAATGACAAATAAAGTGTAACCAGAAACTATTTTAAAAGATAAAATACTTAAAAACAAACTATTTAAAATATATCTTTAATAAAAAAATATTAAAAAACTTTAGAGATACTAAAACTTACTTAAAAATAAATGATTTAAAAAGTTATCTTTATTAAAATGCACAGTACTTCAGTTGAGTTCTTACAATATCCCAAATGTTTCCAACTATTTGTAAATTGTGAGAAAATCGCTATTTTTACCAATGAACCGGGACGAGTGAGCATAGCGTGTGAGGGAGTCGCCTGTCAATTGCGTCATATCTGCCTTACCTCGCTTCCATTCAAGCTTTACTCTCACTGGAGTGTGAACAAGTGTCACAGTAATGTCATAACATCATTTTAAACACACTTAAATGTATCTAATATAATAAACCGAGTTGCGTTACCTCATACTCATGACGGGAAAAGCGGAGATTGCGCCGGCAACTGTGTCCCGTCATAATAAAAGTCCCATTGCTCGCAAGCCGTGTGTTTTGTGTAACAATCTCTCCAGCGGCCTTGCTCAGCTCCCACAGCACTCGCCCCTGCTCTGCTTCATACTACAGTAAAGTTAATAATTGCATCCATGAACATGATTTCTGCCCGAGTCCTGTCCCGATTATTTTCCACCGGCTGTGAGGTTAAGACCACATGTCCCAAGATTCTGTGCTCAAACTAGACGTCATCAAACTATGCCTTTGTTTTGAATAGGCGCCCTCTAGCGGACGGAAAAGTTGCATAGTGTACCTTTAAAAAGCCTTACAAAGAAATGATTTACAAAGACACCAATATTAAGAAGTCTATTTACTTTATCTTGTTCATTCATGAGAAGTGCCATGTGACTGTGAGCAACAACATTGTAGATTTTATGAAATGTCATAGATTTTATGAAAATCTATGACAATGTAGAATTTATGTTATGGCTGTTTGGGGATAGTTGTAGTAGAAGTAGAAAGTAGATTAGTCAAGAGCAGTTGTTTGATTAATATGAATTACAGACAGCAGGAAAATGAGACAACTGCCTGGGTTTCTCTATGACTCTGGGTCCATAATACTTGGCCACTTGACAAAATAGTGTTGTCTCTGAGGCATGGAAAAAACGTTACTCACAGTGAATCAAGAAAGCTGATTTCTCTGGATTTAAACACTGTTGGAATTGCTTGGGATAATCTAAGTACACAATCCAACAACAAACTGTATATGACATTGTTCTAGTGGTTTTGGATATTTTAATCTAACAATCTTACATGTTGTGCCTTTAACAGAAGCCACTAGTAGTCAATAATCCTAAACAGCTGCAAAAAGCCCTGAGAAGCTGGAAAACAGATGCTAGAATGTAATCATACATTTTGCTTCTAGCCCACAAATAACCCCTACCATGTTTCATGTGTCAACAGAGGAATGTGAAATTATTTTCCATTTCAAAACACCTCCAGCTCCAGCACAAACTCCAGACTCAAGCCCAGCGGAGCTCCTCTTTGCTTCTCTATTTTCTACTCAAAGACAGTCAAACAAACCAACAACCTCAGCGGATTTTGCAGATGCATCCCAGGATAAATGAGCCTTTAAGAATTGAAAGCTCTATAAACAACCAAGCCTTTAGATGTTTACATTTCAAACACGAGGTTTGTCTCCAAGGAGTTCAGGCTTAGCTAGTATCAGTAATTTGGGAGCTGGAGACTGCTGTTATGATGGGCATTCCACCACCACTGAGAATTGATGCTTTACTGATTTTAACCAGAACAGATTGCAGTAGGTTCGTTTTTAGTGGCACTCAAGAAATGAAGCTCACTATTATCAGAGAATAGTGTCCTCAATATAGATCCATGACTGGAAAGGGATTAAACTCCTCATAGATGCAGCCGCTGCAAAACGACTCTATTTTCCCAAGTTACTGTATAAATGCTTCTTCTGCCTTCTGTCTCCGTCTTATCTTCCTCTCCATGAGTTACATTTTCTTTCTCATCTCCTGGACTGTAAATCTCCATATTCTATGTTGATATAATTTATTCTGTCTATTGGCAGAAAAAAATAAAATATCTCTTTGTATGTCATTTCAGTTCAGTTCTATTGAGTGTATATAAGCCAAAATGAACTCTGCTCTTTTCTTTCACTTTCTCTTGTGACCTTGAGGCCATTTTGTCACTTCCTGCCACGGCTCATCAATCACAATGTCTCCTGACCCGTCTAGTGCACTAATCTCCATATAATCCCACCATTACCATGGACGGCTCATCTTTTTGTGTCTAGTGTGATTCCTGTTCATCCTCTCGGCCACTTTCCCATTCTCTCCACCCTGCCCATATCATTATATTGTATTTCCCAAAATACATTTTTAATAGAAATCCCCTTCTGTCCCAAGGATGACCCACATTAAAACAGCACATTTATTTTTGAGCGACAGAAGGTTCACACAGCCCCCAATACACCTTTGTCTCATTTGATTTTCCTCCTTCCACGTGTGCCTGAGATTTACATTTCATCTGCGGAGACCCTGACTATATTAATAACTCCGGAGGTATTTGTCAGAGCTCGGAACGAATTGTGAATGAGTAGATGCTGCCATAAAATGATTGCATTTTCCCTCTTGTTGGGGCTGGAAATAGCGTAGTATCGAAATGGTTTTTCACAAAGGCAACAAGGGCGAATTGGTGTCTTGTTTGTGATAAGAACAAAGGTGGCATATGAAGTCATTTCCATTTTCAATGTTATTTTCAATTTTCATACTTTAAGGAAGCGCTAAATCCTTTACTCTCAGCTGTGGAGAATAAGAACACTGAAAAAAAAGTGCTTTGAATGTACATGATTTGATCACGCACATTATTCCAAACATATCAATTAAGTTGACTTATTTTTTCCTTCTCATTTTAGTTCAATAATTCTTTGTTAGAAAACATAACTTGTTCATGTAAATTCAACTGAAAAACAAGCCAAGAGCAGTGTTATTTTACATTTGATTACTTTATTCAATTTCTATGAATCAATCTGAAAAGCACTGTTTATTTCATTTGTATCTTTTTATCTACTGTATTGTACAAGCTATTGCTTGTAATTTGATTTGTTCTTTTTTTTTTACTTGTCTTCAATAATGTTTTAAAATTACTGTGGTATCCAAACTGTAAATGAGTATTGTACATTTTTAATGGCATCAAAAATTCTAGTGGCATTGTTGTTTTTGCAAAAACAGTTTCATGGCTGGTAAATTTTAGTTTTAGTAAGTCACTGGCCATTGGTAGGTCTGGCAAAAAGTTTGTTTCATGCCCTGCATTAGTATTGCCAGTATTATGACAAAGGATGCAGTTTTGTCTTTTTAGGATCTCTTCAGATCAGAACCACCATCAGCTTCACAGGCGGATTTGAAAAATGAAAATATGCTTGACTTTTTGATATTTTGGTGATATTGACTTTTTTTACTTAGACTATTTTTGTTAGAATAATTTGTCTGGTATATACACTCCCTCCAAACATTCCGCTGCTCACTGCACGCAAAACAATAAGCAGTAAGCAGTGATTCTGAAGTGAGAGTGAGAGTGATTCTGAACTTAAGAAAGCTGATATTTTTGATTGTTCAAAAATATATACAGTATGTTGAGAGCCAATGACAGTAAAACATAACCTCCAAATACATTTGCATGAACCTGTGCTTACTGTCCACTCATTCTCACACACATGCAAACACAATTTTACCATGAAATGTACTTTTTACTGCAATTTTTGTTTAAAAACAAATATAAAAAATCGGAAAATTAAGCACTGGTTTCAGTCTTCGATACAGCATATAAACTCAGTAATCCAAGAAAAAACATCACCCTCTCATTGAAGCTAAGTTATGGACAGTCTGAGCGCTTTTCAATAGGGCATTTATATCAGATGAACCTATAAAGTATATCCGTTGTGATGTTTTAAAAGCTTTTTCCAGTTTTTGCAGTTGAGAAACAGTTCACATGTTCACACTCAGCTTGAATGTTAGGCACACAAACAGCCAGACACTTTTCCTTAGTCTTCACCTCCCATTCCAGACGGCACTGCGCCCGTCTTTATCGCAGCAGCTGAAATGGGGAGATTAGATTATTCTCTTTCTCATTCCTCTAAGCTTGTTACCATGGTGATACCACGGTGACTGAGGAAGGTCCTCACCCGGAGACGGCTGTGCAGCTGACTGTCGTCACCTCAGGAACGTGAGGTCATTAATTTCTCCGGTAAAAGCTGCGGAGTGTTTTAGAACATTTTAAGGCACGACTTAACAACCATTTCATGTGAAAGATCAAACACGGTCAACCGCAGCTGCAAAGACTAAATAAATACACAGCGAAAGCCCAAAGCACACAAACCAACTCCCTTAAAGACTGCTTCCTGTGTCTGTATTGTCTGTATTGATTATAGAAAATCTACCAAAATTAAAAACTTAATGGATTCTTGAAGCAGAGCCCTGGATACACAGTAAATGGATTTCATTTGGAAGTAATTAGAAATAATGAAGTGCTGGTGGAGCCATACTGCTGCAGTTTTGACAGCTGAAGTGATACAGCGATTAATCATTCAATAAAATCAGGCGTTTCTTGTTTTACAGTGATGGAACAAGGTTTTTTGCTCCTTGAATTAAAAGCAAGAATTCACAAAACAAAAACCAAACAAATAAATAGACAAATACAAATAAAAAGATAATTTTATTTATAATTCCCTTTCGAGGTGTCCACTAGGACTGCTTTGGGAACGCCCTCAGCGTGATTGCTTCTGATGCACGTATGTCAACTTACCCAATGGCAAAACCGAACACAGGCAGGTGACGTCATGACCAGGAAAGGATAAATACACATCCAGTCCGACCGCTTAAGCTTTTCTGCCTCAGCAAAGCGATCTGTGTGAAAAACTGTCTATTTATTGTTGTCTGTCAAGTTACACTATTCAGAAGCATTTAACAGTCAAGGCGAACACATCCGCGTTTAAACAGTGTACTCCTCTGTGTCCCCGTTTTCTGACGGGTGGAGGTACACATGCTGTGTGTGTGATGTGTTTGGGAGTGGAGCATGCTTTATCAGCCTTCGAGGGGGTTGATTGCGAGCAAAGTGAGGGGCTGCTGCTTCGCACGCTCCGCTCCCGCCTGTCACTCTTTAAAAAGAGTGATCGGGCTAGCGTTCTCTCTGGTTCTGGACCCGCTGCTGCATGGCACAGCGGAGAAGGACATCATGGGGATTGTAGATGGATCTCAAGGAGCGGTTTGAGATGGGCGTGAGTGGTCTTTCTCTCACCTCACCTGGGAGATCTGTCACTCAATCTATGGTGTTGGAAGCCCGCGCTGCGGGTTCTTCCGCCCAGGGTGAGAGCCCATCGCTTCAACACTCTGAGTAGGTGGATGTGTTGAGCGTCGAAATGGGGGAAGATGTTTCCCCATCTATTTCCCCATCACATGAAGAGCTGGTGGAGGTGATAACTCACGCTGTTGCCAAGTTAAATATTGAATGGCCAACCGAGAAACAAGGTGCTTGTCCCAAAAGCAAATTAGACAAGCACTTTCTCACACCAAATGTGTCACCTTCATCACGGGGCCTTCTTTCTGTTCTGAATTACACAGTGAGCTGTGTAGATTGTGAAAGAAGCCATATTCAGCACGACAAGTAAAAACATATAGTGATATAAGAGGGCTGAAGGAATATGGTTATGGGGCGATGCCTAAAGTGGATCAGACGCTTGCAAACTATCTGTCTCCTACTTCAGCATCGTCCCTGAAGGTCCCCACACTCCCCACTAAGCCACTAAAATCAACATCAGGGCTGGTGGGGAAAGCGTATATGCAGCAGGGCAGGCTGTTGCTTGTTTACATACGATGAGCACTTTGCAAGCATACCAAGCCAAACTGCTGAGGGATTTAAATGGCAGTGAGGGAATGGGCCCTGACGCAGTTCAAGAACAGTTATGGGTCCTGCAAACGATAGAGAAATGGTACAGAATTCAGTTTGGATTCCGCCCACCTCGATTCAACGAAGTGCTCTTAACCTTAGTGAATACCGAGTGGGCTCTGATAATGGAACAGAAAGTAGAGACCTTATTAAAGAAGGAGGCTATAGAACAGGTCCCTGTACAAGACATAGAATCGGGTTTTTACAGCCAATACTTGATAGTTGCAAAAAAGGATGGAGGGTTTCGTCCCATATTAGATCTTCGCCATCTGAATCGGACAGCCAGAAAACTAAAATTCAAGATGTTGGCGTTAAGTCAAATTGTGGTTCAAATCAGATCCAAGGACTCAGATCCTGCACCCATCATGAGTGCATACGCCCCCTACTGCTATTTGGCTACAAATGTGTTATGGTGCTCGCCCAATCCACTTTCAACAATTTTTTTTTTTTTTTTCAGAAATCCCACCTTTAATGTTTTAAACAAGGGGTCAGTGTTTGGCTGGTAAGCATGAGCCCATTATCCTCTGCTACCAGATGCTATAACAGCACATATGATTCAAAACAGCATCTTTATCCATTGATGACAATTCAAAACTATCTGTGTATTAATGTAATGCAATTATTATCACCTAGTGATGGGAATTATTATATATTAATAACTTGGTGACAAAACTTCATTAAAATCAGAATTAATATCAACTGCTATGAAATGTTTGTAGCAAACAGCCTAATCTCCTGCCATCAACCACAATTATCATCTGTTTCTCTACATTGCATTAGTTTAGAGTGTAAACAGTGTTACATATATTCTGTTATTCTGCATATAGCTTGTCACACTCATGGAGCTCAAAACAGCCTGAGAAGGTTCTCTCTGTGCTTTGCCATAAGTGTCCAGCAACGTCCAGGCCCAGAAGTCAACCCATATGATTTATCTGCAGCCATTGAAATACATTTGATTTTTATCACACCGATGGTGCTGTGCTTACCTTAATGCCCTTCTCGCTCACTCTCTTTCTGTTCCGTCCATAAACTGCAATCATTTCTCCCTTTCCTTACCCCAGCCTTTATCGCCCTCATCTTTCTCTTCCTCCTCTTTACTTATCTTTCTCTTTATCAGCTTTCCATTTCTCTTTCCTCTCCTTTCTCCACTCATTTTATCGATGTGCACATTCTCCAGTCTCTTATCACTCTTCTTTTGTCTCTCTATCCATATTTTCTCCTCTCCTCATCATCTTGTCTTCTCCACGTTCACTATATTGAATCTATTTTCTGCTCTGTAGAGAGTTATTTATTGTTATCTACTAACACAAAGGCATTTGTCTAACAAAATCCACACATTCTTAGTTGGCATACTTGGTAAATGAGAAGTTCATGATGAATTAAGCACTATTCGGGCAGGAGAAGTTTTATAAACCAGGACTTTACAAACTTTTGTCATGGAACCTAGGTAGCTATAAACACAAGTGCAATATTATAAAGAAAAATTGTGTAAAATAATTGGCTTTTATTTTGTTACTGAATGATCAACATTAACCATTAGAGTATTATCTAGAAAAATATTGCATTAAATTTTAAAAAATATTGTATCTCCTTTCTACTCACTATAAGTGTGTTGTAAACAAGTTTGAAGATAAACATTATCTAGCTATTTCTGATCAAATAAATGCAGCCTTGGTGAGCATAAGAGATGTCTTTTCTTTATTTGACCCACCAACTATTATTTTACCCCAAAATTTAGCAAACGGATTCATTTTATAACGAACAAGCAGCACAAGAAGAAATGTAGCTTTAGTTACGGAGGTCAATCACAGACATTCCAATCCAGATGGGATTCGATTTCTCTAAAAAACTCCAGAGGATTAAAATCACATAATAGTGTGAAATATAAATTTACCTAAACCCCTCAGGGAAAATAGTCCTGTCCAAATGACACATAAACCAACCAACCTGCAGCTATTTGCAAAAAGCACAGACCACATCTAGCAAACAGGAAATGGTTGGCAAAATAAGACCACAATAAGCAGCAGTATCCAAGGGGATGTTACAGTACTGAATTAGCGGATGTGGTCTGTTCGGTCAAGAGAGAGGAATTAAAGGGTTGAATGGAAGAGTGAGAGACTAAATCAAAGAAGAGTGACACATTTCAAGCGACGCTAATATACATCTTGAGCCGCAGACTGTCCTACTGTCAGTCAGACATTGCACTTTGGGGGAAGAGTGTAATAATTCTGTTTCTCTGAACAATACTTGAGTGGGCGTAATTGAATCTCAGTTTCAGTGGGCGGCTTGTGGAGCAGAGCAGATGACTGCTGACAGGCTGAGAGGAAGTGAGTGTGTGTTTATGAGCATCATTTGTGGGGAAGTGTAAACAAGTGCAGAGTGATTTAATGAGCAACATGCTCACCAATTCTTACATTTTTGAGCTGGTTTGCCTTACCTTCATCTCCTGATCCTGAACCAGCATCTGTAAAACACAAAAAGCAGTTCATTAGATCAATGTCTTCTCCGTAGTCTTTATATCATTTTAGTGAATCTAATAAGGGTTACAATTCACACATGTTTTAATGCATGTAAAACTAATTTAGAAAGCATTTTCTAGTTTTTTATCATCATTATGAATGCAATTTTTAAGGCTTTAAGTTAAATGAGAGACCACGGCCCGGTTTCACAGACAAGGCTTAGTTTAAGCCAGGATTATACCTTAGTTTAAATAGGACATTAAAGTATATTTTATTAATGTGCCTATGAAAAACATTACTGGTGTGCATCTTGAGTCAAAACAATGGCACTGACATATTTTAAGATATCAATGCAAGTTGCTTTCAGTTAAAACAGCTCAAACATGCATTTTAGTCTGGGACTAGCTTAAGCCTTGTCTGTGAAACCAGGGGCACATGATACAATTGTAGTTAAAATTAATCTGTCACAGTACGGCAATATTTAAATAATTTGCAATAAACTAAAATAACTGAAATAACTGTATCATGTTAGAATAATATCTATTCTGTAAGATGTTTTCTACTTGAGCATTTGATTTATCTATTTGATAAAGATAATTTTTTGAAAATATAACTGAATTTATAGATGATTTTTTAATATTTACATTATCTTTTTATAAAGATTTTTATAACATCTTCATACATATCTGTTTTTTTCCCCATTATTTGTAAAGGTTCCAAAACTGTTTTTATTTTTCAGTGAAGAACTATTTTATGCTCTCCAAAGAACCTTTCAGTGATCGGATCAAGCATCCCCATCACCTACGACAAGCGATTTGGAAAATGGATGAATAAACCATGTACATTATTGCTCATCTGAGTCTCAGGAGTCTGGGCATACTATCCCAATAGACAGTACAGATATGGTTTTGTGTACTTGAACTGTGGGAGGATCAGAGGTAAAAATGTGACCCATTTGGCTTCTGCTGTAGGCAGAAGTGGGCTGCACAAATGATACAAGAGGGAGATATTACAAATGCACATACGTACACTCAAATTCACTGCAGTCTGATTTAGATTCAGTGTTCCAATTGAAACCAACTATAACCCTTCTGTCCACCTATTGTGCAGAACAACAACAGGATCCAGGGCATCATTAAGTATTATAATGTAAATTATGCCCTCTAACTGGAAATAAAGATACAAAAAGAGGGAAGGATAGTCTTTCTGTTTCCCTCAGATTAGTTTCTTTAGAATCTGAATATAAATACTAAGTTAAAAACCTTTACCCAGGCTTATAACAGTCTCTAGAGTATAAGGATTTATCACTTATTAGTGTTTTGATACTCACCTCCCTCTCATTGCATTGCAGTCCAAATTGTTTATATTAATGTTTATGTCTAGTTATTTTACAGCACAGTGGTCGACTACTGTTTGTTTTATTGTGCTTTATAAATGCATATGCATCTTCAAATTTCAAACACACACACACACACACACACACACACACACACACACACACACACACACACACACACACACACACACACACACACACACACACACACACACACACACACACACACACACACACACACACACACGTTGTGTTTCCATGTTTTATGGGGACATTCCATAGACGTAATGCATTTTATACTATACAAACCGTATTTTCTATCCCCTACACTGCCCCTGCCCCTAAACCTACCCATCACAGGAGACATGCTGCATTTTTACATTTTCAAAAACATCACTTAGTGTGATTTATGACCTGTTCAAAACACACACACACACACACACACACACACACACACACACACACACACACACACACACACACACACACACACACACACACACACACACACACACACACACACACACACACACACACACACACACACACACACACACACACACACACACACACACGTATATTCTATCCCCTTACACTAACCCTACCCATCACAAACAACTTTCTGCCTTTTACATGTTAAAAACATGTTAAAAATAAGCTTGTTTCCTCATGGGGACCTCAATTTATCACATTAGGAGTCTCCACGAGTCAGTGTGCATTCAGGTTGCATTCAAGTCCAAAAGGGATAAATAGAAAACATACACCCACGCACACACACACAAATTTACATGTGTAGGACTACGTGCTAGATACATCATGGATACCATCCAAAAAAATAATATATACATATATATATATATATATATATATATATATATATATATATATATATATATATATATATATTTTTTTTTTTTTTTTTTTTTTTTAAATACCTTATGTTATTTTTTAATCTGTATAATGCACATCAATTTTAAAATAAAAAAGCTGACCACCTTGTGCCCAGTGATAAAAAAATTAAATTTCTTACGCAACCACACTCTCACAGGACACAAGTTCAAACTGGTTTATTTGCTGTCAGTTTTGTCTAATTGCCTGACAGTTACGTGTTTGAATCAGAGACAGACATGTTGCACACAATCTGTCTTTGACCATCTGAGAGATGCTCTCTGGCCATCTGGGCATGAAACGCTCAGCTTTGGCTTTAATACAAAGAATATGTCTAAACCTGTCAAAATACTTTCACCTATATATTTGATATGTGCAACAGTATCACCTGTGTATGTGTATGAAATCAGAAAATATGACTCATTATAACTCTGTAAAGCCTGACATGTAAATCATTTTGTAAAATTACTGAAAATGTAGACAAAATATGTACATTTATCATAAATAATTATTAGTTAATATGTTAGCAAGAACATGATTGATTTACAAGTCAGCAGGCTGTATACATATAAAATCCCAGTACAAGTTTTCAGTTTTAATTCATTTAATTAACTTAATCAACATGTTTTCATCATCATGGAATGAATAACAAATGACGGAAATAATTATCTCTAAATAAATATTAGAAAGCTATATGTTTAAAATATGATATCGCTTTATATGTTTTAAAATTATTTACATTATTATACTACAATAAACAACTAAAGAAGTATAATGCATTTTTAAAAAATCATCATCAATAATAATTTTCCATCCTTGTATTCAATACAATATTCCTGATAGAAAGTGAAGACCTAAAAGACAAAAACATTTAAATGCATTAAACAGAACCAATGAATCTGTCCCGAAGCATTGGGTCAAAAAAGTGGAAAACCTTCCACAGGCTCAAAATTCATGAAGTTCTCTAGTACATCAAAAGACTATTTCACAGTGAGGCTGGAAGAGTAAAGCAAGACAACAGCCTGTTTCTTGGCACACTACTTCCTGTGAGACTGGACTCTGCTGAGTCTGTGGACACGAAACAATGGCAGAAGTCTTATTTAGAGACCCATTTCTCATTCAGAGGTATCAGCGGGTTACGCAGCTCCTCTGCCTTTGTCATTTATCAGGAAGAATGTGTGATGAGGTGACTTTGCACTTTTCCCGTCTCCCACGATGCCACGGGTTGAGCGAACTTGAGCTTGTGGCTCAGAGGCAGATGGTCTCTGTCAGCAGGGACAAATGCAGCCGTGATTTAACATGCCACGGCCGCTGTTATAACACACAATTAACTATTTCAAGAACAGCATGCTGGACACAACATGTGCATGTCACACTGGGGTGCAGCAAACATATGATGAAGAGGAAGATCATGGTTAAAAGTCTTTAATAACACACTCAGAAGGTAAATCCAAATAACAAAGGCAAATACACACAACCAAGCATTAACGCGAACGGACAAATCAACACTGAAAAGACTCCAATTTAAATACATAGCAAAGGAGGGAACTAATGACAAACACCTGAGATGGTTAAAGGGATAGTTCAGCCTAAAATGAAAATTACCCCATAGTTTATTCACCATAATTTAAGCCATCCTAGGTGTATCTGATATTCTTCTTTCAGACGATTACAATCAGAGTTATATAAAAAAAAAATCCTGGCTTTTCTAAGCTTTAAATGGCAGCCCAAAATTTTAAGCTCAAACAAGTGCATCCATCATTATAAAAGTAATCCATATGGTCCCGGGGTTAATAAAGGCCTTCTGAAGATGTATATCACATTCTTCTTTATAACGTTATTATAAAGAATAATAACGTATTCAACTACTGGAAAAAGCATAACTGGTGCGACAATGACGTCGGACGACAGTAAAAAAACGAAACTGGCACGGCGATGACGTTGGACATATCGTAAAAAGCATAACTGTTGCAACGAGGACATTGGGCATAGCTTAAGCATTTTAAAATGCAAGAGGCACTACAGTTTTTTCATAAGTTGAATAATGGAAGCTAGATATTTTACTTAAAAATTTATATTTTTCTTACAAAACCCATCGCTTTAGCTTCAGAAGGCCTTTTCAGAAAAGGCCGTACTTGTTGTTCTGTTTATGTGAATGTTTTGAGAAAGAAATAGACATTTCTTGGAATATGACGCATACTCCATGCATTTAGAAAGCTCCTTTAGTACTACATGGAGTGTGTTTACGAGAAAGACTATCTTAACCTCCTTTTCAAATGTCGAAAATGAAGGGCCTTCTCCTCTCTACAGTTCCGCACCACTAAGCTAATGGCTAGCTGCCCTGTGCCGCACTGAAAACTCAATATAAGCTCTGGCCCGTCTCCTTAATCAGTGCATTATTCACACTGATCTTACAGCAGCACAGCGGTGAACTCGCCACCGCTTATGCAGGTAAATAGCCCACTTATCAATGCCAGAAAATAGAGAGAAGCATTCACCTCTGTGATATTTTTCAATATTTTGCACATAAGATCCTTCTGAAAGTTTGAGCACAGCAATGACTCATTTTGGGAAACTATCTAACAGGATTTCATCAAACAGGATTGAAGTGACAATTGTTGAATGAGATTACAGCCAATTTTAGTGACTATGCTATATTAACTCTAAGACTTTAATTATTACCTAAACTTTTAATGCTTACACCAGACTAGTTTGAATTGAAGGATTGTAACTGAAAAAAACAAAACAAAAACGATGGCACTTTCGATGCCATCCAGCATCATTCAACACATGAATGGTGTTCAGCACCATGGAGAGCACCAAACACGGAACCAAATATGAAGAATTCTTTCAAAAACATTTTAAAAATCTTACTGACCACAAACTTTTGATTGGTAGTGGACATATGAACACGTCTCTGTAGAGCAGTGTAATGATTAAGCAATTGCAGTCTGACTTGTAAACATCCATTTTCATAGTGTAACTCTTATGACTCAAAAAACAACTTGAATTTAATGTACAAAAAATGTGACAGATGAATTATTTAACACATGACTGTGCATGTTTACATGCCAATAGCATTTCTTAAAGGAAGAGCAGCATTCAATACTGAGATAGACAGAGTGGAAAATATGACACACTAAAATATGACAAACTATAAAAATATAATATGATGTGATATGACGCCTTTAATACTTCTCCGGTTATTACAATCAATGTTCTATTTCCTGGTGCATGAAGGTGCTCACTTTCAGTTATGATATTGATGTATTAATGAAGACAGAGGAGCCAAGTTGCAACCAGCCTTGGAGAAATAACGAAAATAGCAGAGTGTGATACACTTCACTTATCTCTGTAGGTCATCTGTCAGCAGCTGGATCATTTGCCAGGGAATTAGTGGAGAGGAAATCAGTGTCAAAGAGTTAGATGAGCGGGTACAAGCATCAGAACTGTGAGGCAGTCCATTTCTCTGTCTCTTTCCTCAACGCCCTTAGGGCTGAAAGTGTGAAAATCTCATCGGGCTGTGGGTATATTCTTTTGGTCTAACATAAAGCTCTTTTTAGACAGAAATCATTCAGGAAACTTTCAACCACATAATTTAATCCTTGACATAATGATGTGTATAAAATGTACTATTAAATCTGAATTGAACATAGTCAGAATGAAATTGGTAAGGAATATAATAGGGCTGTTGAGAATGTCTGGTGGCCGTTAGGTTTGGATTAACAGCCAACAAACACACCTGAGACTGCTGATCTGAGATCCTTCTTTCTATAAAATATGACTTTGTAGTGAAATATACTCTGACAATATTAATTTGTAGTTTGGCTAGAGGTGTTCAACCATACTTTAAAATCAAGATTAGTGAGACTGATAAATACACTACTGTACTACTGTCAATACAATTATTAAAAGAAGATTATTACTGTCATTATGCAAATAAATGCAGCCCTGGTGAGTATAAGAGACGTCTTTCAAAAACATTTAAAAAAACGTATCTACAAACTTTTTAATTGTACTGTATATAACTTTAAAAAAATAAATACTTTAAGCAATTAAACCAATTGTATTGTATTGCAATGTACATAACGTTATGACAGTTGAAGTGAATTGATTATCTCTTCATCACATCACCTGTTAGTGGGTGGGACATATAAGCCAGCAAGTAAACATTTTGTCCTCAAAGTTGATGTGCTAGAAGCAGAAAAAATGGGCAAGCGTAAGGATTTGAGTGAGTTTGACAAGGACCAAATTGTGATAGCTAGATGACAAACTGCATCTCCAAAACTGCAGCTCTTGTGGGGTGTTCCCGGTCTGCAGTGGTCAGTATCTATCAGTAGTGGTCCAAGGAAGGAACAGTGGTGAACCGGCGACAGGGTCATGGGCGGCCAAGGCTCATTGATGTACATGGGGAGTGAAGGCTGACCTGTGTGGTCAAATCAAACAGACAAGCAACTGTGGCTTAAATTGCTCAAGAAGGTTCTGATAGAAAGGTGTCAGAATACACAGTGCATCGCAGTTTGCATAGCCACAAACCAGTCAGGTGCCCATGCTGACTCCTGAAAGCCAACAGCGGGCACGTGAGCATCAGAACTGGACTACGGAACAATGGAAGAATGTGGCCTGGTCTGATGAATCACGTTTTCTTTACACCACATAGATGGCGGATGTGTGTCCATAGCTTACCTGGGGAACACATGGCACCAGGATGCACAATGGGAAGAAGGCAAGGCGGCGGAGGCAGTTGTGATGCTTTGGGAAATGTTCTGCTGGGAAACCTTGGGTCCTGCCATCCATGTGGATGTTACTTTGACACGTACCACCTACCTAAGCATTGTTGTAGACCATGTACACCCTTTCATGGAAACGGTATTCCTGGTGGTTGTGGACTCTTTCAGCAGGATAATGCCACAAAATCAGAAATGCATGGTTCAGGAATGGTTTGAGGAACACATCAAGTTTAAAGTGCCTCCAAATTCCCCAGATATAAATCCAATCGATTATCTGTGGGATGTGCTGAACAAACAAGTCAGATCCATGGAAGCCCCACCTCGCAACTTACAGGACTTAAAGGATCTGCTGCTAACATCTTGACGCCAGATACCACAGCATACCTTCAGGGGTCTAGTGGATTCATGTCTCAACGGGTCAGGGCTGTTTTGGCAGCAAAAGGGGGATCAACACAATATTAGGACATAGGTCATAATGTTATGCCTGAACGGTGTAAATTATCTTCATCTAGGGACTTCACTTGTCTCTGCAAAAATATATGTAATTAATTAGATTACTCAATAGCCAAGCAAAGGAAATGAAGCAATATTTACAAAGTACCATCTGCGGTACTAGTTGCCAGATTTGTGAGGTTCATGGAATCAAACCATTAAAAAGATATTCAAAAACTCCAGTTTTCTGAGACACGGTAGAAGTAAAGAAGATGCCCTTGATCACAACTGCAATTTTAGCTTTGTTTTCAGAATGATATCCATGAGGTACTTAAACTGTAATGGTCCGATGTACACTCAATGCATAAACATAAAGTGTGAAATAAAAGCAAAAGATGACAGGAAAGTGTTCAGAGACAGACAGCCAAACAGAGAGATGATGAAAGATGATTTAGTGGCACCATTCAAGCATCACAGAGACAAAGACTCTTGTTTTCTCTTGCTTGTTTTAGTAAATTAGCTTCTACCTTCCAGAGCACCTATACAGACAAGTACATGCACGCACATTCAGGAATAGAAGAGAACCAACATCCTGCTGGGATTGAATTATGACTTTACCTGTATACACAGAAACAGGCACACACGAGAAGAGAACATTTCATTCTCTGGATGCTCCATAAGCACAAACACTCGCCTCCCACACTCTCTCTCATCCCTAGAGATCATTTTTAGAGGTTTCAGTGTGTTTAGGCACTGTTTAATGGAGTCTGACTCAGCAACTCCCAGAGCACCAAACATCTGCTTTACTCTCTGTAATATACCATTAACTGACCACAGAGCACACTTTCGCTCGTATCGCTTCGTGTTTGGTTTTGATTTGCCTTAAACATGCAATGCTCATTCATGAACATAATATAAAAGGAAAAAGAGGGATGTTCATCTGAAATCATTTCTAACAAGAATCCAGCCTTGTGGAACAGCGCTCATGCCTTAAAAATCTCTGAATGCAGCTCACTAGGTTTTAAAAGATAGCAAAACTCCACACAAAGCAGTAATACACAGCTCTAGCCTGTTAAAGGTATTATGGGTATTGTCTGACTAAAGTATAACAGTCACGGAGCACAGATATGACTCTCTGTCTGTTTCAGGCCACAGAGATGAATAAATTGAAGTTCTGCTCAATCTGATAACTTCATACTCACAGTTACACATTTAATAGGCAAATGATTAGGCTGTGGATTAACCTTCAAGAGACATACGCACCAAAGCCACGATTGAACGTACCGGCTGGACAGGATCCTTCAGAGACTGCCAGGATCTCGGTCTGCTGTTTGCAGGCATCTCTCCTCAGAAAACACTCGTTTTCATAGTTTTCATGTTGGAGCCGCATACAGGAACATAATCGTTGTTGCACTGAAAAAAGGAGAGAGTTTAAGCATTACAAAATATATCAGAAAAGTGAGATTTTGAAAACACGGGACTAACATTCAAGTCAAAGATTACAAGCATTAGGATAAACACAATTATATAATATGAGTTTATAGTATACGACTATGTGATTTTGTTATTTGTATAATTTAAATATAATAAAAAAACAATAATAATTAAATTAATTGAAATAAACTGTATATTAATATTACAAAATATATATATATATATATATATATATATATATATATATATATATATATATATATATATATATATATATATATATATATATATATATATATATATATATATATATATATGTAAGCCTAGCATGAAATGGGAACAAAGGAGTCTTTCTTTAAGAACATGAATACATGATCATATTATGCAATGATAATAATTAAGCATGAAACTGACCTATATATCTCTCGCAGCTTAATTGTGATGTTTTAGCACCGCTTTATTTTGGGAGTTTTAGATGAGCTCACAGCAGAGAATAAGAATTGTGTGATCTGAATGTGAATTAAGCTACTGTGAGCTCTGAAGGGTCGAAATACAGCCTGCCAACTACACTGCCCACGTTCCCAAAGCAGTGGGAAAAAAGATTACGGTGTAAGAAAATGCCAGCGAGGAATATATCACAAAATACTGTGAAACATTTGCAAATCTATGGTTTCAGGTTGTTTGGTTATAACAGGTTATACTTTTTAATATGCAAAATCTAAAAAAAAATTTTTAATAATATAATTTAAAAAAATAATAATTTAGTGATAATTTTAATATTGGTCCTATTACATAATAAATCATGTAATTAATTTAGATTTAAATTTATTAAATCTGTATTAGACATATTACTGGTGCCTCCCAGAATTATGACAAACAAAATAATTAAAAAAGAAAGTCAAGTCAAGTCAACTTCATTTATATAGTGTTTTTAAAGTGACGGTTGTTTCAAAGCAGCTTTACAGTGTTAAACAGGAAAATATTGCAACAAAATTTGATTCGCTATCGCTTTGCTTTGGAGAAAATGGTGATGTCATCAGCTCATTTCAATTTATCATATAGTAATAATGTGGGCATATCAGAGTTGATATAGTTAATTTAGTTTAGTAATTCATTTTATTTGGATATTTAGTTGAACATTTATTTAAAATTGTTTGTGTCCCCAATTGAGCAAGCCAAGCCAGAGGCGGCAGTGGCAAGGAACCAAAAACTCCATCAGGGCATAATGGAGAAAAATAAACCTTGGGAGAAACCAGGCTCAGTTTGGGTGCCAGTTCTCCTCTGGCCAATGAACTAACAGTGTATGATTATTAACCTTACAGGTCAGAAATCAGAATAGATCAGAATATTCGAAAGTTCGAGGCATCACGCCTAAGACGGTTTTATTAAGGATGATGTGTTGGGTAAACAATTATTATTATTATTAATAATTATTAGGAATATTCGAAGGATCGGAGTCATCATACCGGAGACGCGTTTAGAAAGATAAAAGATCTACTTCAGTGCACCAAAAACCATCTAAAATATTCCAGTGAATCTCTATAAACCCAATGAAGTTTGACTTCATAAGAAGCAGGTAGTTTAAAATCACTGGGTGGCCTGGTGGAAAATGAAGCCGTTCCAAACCTCACGCAGGTTTTTTGGAAGAGTCTGACCAGACCGCACACACATATGCACCTGGACACACAGAGACACACTGTGTCTGGCCCCTGGAGAGGCAGGTACAGTGCAGGGCTGCAGTGGCCTGTCAGCTCACATGTTGGCTGAGGGATTGTGTGGCTGGAAGCCAGCTGGTTGGCAGGGGTCACAGGAATAACTGTGCCCATCGATTCTGGAGCGGGATTTGTCCTCGCTGTTTTATCGGCT
This sequence comes from Gobiocypris rarus, assembly GCA_023029165.1. NCBI lineage: Eukaryota > Metazoa > Chordata > Actinopteri > Cypriniformes > Gobionidae > Gobiocypris > Gobiocypris rarus. Next base: position 29,396,110 of record CM040910.1, read on the forward strand.
GAGAAGCAATATTATGCAGGATGAGAAAGCTCTGAGCCAACACTGGCAAAAAATCGAGAGAGGGGGTGAAATAGGAGGAAAAAAGAGAAAAACTAGGTCTACAGGAGATGATTATATTGGATAAATAGAAATGAACAGAAAACAGCAAAAAGGGACAAGACATACATGAGTTGTGAATGTATATATATGTTTTTTCCACATAAAGAATTTAACAGTTAATTATATATATATATATATATATATATATATATATATATATATATATATATATATATATATATATATATATATATATATATATTTTTTTTTTTTTTATGGTAACACTTATTTACAATAAGGTTGTATTAGTTAATGCATTAGTTAACATGAACTAATGATGAACTGCACTTATATTATATTATAGTATATTATAATATGTATATATATATATATATATATATATATATATATATATATATATATATATATATATATATATATATACAAACACAAGAAGATCTCAAAACACAAGAAGAAGGTGGGATGGAAGGAACACAATGCAAATTCTATAGATATGTTTTTTTGAACGTCTTTTTTACCTGCACACCACATCTTTGCAAAGGCGTGAAGCAGCTGTCAAATGCGTACGTCTAGCGCAGAGAATCAATGCAAAATTATAGTGTAGTGGAATGCACAAGTAAGTTCTGTGTGAACGGCTCCTGAAGCTGTTTACACTGGACACGTCAAAGCAAACGATCCAAATCCATTTGACCTTTGTGTCATAAGTGCAAGAGCGTAGAGGACACCAGAAATAGAATGGGTCATCCGTTTACTGTTGGTGACTTGTTGTGTTGCAAAAGACAGTATCACTGATTATAATGGGTTCCGTTTGCTTCTGAATCGTCGCTTGAACAGGGTTTTCATTTTTAGACACAACATTACTTTGGTACTATTTTTGTTGGTAAAAGTCAGAGAAAAAAACAACCCACATGGTATTTAGTTCCTGAATGAAGCAGTGATTTTGAATAAATCGGCTGAGTAAATAATTCATTATTTAGTTTCAAAGACTGTAACTGATTATAGTATAATGTTATATAACTGATGGATGGATTGATATGACTAAACATTCATCATTAAATATCTGGGTTGATAACCAAAAAGTTGTAGGTTTAAATATCGCAAGGGCCTTGAGCAGTGACAGATGTTCCCTTATTCAACTAAGGTCGAATATGACTTGAGTTCTCTTTGATACAAATATTCCACTATTAGCACACCTGAGACGGAGAGTGATAGAAAAGACTGAGTGACAGTAAAATGCAACCGAGACACCAGAACAGAAAAACTGTGAAATCTCAGAAGAGCAAAGCATTGAGATGATCTCAAAATAAACACAGAAAGAATGAGATGAGGAGGAGGAGGAGGAGGAAGAGAGAGAGAGAGAGGGAGAGAGCTAAATGGATATTACCCGCTTTTAAACCTTTTCCTTTTTTGACATTTTTACAGCTTCAAGTGTTCAATCAATCTTTTGACCTGGCATGATGCAATAGTGAGAAAGGCTGGCCAGCCCCAGGCAGCCCCCAGCGTGCCCCGAGAAATGCCTGTTTTGCACAGCCCCTGTAGTTCAGTCCTTTTAACTTCACCCCTTGAGGGAAAGGAGTGCATTAGCACTTCATCTTTGAGGAAAAATAACTGGTGATTATGATAGAAAAGTTAATTGAAATAAATTGAGAGTAATGAGTGTCTGACACACTAAAAGTTAAAAAGAGCAGACAGACACTTCAGCTACAACAAAAAACAGCTTTTCACTTGCAGGTCAGAAGAGTAGGATTGAAGTAGCATTATGATGAATGAAAGGACCTTGAAGAAGCTGAAAGGCCTGTTGATAGATATAATACACATATACCTGTCATATTCTGCAGCAGAAAATGCTAGTTAGCCGTGATTTAAAAAAAAAATAGCATTAGACAAGTCCCCTTTTCTTTTTAGCAGACAACTGAATTACTCAAACTTTCACACAGGTGTTCTTGCATTTAAAAAGCTATGGACCAAAACAGGAACAAATATGGACTGCACTACACAGATTTTTGTCCAATCAGATGAGCTCTAAAATGAGAGCATCCCAACCCCTTAATTATAAATGCCACCTACAATTAACTAACAAGTTTACAACTGTGATGTAAACCAAAACATACTGGTTATCCGTCTGCCTCCTTATCCGCCTTACACTCTCACAAAAAAAGGTACAGTGATGTCACTGGGGCAGTACCCTAAGGTACAAAGTCAAAAGGTACATCTTTGTACCTTACTCACCCCTAAATGGTACATATTAGTACCTCAAAAGGTACATATCAGTACTTTAAGAGTGTGTATTAGTACCTTAAAGGTACATTTAATACCTTAAAGGTACATATTAGTACCTTTTCGGTTTTGTACAGCAATGTACCTTCTTCTTTGTTCAATGATTCATTGCAGAAGTAAGCTATTTCCTGTGAATATGGGAGACTTCTGATTCATTACCCATTATACATTAAGTCCAGTAAACAGGAAAACTATTTACACTACAAAACAATGTGATTTCGATCATTTTAATTTAATTGAAATAATAAATACCAGTTTGAATGTTTTTGTACAGCTAAAATAGCTGGAAGCAAAAGGCTTAAACCTCGCACATTAAAGTTAAAAATGACTCAAGTAAAGCAATAATTAGATTGATCAATACAAAAATTAAGGCATGTTGGTAGTTGATATTGACACATTATTAGAATGCATAAAGGGGGTCAAATTGACCTGGCATGATGTGCTTTTAGAAATATTTTATCAATGAAAACATTTTATGAATTCTTCCAAAACAAACTTGATAGATAGAATACATTGTAACCTACCCTGAGTAGAATGTTTGAATTTACAGTATTCATAAAAAAGTAAGCGAAAAATACCCAGATGATCTACTACTTCTGCCATGATTCTGAAGTTCCAACACGATCTCATGACAATGCGTATCAATAGTACGAGTGTGCAATCAGAGAATGTTTACGCTAAAACTCATTTTGGCGTGCATATGATATGCACTTTATGGCGTGTATATGACACGCTTTGGGTAGGGTGAGGGTGGGGTGTGGGGTTCGTACATACGCCATAAAGTGCGTATCATATGCACGCCAAAAACAGCGTACCATATGCACGCCAAAATGAGTATACATACATTCTACGAGATTGCACACTCGTACTATTTATACGCATTTTCGTGAGATCGGGCTCGAAGTTCACATCCAATTGACACTTTACTATCAATGGATGCGATAACAGATGCAGTAGATCAGTAGAAAAAGGCCAAAGGAAAGGACTGCTGATGACCCAAACAAAGGAAGAGGCTCAAACTGCCCAAAAGTTATGCTTAGAAATGGGCAAATGTTATGTGAATGTTATTCTCTGTCTGAAAAGATAATTTTCACATGGTCTGTGAGAAATGTAGGGAGGAAAGATTCAGATTAGAATATACTTTACAGTAGATCTAAGGTGTGTTTACACTTGTAGTTTAGTTTGCAAAACAAAAACAAAACAACATTTAGATTGTTGTTTTTCCGATAGGGATATGCTCACAACCTTATTGGTCGGCTTTTATGATGTATTGTATATATTTCAACTGAATTTGCCGAACATCCAAAACAATGCTGTGTGTTAAGCTTAACGTGTTGGGCTAAAAATGCTTGAGCATTTTGGTTTGTTTACATGTTTTTGGTCCATGTTGTGTTCATATTTAATTCTAACTGAGTTTGTTTGGAAGCGGACAGAGACCTATCTTTTCAGGGGTCTAAGTCCACTTGTTTGTTGAGCACAGATGGCATACGGATGGCAGTGTTCATACTTATTCAAATGAACCGCATTAACAGAGCAATTGCACCAGGGTTCGTTTTAATCGAAACAAACATGCCAGCATCCCTAAATTATAGATTAGAGTTTGTTCAGAAAAAATACAACTGCATTTTAAAAAGAATACATTATATTTTGTATTGAATATATACAAGGAAAGTGGTCAAATAAATGTTGGATATATATTAAAAAATGTATGTATCATCTATTATTTTAATTATTTAATTAATAGGACACCTATGTTTTTGAAGAAAACCATTAATTCCAATACAGGTCATTTTTCTTGACGCATTCATGTAGTGTTTTTTGTTCCTGCATTCTATAAGACAAAGTGAGAGAGAAAAGGAAACTGTAAGACAAGAGACACAGTGAGAGAAGGACAGACATAGCAAGATAAAGAAACATGTAAGTAACGACCATAAGGCCAGACAGCATGTGCTTGAAAGTAATCTAACGCAATGAGCCTCCCAACAGAGGCCAGATACACAAACACTCAGTGTGGAGGCTGACAAACGTGAAAAACAAAATGACTCACTACACACTTTGGCTCTTAGGTACCTTTAAGTCAAGTTAGTCACTGAACTAATAACATCTCGGTAATACCACAGGCAGCTATTTAGTACAACCCCAAATCAAGAAAAGTTACAAGGAATCACAACAAAAAGTACAAAAAAATAATTTCCAGTGTTTTCACTGAACAACTATTACTAATTGTAAATTAGTAATTGTAAACTAATTTTCATTTTGATGGCTACAACACACTCCGAAAGGTTGGGACATTACACTTTAAAAAATGCTGGGCTGTTTTAACCCAATGTTGGGTCAAATATGGACAAACCCATCAATTGTTTTTTTTTTAACCCAGCGATTAGGTTTTTTTAACCCTGCGGTTGGGTTTAATATTTGCTTAAGACAACCCAATCGCTGGGTTAAAACAGCAATTACTGGATTAGTCCATATTTGACCCAACATTGGGTTGTTTTTTACCAAGAATTTTACCTTTTAATTACACTATTTAAATATTTAGAAATTGATAATAACTGTTGCAGTTTTTGCAAGTAGAATTTTTGCCCAATCTCTCCTGATATAGACAGCTGCTCAACAGTCCATAATCATCATAGTCTGATTCTTCTTTTCATGATGGTCCAAACATTTTCAATAAGAGACAGATCTGGACTGCAGGCAGGCAGTCAAGCACATTCACCATGCGGTGTAGAGTGTCTAAAAGCCACTCTGTTTTAGAATGTGCAGAATGAGGCCTGGCATTGTCAGGAAAGATTTAATCTTGATGCAATTAAATATCTCTGTACAATCCCAATATACACCTCCATGTCCATCACACACATGGAAGTCACCCATTTGCACTGATGCACCCCCATAGCATGACAGATATTTGCTTTTGTACCTGTCGCTGATGAAGGTCTAGATGGTTACTTTCTTCTTTGGGATCTCAATGTCCGTTTTTACCAAAAACCAGCTAAAATGTGGACTCGTCTGACCACAGCACACATTTCTACTGTGTTTGGGATCATCTGAGATGAGCTTGGGCTCAGAGAACTCGCCGGCATCTCTGCATTGAACAGATGTATAGCTTTCTCCTTGCATAACTTTTCAAGTGGCATTTCTTGATGCAGCAGCAGACTGTGTAAAGTGACAATGGTTTTCCAAATAACTCCCGAGCACATGTGGCTGTATTTAACAGAGTGGCATGACGGATTCTCATACTGTCTGAGGGCTCAAAGGTCAAACATATTCATATACCGAGATTTCTCTAAATTATTAACTTCATAAAGTTTTAAATATGGATCGCTTTCTTACACAAACGCGTCGATTCGCTTCAGATGGTCTTCATTAACCCCCAGGAGCCGTGTGGAGCAGTTATGATGAATATAGATGCACTTTTATGGACTCCAAAAATGACCCAACAGTCACTTCCATTATAATGCTTGGAAAGAGCCAGGACATTTTTAATATAACTCCGATTGTGTTTTTCTGAAAGAACAATGTCATATAGGATGGCTTGAGTGTGAGTAAATCATGGGATAATTTTCATTTTTGGGTGAACTAAGCCTTTAAGTTGTTCAGTGAAAATATTGGAAATCTTTTCTTTGTACTTTTGTCAGTTAAATAAAGATACCTTTGGTAAAAAAAAAAAAAGGTCCGGAAAAATGATCTCAGGTAATGTTAATTCTGTGCGAATAGACCAGCTGTAAATATGTACATAAACGTATTCCATCCACCCTTGTAAAACAAATCCCATCCGAATAGGGCTTAAGTGAAAAGTCACAACAGACTGGGCCATCTGACCAATCAGAGCAGAGTAGACTCTCGGAAAGGAGGGGTTTAGAAAGACTGAATCTTCGAACTAACCATTTTCAGACTTATTGAGAAATAAGGTGATGTGCAGTATATGAGAAAATCAAAGTGAATCAAAGTTTCAAATATTTGGAGCACTTTAATGAATTTAGTTTACTCCTTTGTAATGAGCTGGATGTATAATTGTTTAGATTTTCTTTGATCTATTATTGTACTTTAATTTTATTTATTTATGATGTCTACTATTATATTGTATTGCACTGCTCTGAGATCATCATTATTATTATTATTATTTAAACTGATTGCCAAGATTGATCTAGACTAAACAAACTGACGTTGGCTCTTCTAACTATAAGGCATTTCCTCTTATTAATTTATAGTGGTCCAAATACTCTCTCATATTCTACTCCCTGTGCATTTTGGTCTCTAACACCAAGATTTGACAGTGTTTCAAAGCTATTTGTATATGTGAGTAGGTTAGCTTGTATAAAATATTATTTAAGTGTTATATATTTACAGGTGTTTTTTTTTTTTTTGTGGCTCAAAGGAACTAAAGCTCTTCTTTCTAATGCTTTGCGTTTTGATTCCTCTGACTTTTAACCTCCATCAGTGGTGCTGCAGTTCCTATTTTGTCCTGCAGGGGCTGCTGTGGAGCTGTGCTCTGGCTAACAGAGTGTCTTGCTTTTGCTCCAATTTCCCTCATTATCTTTTACTTATTTTGAAGCCTGAGTTTTTTCAGACCATCGAAAAGTCCTAACAAACATCACTCAGAGACACCTGTGCTACTACAATTTTAACATTTCATTCACACTTTGCCCAGAAATGATGACACGCTTAATCACGGGCAGGAAGCCAACAGACAAGTATTGCAGCATTATTAGAGTGAGTATTAGAGCGAGCAAGTGGCAGCATTAATCCCTTGTTTATCAGTTTTTTTCCTCAATCCAGCCATTCATTCCTGCATCAGTCAGTCCATCTATTAGTTGATCTATTCATCTATTCAGAGGCACAAATCAGCTGTTCTATTTCTGACAAGTCAATCCATCTATGCTAGGCACTGCTTGTACTGCTTAGCCTACACAAAGAAACTTCTCAAGCAGTAGGGCTAGAGTGAACCAAGACAGGCAATTAAAGTCAGACACAGTGAGAAGCAGAAGCGATCGGTGTGGTGATAAGACTGACTGCATACTGCGTCTACACTTCTGTAAGAGGAAGCACTAACAGCACTGAAAACTACCGTACAGTTGCTGACATGTTAAGACAACACTCTCCCATAAGCAACGGCAGTCTAGCAATTTGTATCCTGCACCACCAAAATGTCACTCTTGTGCTGTTCAAAAGTCATTCTGGTCCCACATTCAGCTAGTTTTGGAGGATTTCATTAGTTTACCCAAGGTTTTTTAGGGTTAAAATGAAAATGGTCATCACTAAATTACTCTCATTATGTTTGGAACCAGTAAATTTTTTGATGCCAGCTTTTTTGGTAATTTTTATGTTCTCAATGTTTACTTCTTGTCCCAACAACAGGATAAAAGCATCATAGAAATATCATAAAAAGAATAAATTCAAGTTGTACGATGATACATAACTCACTTACAGTGGTTTGCCAAAATTATTAGAACACTTGGCATCGGGAGTCGTCTTATTGGGCCTATAGATTTATTTTCCCAGAGGACATTGACCCGAAACATTCTTCTAACTATTGCCGGAATTACCTGCGATGGAAAGAATCTGCTGGAACATTGAAAATGATGGACTGACCTCCTCAAAGTCCGGACCTCAACCCCATCGAGCACATTTGGGTCGAGTTGGAAAATAAACTGGACAGATCTATTGTACATTCAAAGGAAAGTCTTTGGCTTCAGTTGCAGAAGGGATGGGATAACATTAGTGTTGAAGTTCTCAATGGAAATATACTGACTCTATGCCAGAGAGATGTGCTGCTGTAATTGCTGCAAAAGGTGGACATACCAAATATTAAAGTTAAAAACAGTATGACTCTGATGATATTTGATGGTCAGAGCAACCATCTGCATGTTTCATGAACATTATGCAATGAAATCATGTTTTGGAGGCAATAAAGGGTTAATATTTTCAGATCTGTCAGGTGATCTAATTGTTTTGGCCACCACTGTATGTATTTTGTATAATTCAAAAGTGATAATATTCAGATTAGGCTTAAACTGAATCTTCTAAAATGAGGTAAGAAGGTGACTTTTTTGGATATGCAGGATATATATTGCTATAGTAACATCTCTGTTATAAGACTATCTTGGTTAAGATGGGGTGTTCGCAAACAGGTGAAAAGACAGTTGGTTTGTACCCGCACAAATGTGTGTACTGAAGTGAGGTTGTCATATGTGATTATTGTACAACACTGTGAGGGAGTGAAAATCTAAATGGAAGGATATCTGCGAGGAAGTGTGAAATTTGAGTGTCATATTTAAAACAGTGGAGTATCTCGAGTGCAGATGCAAAACTCCCATATGGTACAACAGACTGAGAAGCGCTAAAGGAGTCTTGATCTGATATGGAGTAAGAAAAGCAAATGTGTGCCCTTGTCTACTTTCCAGTGGGTATACAACAGCTTGAGATGAAACAGGCATAGCGAGTTAATTATGCATTGTGGAACATGATATAACCCATTTGATTCATTAAGCATTATGTAGCATTTCTTTTCACCCTTGGGCACATTATGAGGGCTAAAACAGCACGACTCGAGAAACATGAGAGGCCAGAACGATGCTCAAAGTGCACCATGAGTGAGCGGCTATGACTGCAAACAGACATTGCGTGCACACGCGCACACAGCTCAATCTGACATGTACAGAGACAGTCACAGACAAGAAGTCTGCCAGGTCTGTTTTTTTCTCTTCCATTAAGAAAACGTAAAGCCTATCGGCTGTGTATCAGTAACATCAGCTGATCCTTATCAGGAGAACAAATCTGTCAAAGATGGAGTTGAAGCCCTGAGGAACGGAGAAACAAGTCAGGACATCGTCTGTTTGAATTCCAGTGACATCCATGGTACTCCAACCACCGTTTCCTTGTAAAACGCAAAGCTGCCCAAACCCTGAAATCTGAAAATCTCAGACGTCACAAGTGGCACTTGCACTAAGAAGACTTAATGTTCCAGGCACTTGGAGCACCTGTGGTTCGTGACAAAAGACAGAGATAGCGTCTTTGCGTAGCCCTGTCAGTTGGGCCTGTGGAGTGATGGATGTCTGGCACAGCATTTGTGACAGAGTAAAAGCTCCAGGGAACGTCGACGGAAAACTGGGCCTTTCTGGCAGATCATTAGTTCCATACCAAAGGGATGAGTTGACCTTAAACCAGTGGAGAAATGTGAACGGGAGAGTAGCACAAGGACACGGGGGTGAATGTTCACTCACATGCGATTTGTTCTCTCATCATTCCAAAATGTTGCTCGCTTCAGTTGACGGACTTTGAAATGCCTTGTGAGATTAGGTTTGAGATAGCTGTCTGAAATTATGAATTAAAAAAAAATATTACAGTTCAAGTTAAGCTCAAGCAACAGCACTTTTTGAATAATGTTGGTTACCACAAAAATGGTGACTCGTTTCTCCTTTTAAAAAAACTAAAATCTAGGTTACAGAGAGGCCAATCCATATATACTTTAAAATTAAAGATCAAATAATATGGATTTGCTGAGCCAAAGCTAATGCACATATCTTAGAGAGCAGGGAGGCAGATGCCCTAAAGCAGATGTGACATTCACTATTTAATATATAGAGAAAAATGGTATCAATTAATAATTTACTTTATTATAAATAAATACAAATAAAACTTGATTAAAAATATACATCCTTTAGAATGCAACTTATTGATTCTGTAATCATTTTATAGTATTTCTCAGAATTGTTTAAACACAAATAAAGAAGTTTGTAACCAACAATGCACTCTGGTAAGTCTGTGCGCACTGGGAGTCATGTAAAAAAACAAAAAAAAGACCGCAGGTAATGCTAATTTGCTAATTACACATGTTTTTAGACATGTTATAAATGCACACTTCAGAGGATCTGAACAGCTGGATTCACTTTGAAATACTTTAGATATTCAAATACGTTAATGTTAAGTGTGTATTTGCTAAATGCAAATGCAATAAGAGAATGTATTTGCCTTTCCATTATTAGCAGAAAAGGCAAACGCTAAGTTTTCATTAACTTATTCATTCATTTATTGATTTTGAAAGCTCAGATTTTGTTCCATTTCAAAATAACAAAGCATAAAATGTAATGTGATTATTGGATGGTAGATGCAGTAAAAAATTAAGTTTTGTTCATAGATCATCTGAAAACAGCATAGACCAAAAAATCTTGGTTTAAACAAAAAAAAAACACTGTCGACCCGGCCCTATAGCATTCACACAGCTGACATGTTTACCTGTTGTAGCTTATCCACATTGTGTGCATGAAATAGACCGTGATCATCGGAGAAGTGCTAAACAAACATCACTGTTTCGTACAATGATTTCAGCCCTCTAAAACTGTTCAAGTTTTCGGTTGCTAAAATTTCATATTTAATTTCTTTGTTTAACATTCCTGTCAAATAATTTATTAGACAGAACTGTTAAACAAAGGAGGGTAGTTACTGTTTCACTGTAGTTAAGTGCATCACAATAACCTTTTTTATTTTAAAGAAAAATTAGAGAAATTGTTATTTTGTTGCCATATCCATTACGCCACAAATGCTGTCAACTAAGTTTAACTTGTACTGAACCTGGAATACTCATTTAACTAGTTTCATCTGTGGAAGAGAGCAACTAGTGAATTTGGATTCAACACTTGCTTTCTTAAAGAAGCACATTATCTGTGACAGCTCTCAGGGAGGGTGGCCAACAGGGTCATGAGAGGGAAAAAATAGAAGCAGATCAGCCACGATATCCCGGAGAAGCACAAACAAGGGGGTTGGGGAGAATCTGGTCCATGTCTCACCAGATGATGTATTTTTTGCGCCCCCTCACACAGAGACGTGACTGCCATTGTGTGACTGAGTGACATTCCCCATTCCCAGGATGCCCATGTACGTGCTGTTTGCCTCTGATGAGGGTGGGGGGAGGCTAGTGAGTAGGGCAGAAAGGCTCCTGTCTCCCTCCTTAACTGCTTGGCAGTCTGCTCTTGATTAGAGTGACGCTCTTCCCAGCAAGGAGCTCCCGGGCCCTGTCAGGAGACGGCTCGGTAATAGCGTCTGACAGGCTGAGGGGAGCAACGCGGGACTGATACAGATGCTGCTATCCTGAGTGGCATCAGGCTCAAGCAAATATCACCTTCCTCGGTAGAATCCCCACACCACCGACTCTCCAGCTGCCAAACCACCAACTCATGTCTAGCACATGCCAGCCGAGGGACTCTGTGTACATGGATGACACATCCCACATCGAACATAGGAGGAAAAAACAGGTGCTGCCAGTATGACTGCGTTTTCAATCCCACCAGACTGACTTTTAGCAGGAAACTGGACCTAATTCCACCCTGAAATAACTTCCTTCCTGATTTTAATTGCTTCATTTTTGATGTATTGGTGAAAGTTATCTCCTGTGGCAGCTCATAGAGAGAAGCTATTAGGGGTGATAGACATGAAAAAAAAGAGCACAAGAGAAAAAAAGAAGCTTAGGTTTAAAAAATAAAAAAAGGCTGAATGAAAAAATACTCATGTACGGTTGGCCATGAAATGCTGGCCACCCGAAATGATTCAAATGCATTTCTGCAAGTCATTTAAAAGAGAAGGGTGTAATTTCTACACCACTAGTGGCACCAAATGCAATGGCCAAAACAATGATTTTTAAACCCTACCTCCATATGCTACAGGTTAGAAATTACACACTTCTCTTTTAAACATATTTCTAAAATGCAAAGTTCTGACTGGAGGAACCACTATAAAATATAAAACAGTCAATGAACACACACACCTCTGACCGCACATAAGCTGAATTCTACATTCATTCTACAATAATGGTTTTACTATGTTTACTATTTGTTACTGTATGCATTATAAAAGGGATGTTAAAATTAATTGTTTCATTTTATTGCATAAAACTGAGCTCAGTATTAAATCAAAGACCATTCTGAAAAACAATATTGTTTTTTTATGTTTGTTCTAATGTGGAGACACTGCAACAATGGAAATAATAATGATGAAAAAAACTACAACATAAGAAACCATGTGATAATAAAATGTTGCTAACACTAAAAATGTTTAAAAACACCTAAAGAAAAAAACATTACCAAACATTTTTTTTTATACTAAACATTAAAGTAGCAGACTGTACACTAGTTTGAGAATCTATTAGCTTTGCTCCAGTAATACAAAATGGATGAAAAATCAAGAAACAAGAAGAAGTTCAAAAGAGCAAACATGTGTGCGCTCCAGATGGCGTACCACAGATGCCAGATTTAAAAGAAATATGAAGTGGAGTCACCAAGAAAAAGCTTTTTATTACTTTATTCAAAGTCATCCCTTCATTATTAACCCTTTTATTGTCATCTAATGTACAATGTGTGTGCAAGGTAAGGAAAATGGTGTCATTTTGGTTTCTGGTACTCGACTCATGCTGAAAAACACCCTTTACCTGCAGTGAAATCACTGTAACACAAAACGTTTCATGGCCTATTTCTCCACACAAACACGAAAAGCCACTCGAATTTGCAGTTACAGGAACTCCAAGAACATTTTGGTATTGCACCTGTACAACATGATTCATGGTCATAGTCTTGTAGGACTGTCTAATGGCACCAGGGAATAAAGCCCCACTTTTAATCTGTCTCCAGCCACAGTGAGACCATGTGACTGAAGAATAAAAGGATCACAAATGCATGGAAATATATGCAAAGAGGTCTGGCTGAAAATGGCTCTTATGATGGGCAGCCGAAGGCCCGGAGGGAAGCCGTCCACCTTCTGCCACTGTCTGCGCGCCTTGCGAGTTCATTCCCAGAGTTCACGCTAAAGGAGAACTGAAGGAGACGCAGTTTTTCATGGGTAAGTTCACTTGAGCTCTACACCTTGGCTACAAAAGCTGTTTGTTAACCAGGTTCACATCCATCTAAAAATGGCAAACCCTCAGTTATCCAAGGATGGAAGAAGGGATAGTGTATCAACCAGAAACAAAGTGCTTGAGAGACAAGCCAAGCAGAGAGAAGATGGCTGCGATAACTGATCAGTTAAACTGAATCAAGACCACACATCATCAACAGGCAATGGACAATTCTATAAACTAGCTTGCAAACAAGCCAAAAAACAAAAAGCTTAGGCAGTCTGTGGCTAAGCAATAACCCCCCATTAGAATGAATCACACAAGTAAGCAATGAAAGTGCACATGAATGACTGAGCATCAGAGCTTTGGATCAGAGGTGTCATAACACAGTGAGTCATCAGCACGAGCATGACTGAACATGCAGAATCACAACACAATCCATTATGACATGATGGTACATGTCCAGATGAGGACAATCAAAGATTTGCTAGAAAGAGGGCACAATCAGACAGGGCAGAAATACACCGTCGCTTCAGTTTAAGATTTTCAAAAAGCAGTTCTTTTTCTGCTGGCTTTTTGAAATTGTATTTCACTTCAATATATCTGTACAGAACTGTGGCTTAAAGTTTCAGATTATAAAAAAGAGAAAATGTTATCCTCATTCATGCATCCCAATTTTCTTTTGTCAGTTTGTCAAACATTGAAACATTGACAGAATATTCTGTTTTAGGTGAACTAACCCTTTAATGATCTAGGATTTGCCAAAGACAATACAAGAGACCAATAGCTTATAGTTTGGCTGGTTATCATGACCTGCTAAGCTCATTCTGGTAGAAAATGTATAATTATGCCATTCTGGCAGCACATTTTAATGTTGCTGTGTGTTTTCACGTTTACACACACAAAAAAACAGAATATTATATATAAACTTAAGAAGTCAAAACACTTCTAAACCAAATCACCGTTCCAAAACTCCTGCTTCTGTGTCAGAGACATGCATCTTTAAAAGTCATGTTCATCGCAAGCTCTGATGGAGCGACTTTGTTTTGCCGCATCAAACTTGTTTTCAGAAAACTATTTATGGGATCCATGCTGTGCCCTGGGTTTCAAAGTTAACTTATTCATGGTCCAAAGACATACTGCAAATTGCATTATATAAACTGTAGTGCTGTACTGCATACTTTCCAGCAGGTAAAATCACATAAAAATGGCTAAATTGATTTTGGGGTTAACCAACCTCTCACAATGCAATAAGGTGCTAAAGAAAGTTTTTGCAAGTATTACAAGTACTTACGTAAATGAAATGACTTTCATTTCTGCATTGCTCTTAGTTTCTGCTTTCAGTCAGCCGCAGGGATACTTCGGTTGATTAATTCTCTTGGCTAGATTCAATCTTACATTTCACACATCTTTCAAAAATGTATGGATCATAATAAAAACAGAAAACGTAAAATTCCACAAAAATATTAAGTTGTTGATATAGTGAAATATTTCTTGAGCACCAAATCATCATGTTAGAATGATTTCTGAAGGATCATGTGACTAAAGACTGGAGTAATGATGCTGAAAATTCAGCTTTTGCCTGAAATATTTTTCTGTTTTAAAATAACACTGTTGTATTCCCTCATTTGTAAGTTGCTTTGGATAAAAGCATCTGCTATGAATAAAGGCAAAATAAATGTATGTAAATAAGAGACTTATTTCAAAAACATTTAAAGACGCTTTTGAACCAGTGTATTTGCTATTCCTATATAGATAAATATAAAATCTTTCCAGCTCCGGACCAAAGTGAAATGACTGCATTTCATCCCATAAAAATAGACACTAAATCCAACCCAATGATGAGCACCACCATGTAATAGCTACCACTTCACTTTGGCCACATGGGTTAATGAATTATAATTTAGCATGGTAGAATGAATCAGACTTCTAAGTGTAAAAGTGGTCCATCTCCCTTAAAGAATGGGGGTGGGGGTGGGGGTTGTCTCTTTCTCAGTGGTATGGTTCATAAAGACACACTTGAAAATGACATTATGTTTAGACCCCTGCAATCTTGTTTTTGTGAACCATTGGCAAAGCAGTACAATTCAACCTAACATCCAGACACAATGAATACTTAAAAAAACATTAAAGAACCAATCTTAAGTAAACATCACAGTATGAGTGATGTGCTAGGCACCTCTGAGAGCTGGTGTGAGGTGAATAAACATCACTCAATGAACATCAGGGGCTGAATGACCTCTATTCATCGGCAGATCAAACCTTCTTCCTCTCTTCAGCAACACTACCTCCCTGACTGTGGACTTCCCCTTGGGCTTCATACCCGTCACAAGCCTCTCAACGGTACTTCTTTGATTAATTATTTCACTTAATGGAATAAAGACATAGACCATTATTAAGTTTAAGCTAGCTGACGCCAGAGTTTCACTTACACACATGTGGCACACAGTCCAAGATGCCTAAATCAAACGTATCCTTTTCTCGCCGATGGCATTAGTTCCTCACTTCAAAACAAATTAAAACAATGTGACCCAGTAAGGCCAGACACAGAATGGGGTTTGTCCTAAAAACAGAATTCCACCATGAGTCTGAGAAGTATGAGGCTTATTAGGACCAGAAAAGAAGAGGAGGGGTTGGACAGGTAATGCTATTTATCTCTCCAAAGAAACTAATGTTCCTTCGCAAGCTGGGATAAAAATAACAGACTCATTGAGTGCCTATGTGCTCAGTGCCTTGGAGGGACTCTAATGCATTTTCATTTAGACCAAACTCAGATGTTATTAGGAACGACTCTCTCTGTCTTCATTTCACTGTGATCTCAAGGCCAAAGCAGATAAAGTGGGCCACTTTCTAGTAGTCCTCTTAAAAATCGGTTGGAAAGAAGACACAGAAAGGAATATATACTGGACGATATTACAACAGTAAAAACAACTGTAAAAAGACTGGGGGGATTCGAACATCACTTTCAATAAAAAATGGCCATTGGACAACAATATTAGCTGGCACTTGGCATACACATCATCAGAAAAGAGACGGGGGAGCATATTAATGTGTATAATGTTTATGTTCAAGGAAAAATTATTCATTATAAACACTGCAACATCCCCGAAAAATATAGAATAGCCCCTTTTTGTTTTGAAAATGACATCATGACATTATTTTAAAAAAATTTAAATCTTCTTTGTGTGGCTCATTCAATCAGAACATTGTTTCTTATTGCTTCTAGTTTTAAGTGCTTCTTTACAACAATGTTGTTGCCCTGGATGATAGGTTTTGCAAAATTATGAAAAGCATTATTTTTAACTGCGTTCATCACAAAAAAAACCCCTCCTCTCATTAGTCAGGATTTGGTATTCTAATTCCCCTTGAATCAGACTAAATTCCTGAATTATTTTGTATGTTAAATATCAACATTAATGATATCTGCAATACATAAAGCTGGTTCTGTTCTGTTAACCTAAGGGGGGTTATTGCTGCTCTCCCTGCTCTTATCCATGCTAGGCTGTATGGATGCGCAGGGAGTTCTTGCCCAGAACAGAACCATACCGCCAATCCCAACTATATGCTAAATAGTGAATCAATCATCTTTGACGATAGTGGTCCACAGCCACCAGGGAATGTTTTCATGAATGGGTGTACATGGTCTGCAACAATGCTTAGGTATATAGTAGGTGGCAGGACCTTAGGTTTCCCAACAGAACATTGTCCAAAGCATAACACTTCCTTCACCGGTTTGCCGTCTTCCCATAGTGCATCCTGGTGCCATGTGTTACCCAGGTAAGCCACGCACCCACATGTGCCCACTGTAGGCCGGTGGACAGGGATCAGACTCAGCACCCTATCTGATTTGCGCCTATGCAGCCCATCTGCAACAAACTGTGATGCACTGTGTATTCTAACACCTGGATGGCCGGGTGTGTGAGCGTCGCTTACCTGTCACTGGAACACATGGCACCAGGATGCACTATGGGAAGAAGGCAAGCCGGCAGAGGCAGTTTAATGCTTTGGGCAATGGTCTGCTTTGAAACCTTGGGTCCTGCCATCCACGCGGATGCTACTTTGACACATATCACCTACCTAAGCATTGTTGCAGACCGTGTACACCTTTTAATGGAAACAGTATTCTCTGGTGGTTGTGGCCTCTTTCAGCAGGATAATGCGCCTGCCACAAAGCAAAAACGGTTCAGGAATGGTTTGAGGAGCACAACAACAAGTTTGAGGTGTTTATTTGGCTTCCAAATTCTCCAGAGCTCAAACAAATCAAGCTTCTATCCATCTTCTATTCAAGTCCAATCCATGGAGGCCCCACCTTGCAAATTACAGGACTTAAAGGATCTGTTTCTAACATCTTGGTTCCAGATACCGCAGCACACCTTCAGGGATCTAGTGAGGTCCATATATATATATATATATATATATATATATATATCCATTTTGTATTGAATTTTGAAAATATTGTAATAATACTGTCAAAGTGATAAAATATTTGTCATACAACTCCTGACCTCTCAGATCACACCAAACCTAAATTAGTGATGCTAGTTCACAGGGGAAGTGGTCTTACCTTGAAGTTGCATATACATGTTATTATGTCCCCGATTCTGAGACACTCGCCATCAAATTTGCAAGTGTTGGTGTCACAAAGGAAGAGATCTGTGTCCCGGTCATCATCCCTGCAAACAAAGTACCAGAAAACATTGAACATGAATTTCTGCATAAACACAGCAGTGTCAAGACACGACTAGCACAAGCAGGATGTTTGTTCAGACACTTCTGATAAAAATAATTCAGCAGAAATAACACATCATTCCAGCAGGATGGCTGGCAGGGCTTCTGAAGGGTTCATCAAGTTGCGATGAGCACCTCCATTCGCCAAGACCATATTTTGCTCTTGAGACATTTTCTTATCGGGAATAAAACAAGTGTTCACGGAGGAATAATGATTCAGCACATGGTGAACTTCTTGGAATCGGCGCATGAGAATCTTATTCAGCTTTTATAATAAGCTGAGTACAGGCTCTGTGTAATATTCTCATTTTGCTGAGGAGCTGGACAGTCTCCGAAAAATAGCACTTCATCAAAAATTAAGAGCTCGCAGACAGTTTAAGTCCACAAGGATTCCTTAAGATGATTACAATTAAGATGAGTTGTTTCTAAAAACACACCACCGCTGAATCAAAACCTAATTTTACTATTCAGCATACAGAAGCTGACTGGTGTTCATTTAACAATAAGCTCCCAAAATAATGAGTTTACCCGTTTACCCGCACTGCATCATTCAGCTCCTATCTGATAACTTTTATAATTATGCAAGAAATTAACATCTCTATCATTTGCTTAATATAATAAAAATGACACAAACATTATGTAGAGAATAATATCTCATGATACATTCCATATAACCCGCATGTATTCCGACTCAAAGAGCCATACATCATCATAATAAGACTACACGACACAAAACAGTGGGTCCACTCGTGTGCCCTGGGATTTTTGCTGTCAAAGCAAATAAGCTTCTTGCAAGTGCTACACAGTATTTTTACCCTGTGTTATCCGGTGAGCCCTGGAAGCTAGAATGAACCAGAACATTGCTCATTGTAACGACAACACCAGAGGACATGCAGCTACTTTAGGCCCCTGCTAAAGGGCCACATACAGCGCAGAAAAATGTCTTACATAACCTTGCGGCTTATTTGCATTTCAGCTAAAGAAATTATCAATGGACCTCAAACGCTACAGGGAGGAAAAAGAACAGACGTCTTGAGACACTAGCAATATTCACATTGTGTTCCTCAGTTATGGACCCCCTGAGAAATGATTCTGGCTCTTAGTATTTGCATTAATCTCTCATGTAAAATAAGAATATCTGTTCATACGAATGTTTTGCAACAGGAATATTTCATTAAAATTCATCTCGTTCACAATCTGTTCTTAAGGAGCTGTGATAAACTGACATTCAATCAATTCAGCCTACTGAAGCAACAAATACAAGTCAGAGTATTTGCCAAAGCTAATTAGTCAAAACCATCGTCAATCCCTCGGCTTACTGATAAAATAAGAATTTATGACTTAATTTGTGTCTAATACTTTTTTTTTTTTTTACACAATATTCATTCAGGGGGGATCACAAACAATTTTAAGGTGGCTGGCTTCAGTAGCAGTCTTGGCTCACGTGGTGCCTTAAAGGGGTGGTCTAAAGCTATTACATGCATTCTGACTTATTAACACTGTTAAAGAGTTAGATTATCATGCTAAACATGGCCAAATTTTCAAAAAACGAGTTGGACGTATGACAGAGTTCTACTGTGCCAAATTCGCTCCTTCAGGATTCGAATACATTTTGGAACGTTTTTTCCGAGTATGACAGCATAAAGGGTGGAATTGCTTGTATGCACACATCAACCATAGCGACAGCAAGAATGCATCCATCAACGAGCTTCGTTCTGGTTACAGAAGCCGTCAGCAGCGCTGTCATTCTGTTTTTTTAGACCAAGAAATCAACAATGTCACTAAAACCGTGTGTTTTTGGTTGTGAGGAAAAGATAACCTTGTTCAGCTTCCCAAATAACCCAGCGTTAAGGGAACAGTGGATGCAGTTTGTTTTTCCGGAGCAGCAAAGGAATTCTGCAAGTGTGTTTGTTTGTTCCCGCCTTCCCGGTCATGAGTCGAAACCATAGACGGTAAGTTAAACTGAATCAAATGTCTGTGTTTTGTTGGCAATCGTGCGGAAGTGCATTTAATGTAACACGAACATATATAGTGAATTGAAAGTTATCCAGGGATAATGCCATGATGTATTTTGTGTGTGCTTGTGACTCTTTAGCTCTGCCCACTGCACGCCTGCACGAGCTCGGCTATTTTCGAAAAGAATCAGGTACAGCGATCTGTATTTTTAAATATGAAAAAACTAAAGACTCTTCAGAGATATGAAGGATGCAGAAACAAGATTAACATGAGACTGGCAGAAACTGTGTGTGTTATGTACCCTTTAAAAGGATGGTATACCAGAAAAAAAGTGTTTGACTAGTATGACTAACATTCTTTAAAATACCTTTTTACCCATACATAACATCAGTGGACCCCACTGACTCACATTGTATAGTAATAATAATTGTTCTGGAAGTTGCATGTAAGATCTTGGCACACAAATCTAATGTGGCACAAACCTCGTCGGTCTGAGCGGGCATGATGCAACTGCCTGCATTATTAATGCGAGCACTCCCTCTGCGAAGTCATACAGACGCAAGGCATTTTGTCACACCTCTATTGCATGGCTGCCCTTCCATAGCTGTGCCATGATACAGCTTGACCTCACGACACGCATAGATGCTTTATAGTGCATGTCTGAGACGTGCAGCATTCAACGAAGCAACAAGAGCAGGAGGGGGAAATGGTGTAATGGATCGGAGAAGAACATGGAGATCTAAGTCACAGGAGCTTCTCTCTCACTAGACACAAAATCCCTCTATTCAGTCTAATTAATCTGAAGCAGTGGCATCGTAGCGACACTGAAAAAGCAAATTCCATTAAAAAACAACACATGAGGTGCCTGCTTTCAGAAAATGTGTAAACAACAACAACAACAAAAAACACACACACCAAAGAGTCAACCACCAACCGTCCTTGACAATATATATATATATATATATATATATATATATATATATATATATATATATATATTCTGTCTAACATAATAAACATTCAACAGTCTGGACTTGTCTCATGAATCTTCCCAGCCACACAAATAAATCTCAAGTAACCTTTCATTAACAAAGAAAAAGAAATGGCTTCCTTTTACTGTATATTATACGTTATATAATTTAGCATTACGCAAAATTGGTTTCACACCAAACAAAACAGTGATGTTTGTCCATACAATGAAAGTCAATGGGGTCTGGACCCCACTGACATTCATTGTATGGACAAACACAATTATTCAAAATAGCTTCATTTTTGTTCCACAAAAGATATTAAGTCATACTGGTTTGGAAAGACATGAGGGTAAATAAATAATTACTTTTTTTTTTTTTTTGTGAACGTTCTCTTTAAATCCCCCTTTGAGAAGCTACACGTACCCCCTGGGGTTCACATACTCCTGGTCTGGACTACCAAAAAGTTCAAAGTCATATAAGACTGCGATGGCAAAGTAAAAACAGAGACTGAGGAAAGTTAGCAGGTCACACTAGAGGAAATGAGTTCTGGAAACAGGCAGTGGCATCCTTGCAATTTTATTACGGTAATTTCTTCATCAAGGACACTGAAAGGCCTTTAAATGCTTAACCAGATTTTAAACTTAACCAAACATCAGTCAGATAATATGATTAACTGTAAATACGCTTTTGGAAGTGTGCTAAAAATGCTTTTTGAGCAGGGATGAGTTACCATGAGCGGAAAGGAATTTTGTTCTGCTCTCTTTAAAGTCTCTCTGGCAGGACAATCTTTTAGTAGCTGTCTACACGGATAGATAAGATCTGTTTTTCTATTCTTTTTGAAGAAAGCACTGTATGTGTGTGGACAAAAAGAGAATAAAAAACATCCTGAGAATTTCAATAAAAATTCCTCAAAGTCATTCCTTGAAGTCACAGAGCAATGATTAGAGCAGCCAAACAGGAAATTACATCTTTCATCCTAAGATCTTCTACTATCTGACGGCCCAAAAACAAGTTTAAGCAACTCTTCCTGAATTTAAAATAGACTTTCTGTAAGTACGAAAAGAGATCAATTTAAACATAGGAATCTTCAAAATCGTATGAAGTTCAAGGTATGTATAGTAAAAACGTGATGTGCAAACTCCCTGCGTGACAGGGAAATAAGATCAGTTGATGCATGACTATCCGCAACAATGGTTTGTGGAGGCACTGTTTTTTGTGGGGGTTTTTGGGGAGCTGTCACAAGCCAGGCAAACACTATATTTAACCTCCCAACGAAAAGCCTTATACTTATATCAAAACTGGAACACTTTGAATTTAGTACAAAACACATGATATGGATTTCAAGGAAGGTTATAGAATTGATAGTATAGTATAGTATTATAAGATATGAATAAATAAAAATAAAATGGTTAAAATCAGCAATACATATCTGTGCCACTAATGTCACTAAGCAGAACTGCCAAAAATGTTTTCAAAAACTTCATTCATCTAACAGTTGGTCAATAAAACCAAACTGGGGTTGGGGCAGGGGCGGGGTTAAATTAGAATTGGAAATATTTTAATATAAAAAATAAATAAAAAACGACACACGTCTCATTGAATGTGTAGGTATTTTATATTAAAATATTTAGTAAATGCATGTTTATTTAGTAAATGCATGTTATAGATGTCACAATCTGTATGTTTAGTTTCGTTTTCATCAATCGGCAACCTCCCTTGGTCTCTCTTGAAGCCAATCCAGAAGTGACATAAACTGCAGTTCATCGACTGGCCACTAGTTTTGGTCTAAAAGGCTAATTTTGCCCTTCATGACAACTGTGAGGGGGGTGAATTTTTTTATAACTAATTTGTTTACATTATAAAAAGCCTTAAAGTTCTGCATAATTAAGGGCGTGGCCACTTTGAGTGGCAGGTGGATAGCCATTTATCTGCTGTCTGTTAGTAATCGCGTCACCTCTGCTCCGCCTACATCCCGCCTCTTTGCCCATCTTCTGTTATCCGGGAGTGACGCGCGATGACGTGCTACTAAGATGGCAACGGCCAGCTCGACCCTACTTTTACGCTTCAAAACTGCTCTTCAGAATCCTATGGGTGACGTCACGGACACTACGTCCATATTTTTATACAATCTATGATTTTCATGGACTCTTCAGCTACATTTTGCCTTTGTTTATTTCCCGCCACCATCTGTTACCATGGACATTCGTTAACCATCACATCTGTTTGTATATTCTGTAGCGATGTCATGTTGTGAAGAAACATTCTGTGAACACGTAATACGCTTTGTGTGAACATGTAATACGATGCGCATGACATCACCGCTTTCACAAATTCACGCTGTTTACATGGAGACAGTAAAGATATAGTTTTGCTTGACATCAAAGCTTGCGTTTTCATGCTTTTTTTGGCATAATTTTTGATAATCCTTCAAACTTGGATGTATGTCACAAAATGGAAGAAAATATATTTAGCTACTTTCATTTTTTTGTGGAATCCTATACACCCTATAAGGTCAAATTTGCATATTTCCCCCAAAGTCATCATAATCAGTACAACCTTGGTAACTGCTTTTGGGTGGGTGTTTGGAGCAGCATAATTTGTCCTATGGCTTTGCCACTTTTGCATAAAAGCTATTTAGTGGCTAATGGATGGCAATTTGAAACAAATGGGTTGTGAGTTAAAGCTGTAGCTTTATAGTGACAAGGTGAAGGGCAGGTTTATGCATTCAGTTTAGAGAATGTACGCACAACTTCACAACATGCATATGAATAACAGTAGACAATTAATAATTTCACCTCTAATATCTGCAACATCCACTTCATCAGTAATGGAGCTCTAACAGTCCTAATTAAAGGTGTTGCCAGTACAACCTCCAGCTGCTTGTTTTTTTTTCCATCTGCAGCGAAATAAGAAACTTTGTTTGGCTCAAACACCTGGTATTGCAGGTCTCCTCGCTCTCCTTAAGTGTGTCGTAATTTTATCAAAACAAATGAGAAGTGTGAGCCAATGTTACGTCTCGCAACGTGCCAAACGGGTGAGTATCGGGGGAGATGCAGATTGTTATTCCGGCCTTGCAGCGAGGTGAATAATTGAAAGAAGCAAGCTGGCAGAGACACAAAAACTCTAAAGGTGAAGTGTAAACAACTCCTGTGAGTGAGACATCAGACCAGTTGTCTGGCCATTTAAGAGCCGAAATTCAAACCCTAGGACATTGTCTTCACTTAAAAATGTTTTTAGCTTTTGATAGAGGTGTAATACAAATCTATAAAGAATGGTAGTGTACTAGAGATTTCAGAACAGATTAGTTTCTCAACAAATTCTGTTCTGACTCCAGCTCCATTCTTTAGAGATGGAGAACATTTTAAAATATCTGGAGCAATTTAAAAAAATAAAAAATAAAAAATAAAAATAAAAAATATATATATTTCTTTTATTTTCTTTCTTTCTTGGAACACACCGATATTTTGAAGAACCCTGGGGTCAAAACAGCATTGGACCCCATTGACGTTCATTGTAGCCCATGGATTAAAAACACTGACAGTCTTCTTTTGTGTTCCACAGAAAAAGACACACAGTATAGGTTTGGGAAGACACGAGGGAGAGTAATTAATGATACAATTTTTCATGAATTATCCCTTTAAGAGTTTAATTTAACTACCCACAAGTGTCAGTTTATGTTCAAATTTATAAAAGTCCGCTATCTCCTCTCATCGCCTTTGCAGCTGATATGCAAAAGCCCTGATTGAGCCAGCACTAAAAAAAATATATTAATAATTCTCCAAAGGAGAGCTACAATACAAATAAAAGTTTACTGCCCTTTGGGTCAGAGTTGGTATGCTTACAGAGTAGATACTGAATTCTAATCACAGAAAAGATATTTAAGTAAAAAGGCACTTAGTCTGCAAGAGTATTCACACCGCTTGTGTCCATTGCCAACAGCCCTAAGATAGGATTGTTGACTAAACAGCTGGCTTGCATTTGTTTTGCTGGACATTATTGCTGTGTTCAGCGCATAATTCAACACTGGTGCGTTAAACTATATTCAGTCAGTTGGAAATACCTGTTTTATGCCACGGATTCGTCTCTTCAGACCCTGATAAATATACTGCCATTCTGTTTTGTGTGTGCACTATCCTCTTAATTCAGCAATGACAAAGCGATAGTTCCCCTAAAAATGAAAATGCTATCATTTACTCACCCTCAACTTTCTTTGTAAGAAGGCACGATGTTTTGAAGAATGTGTCTACCTTTTTGTCCATACAACAGAAGTCCAAAATAATATTGGACTTCACTGACTTTCATTTTGTGCTCCAAAGAAGAAAGAAATTATTGTCAAATGTGACTGACAGCTGTTTGAAAAACAGTCACTAAAAGCTTTTAGACTGCACTCATGATAAGCTATTCTCTCTTAACTCCAAACACCGCCACACCTGTTTGAGAAATAATACAATAGAGCATTAGCTGCTTGATTCTGGCAATTTCTGTTTATATTTCTTAGTCTGCAATGGTTGTATGATTGCATCTGTAGTCAGGATTTAATAGGAAAATGTATCATAGCCTATTATCAACACCTTTTGTAAATTATGGAAACACTAAAGTGGCCTTCAGGCATGCCTGTGGTAGAGCTTCACGTCTCGTGCATGCCATTGCCATGAGTTGTATAACCAAAGTGCAGGCAAGAGGCAAGAGGCAAGGATAGACGTTTTGGAACGACACCTAATTGCCCACGGTGACCTGCTGATTGATAGTCAGGCGCCACGGCGGGAAACTAAGCAGAAATATTCCGCGCGGCTCTCGCGCCTCAGGGCGCGCAAGATGATTATTTCACGTGCATCCGCAATCATCAGAACGGCGCTCTGACAGTGAGGGTGAGAGGTCAGACGCAATCCGAATCAAAACCCATTTAATATCCGACTCTACAACGGTCTGATGCTCGGAGATTATTATGCCGGCTTGATGGAATTGTTGCAAGAAAAGTATGATTTGACTTCTAAAAGATTTCTTACACGTAGGCTATTATTCTAGGCTGAAACCAATACAAAATATCACCACTTGTTCACCAACGATAGCCTATAAGGAAGCTGTATAGGCATTTTTTTTGGTATTTTGTATTTTTTTATTTGCATGCAAATTATGACGTTACAATCAATAGCCAGTCCAAACGTTACTGTTAAGTTATCCTCTGTCGATATTTAGTAGCTATATTATAGTGCGGGACTGCTAGCATTATTTATTTTATTTTATTTTTCAAACAACTAGAAATGCGAAAAAGTAGGCTATCTAGACATCTTCCAAAGATGAAAACAAACAAGCAATATAGTCTCTGAGCAAATTCCACATACACGTAATTAACAGGTGATTCAAGGACGACAAGTAGCTATGTCTACCACTTTTTCTGGCTAATTATTTATTTTCATAATCTAATTTAAGCTCTTAAAGCGTGTTAGGCTACAAACCATCCGTTTTCCTTTGTATGCACTGAACTTGAAAAACAGGTCAATTAATGTTGGAAATGTGGTATCAGCCACTGTTAGTATAGATTAAACTCTGTTTCATTCGTGAGAAAATTAGCCATTTAGCCAGCAAGAAAAACAATAATCTAAAAACGGTTAAAGTTTATTTACTTTATAGCGGTGAATAACAACGATTTGCCTATAGCTATCGATTGTGGGCTATGGTAGCCTACTCCTTTCAAGTGGATTAAAATGATGGGGGGAAACGACACATTTTTTTTCATAAAAAATTATTTAGCCTTCATATTAAGTCAGAGTTGAAAAGACAATTAGGAAATAACTATTTGTTTGGTAACACACCAAAAAGCTCGCCCTGACCATAGGCAATAGGCTAACTAAAACAGGTCTTTAACATCTTTTTTTTCAGCAGCAGTGAACTGCAAAAGCTTGCATCACCACACATTAGGATCAATTTAGGTCCACAACTTATGCTACTTGTATGATAAACAGCCGTCTTCCGTTGCCAAGGGAACGTCAAACCGTATTCCCTTCAACGCAAGGAGCAGCGGACTAACTACTTGAACATCTTACCCGAGCAATTCCATCCAGTTGGAGTCTGACAGTCGCTGAGAGAGGATGGGAAAGCGCCAAGTTGTTGCACCGGGAAAGTGACGAGAAAGGACAAGACTGCAATCCATACCCAGTGTCCCACTATCCGGCTCCACTGGTGCGGACTTCGGGGCTCGTTTAGGGCCGCCGCCACCGAGACACCCATCTCAGTTCCCCCGACACAGCTCACAGACGCGCCCTGGTCCCAATGTTGTCAACTTTGCCGGTGCGCTTAGAAACCAAGATAGGGACATTTTCCGATGAAAGAAGTGTGCCCCATGAAGCAGTTGTTTCTGGATGACCAGAGCAAGGATCCGCCCGAAACGAGAAGGTGCAGATGCGGAATGAAAGAGGTTTGGGTGCGATGACAGGGGAGGATGGTATCGGGAGGAGAGTGGGTAAGCGAGATGTTCAGAAAGCAAGGCAAAAATAAAAAGACGCAAGGGGTGTTTTTGAGAAACACAAATGGGGCAAAAATCATATATCCCATTCGAGTGACATGCCGAAGTTACAACATCCACTGAAGCCCCGGTTAGAGAGACTGTCCTCCGTCCTCACTCCGTGCGCTCGCGGAGAGCCGTGAGTTTTTCAGAGTCTCGCGGAGGGCCATTCCTCCGTACCTGTGAACCACAATAACGCACTGAAGGCGAGCGGCAGGTTTCCAGACCGCTTCGGATCACGTGGTCTGAAGGAATCGGGAGGGGCGGGACGGTGCCGCGGCTCTGATTGGTCGGTAGGGATGCAGGAGTGTAAGGAGCGAGGCGATGGTCCAGCTCGAGCATATCGACGGCCAGTGCAGAATAGTGTACCCAGTAGTCTACTTTAACAGGGCTTTGGTTTGCAAACGCGTGGGCGAGAAGGAGAAAGTCTTTCCAGTAGCCTAATTGAGCACTGCTGCTCTGAGCACGGTGGCAGCAGAAATCGATTGGAAACTTGCAGTGTTGTGAAATGATCCCCGTGTCCTAAACAGAAGACTTGCATAAGATGAAAAACCGGGGACGATACGGAGTTCACGACGCTCGCGGATGATCACGGCGGTGGACATAAATATGCAGAATGAATAGCCCACGCCTCGCGAGCTGAGCAATAGAGCCTTTAACGGCATTTAATGACGTAACATTTCGTACCAGAAAAGCTACATTCAGGCGTTCCAATAATAGCCTAATAAACCAGCTCACTTTCGACCGCAAACACCACTTGCAAGTTACACGAAGCAGGCTACATCTGGCACGACTACTGCGTTTTCTCCCTCACTTAACCACACAGCCCATCAACGTTGGCAACTGTGCGTGTTGTTGCACCCGTTCGACATAGACGATAGCCTACTTGATCAAACGCGAAATGGCATATATATATATATATATATATATATATATATATATATATATATATATATATATATATATATATATATATATATATATATATATATATATATATATACGTATAAATATAGGCCTACTCTACCTTGTTTATTACTTCCAGACTTTAAAAAAAAAAAAAAGATTTGCAATGTGGTTTGTTAGAGATAAGTCAAAGACTCTGAACCCCAGAGGACAGACAGGCACAAATGCAGGAGGCTATTTGCACACTTAAAATGTGTTTAGATAACATCAAACCAGGTAGCCTACCACATTTGTTTTAATAATGCAAGTATAGTTAATCAGAACATTTAAAACACTGATTCATTTTTGATTAATCAATATAAATCGCTAGATCTATATCTGGCTAGTCAGATGGTCAAAAAGCTGGATTCATAATTCTCCACATGCCTTCTGTTAAACTGTTGCAAAAATCTCATGTCGTTCCAAATCCATATGTCTTTATTCTGTGAAACAAAAAGAGAAATTCTAAAGAACGCAGCTCTTTCCCACACAATGAAAGCAGGATCGACCAGGGGACAAAAAAAAGCACCATGAAAGTTGTCCAGTCTTAGCAGCTCGAGTACATCTGTCAAATGAGACCCAATGGCATTGGTGTTATTGACACCAAACCTAGTAGGTGTCTTCATATACCAACTTTGAATGTTGCAAGAGCTTGTACTGCACACGTCTTATGGACTATTTTGTTGTGTTTTAGGTCCTTATTTGGATGTTTTTTCAGTCTGGTTTAATTCTTTAGAGGACTGTAGCCTATGGATTGTATTAATTCTTTAGAAATGTTACTAATTTTAAGCACTGTTTGAGTGCATCACTTACGTACTTACTCTTACAAATGACAACATGCTGACATGAATCATCTGTGAAATATCACCAAGTAAAAAAAAAATGCTACATTTATATCATATATGTCTATACACCCCATCCAACACCCCTCCCTAACAACCCCACCCCCCAATTATATTTCTTTGACTAACTTATGTATTTTCTCTTTATCAGAAGAGCACATTTGGAAAATGTCTGAAACCTGTTGCTTCAGCAGTTTAAATGTGGACTTATGGGCAAGTCCTCAAGAAAAATGACGATATACTCTCTACTGTTCATTCTCTTACCTGATCATTCCCACATTTCTCCTGGAGTCTGGCTCCATACCAGCTCAGTATTATAAGCATGGTTCAGAGCTCCGCAGGAGAGCAGCTGGCTCTGGGCTATCACCGACAGACACTCTTGACAGATAAAACAGCACACTCTTGCCATAGGATTTCTGTAGTTTTCTCAGTGCGGTATCATGTATCACATGATGGATCTGACCTTGTAATTAAGACTATGGAACATTAATTAATCATTCGGTTTTGTAGGAGACATGGAAAGGTTCATGTCCTCTTTAGGATCTGTTGAGAAAAAAGGAAGAAAATATTCAAACCAAAGGCAATGAGTGGAGTTTTAAAGGACTAGACACAATTATTATTTCATTGATAGGAATAAAGATGTCAGGACTAAATTTCAGAGCCATATGAAATTAAAAACCAGTTTAAAAGGAGTCTTGGCAAGTCTCCCTCAGCTGCTTTTAGTTATTTGATATCACAAAAAAATCAGGATCAATGAACACTGTAAGAATTTTAAATTTTCAAGAAATATACACAGTATAATGTCCATTTAATTAACTGTATGAACTAGTAATGGTGTCAAATATAAAACTATAAATTATATTTATAGAAGCTTGTTTTTGTTCTAGACTCTTTAACCTGGACTTATTTCAAGTGCAGCATAGTCTCAGTATATTCTTCCACTCACAGGTAAAGACACATTGTGGGCCACTGTTCAATTGGTTTCTGTATTACAACAACGTTCCCAATTCCACTCAGTTAGATCCATTCCTTTAATAAAGCATTTACATCCCATCTAACATGTCATCTCTCACACAGACAGGAAAAATCCTGTGGAACATACCTCAAGAGTTGACATGGCAATTGGAGTTTCATGGTTTCATAACTTCCATTCTATGTAAGTGTTCGCTGGAAGAGTATATTGAGCAGGTTAATGAGGAAGGCTGCCTGGGGACCAGTGAGAAGGTCACATCTCTGGGGGGAGCATGTGGTGTTTGAGTCTTCTAGCAGCATGGGATCCGTTAATGATGCAGGCATTTTAAAACGCTCCCTTAAGTTCTGTTGCTGCTTCTGTCATCCTGCTGAGTAGCTCTTCTCTTTATCTGTATATGCAAAAAAAATAAAAAATCATGACAGGCATATCAAGTGATTAAATGATGGATATTGATCTGCTTTGCATGGGATCATTTAAGAATGTATGTACTGAAATGAAACAAAAAGGTAAATTCTTAATCTGCTATTTTGATACTCAAGATGCCTGAATATTAATGATTTCCCATTATTGATCAATAGCTCAATTAGGGCAATTTTTAATTGCTTATTACGTAAGCCACAGGCATGCAATCAATAATCCATATAGAGAAGTGAATAATGCAAAGATATTTATGAATGAATGGATTTGTTTTCACAGCTGAACAGGTTTTTTTAAATTCTCATTGGCTCATAATACAGGGAGCAGATGTTTTTGTTCTTTGCTGCTGGAAATCACACACAGATTTCAGTACAGCTGTGGATTTTCTCAGCAGTAACAAATTGATTGCTATCATCCTTCTTGGACATCAAATGCTTAGACAATGATATGGCTTGTTAGATAAATTTATGATTTCATTGATTTGCTTCTGTATTTGATTTGAGCTGCTCAATGCAACGAGAACACCTGACTGCTGTCAAATTGAATTAAAGTTTGATATTAGTGATGTAACTAATATAAGCAATTAGCTGATTAATCAGCTAAAAAAATAAGCATTATGTTTACTCCTTTCAGAGAAGATTTGTCAATGAGTGGTGTCACATATTTGGCTTTTAAAATATGTAAATTACAACACGTGGAGCAGCTTGAATATGGGTTACATGAACAAATATTTGAATCAAGGGGTTTTCATACCCCAGAAGACCCTCTTCCTAAAATATAAAGGCAGCTACAATTTTATGTATAAACACCCATCTATACTGTACAAATAAAATCCGAAAGATGAAAATCTAAATAAATGTGAATGCTAGGGTAACATGATTCTGTCTGGCACCATATTGAATCAGAAAGACGTATCCCTTCACCTAGATTTGCAAAAGATTACATGAAACCATCAATTAGCACACCCCCATGCAACTTCACATTATCTCATCTCGAGCTAGAACATGGCCAGTTTCATGAGCTCTTTAATCATATGCCTGTCACATCATAACTTGGCCATGGGTGAGTTTGCCAAATGGCTGTAGTCGTGGGTTACTGCCAGTTCAGAGCCTTATCGACAGCAGTAAAAAATAACAGGACCTCTGGCAGTGGGCCACTTCCAGCTGTCAGCTAGGGGCCCTGAAGTCCTGCTGTGGCAGAGACTGACAGAGAAGGTGCTTGTTTCACACTGGATACGAGATGACAGTGTGAAATACGAGCACAGAGATGGTCCCATCAAGTTATTGGGGAGTTAGGATCGAGATGAGTATTAGGCATAATGTGTATGATGACAAGTGGCTGCCAAACTCCAAAAAGGATAGGCTCCAAAATCCATTTTATTTCCAAAAATGAGCTTTGCCCATTGCAGTTTATTGTGCATGAATTCATCTGAAGATGAGAGATATTGACTAGCCAGCTGTTATCTGAATGACTGCTATTTGTGGACTACCGACATGTAAACAATAACTCGATATAAGCTCATTAAAACTGCGCAGCATCTATTTTTGCTTGTCATCTATTGATCAGAAAGGTTAGACGTCAATATCTCATGTGGCTTTTAGAGTATGATGAGCAATAATCATATTACAAATGCTTCAATTTCCAGCCATGATGGTGAGATATTGTAATCGTAACTTTAAATAGAATTGTTATTATCTAAAGCAGAGAAAATTATATTTTAAAAATAAGCTAATTATGATAAAAGTGACATAATTGCTGTAATTATGGATTCTACCTGTACAAGTGGTATTTAAAGCAAAGATGACTCAGGTTTTGAACCCGAAAATGAGTGTTAATGTCACAGCACTCCAGCTTTAAAAGACACTTGGATGAAAGCCAATATTTCTGAGTTTCTTAATGAATTGGATAACACATTTGTAGTGGACATATAGCAAAGCAAAGGTGTGAAGGACAAAAGATTGCCATAATGAGAGTGGACAGGCATTTACATTAACCTTCAAAAGACTTTGAGGATCAGTTAAAGACAATGAAGAATGTATTATTATGAAGAACTGAATTTAAAAAATGGATTTTAGATTCATTCATACATGGTTTAAACTGATGTGCTATACTTTTATATATAACTTTAATCATTATTTTGATCATTGAAATATCCTTGAAGCTAACTCTCATTTTTAACCGTGAATTTAACCTCAAAGACAGCGGTACTTAGAAATTCTCAGTAAGAGTCAGCTTTAGACAGAGAGGCATGAATGTCTGATTAGCAAACAGTTTTACCACACATTAATAGTTCCACATGTTCAGAAATATTAACAACTACAGTATAGTTTGACCACTTTATTAGGTACACATGTTCAACTCACTGCAAATACGTAATAAGCCAATCACATTATATATATATATACACACACACACACACACATGCTCCTCCCGAACTTTGATGACGTGTTATCCTGCTGGAAGTAGCCATCAGAAGATAGATAAAGGTATGGACATGGTCTGCAGCAATACTCAGGTAGTCAGGGGCTTTACAATGCTAAACTGGTACTAAGGGGCACAGAATTGCCATTCCATTACACCACCAGCACCAGCCTGAATCGTAAGACAGGATGGATCCATGTTGTTTACGCCAAATCAAGAAATCAAGACTCATCGGACAAAGCAACGTTTCTCCAATCTTCTATTGTCCAATTTTGGTGAGCCCATGTGTAGCCTCAGTTTCTTGAACATGACAATGAGTTCACATTGTCCACAGTCCAGTCACCAGATCTCAATCCAATAGTGCACCTTTGGGATGTGGTGCAACGAGAGATTTGCATCATGAATGTGCAGCCTACAAATCTGCTGCAACTGCGAGATGCTATCGTAACAAAACAGACCAAAGTCTTTGAGAAATGTTCCCAGCACCTTGTTGGAATCTATGCCATGAAGAAATATGGCAACCCTGAATGCAAAATGGGTCCAACCTGGCACAAGCAAGGTGTACCAATAAAGTGGCCGGTGAGTGTACGATAGCTTAAATCCTAAACAGAGAGATTTCACAAAAGGCTTAGAATTAATAAACTTTTTTTTATTTAATTATTTTTATTTTGTAAGATTAAGATGCTATCTGTATTGTTCTTATGCAGAAATTAAATTTGAATTAAATTAAATTAAAATGAAGATAAAGAGAGGTTAATACACGTTCAAGTATCAAAAAGGTGTCTGAACTATATATATTTAAACATTTTAATTAGCAGTTTTATTTTAATGAACTTTTAACTTACCTTAGAGATGATTTATACACACGATGATCAAATGTTTTAGATATACTTTAGATATGTCATTTGAAAGAATCTGAATTAAAAAGCAATACCCTTTTAGTGTGAGATTTTTAAAGCATGGGGGATAAAAGCTACAGGCACTTCCACATTTTTTAAACAAGTAAATTTGCACTTGCCGGAATGTTTACTTGTCTGTTTTTCTTTTCTTTATTTGCCATCTTCCGAGTGTAATTTACAGCATGTGTAACTCATCCACAGTGCGGGAAAAAAACACCACAGCAAAGTGTTCGTTTGGAAATCTGAGTGAGCTTTCTGATACTTTGTGAGGCTGAGCGAGCTGCCTGCAGAAATGTCACGCTCTCTGGCTGTGAAATCCAACTCCTCCTTCTCCTTTTTCTGGCTAAGCTGCTACGATGAAAAATATTGATTCACTATGGGGACACACAACAGCCTTATCTGCCCGAACCTTTGTGCTCCACAGGCTTTACCCATCAACCCCTGCACAGCCTCATGGGTTTATTGCAGTCTTTAAGCATCCCATTCTGCCTCCAGTGGACATTAAAGGAACTGCAACATAATTAGTGAACACTCCATACCAAAATAAAACAGTATCTATCATCACTTGTAACTTGTAAGTTTTAAATTGTTTAAAAACATATCTTAAATTACGTTGGTTAGTAAGTTAATATAATTTTAGTAAAGTAAAACAGTGTTTTTTTGTTTTTTTACGCAGATGATATGTAGGCCTATTCACATGTGTAAGCTGTTGTATAATGTTCATATTCCTAAAAATGTCCTTGTATTATCGAACTGAACATGCCCCACATACATTGAATCTCCTAAACCTGAATTTCTTAATCTTTAACTTTTTAACTCATGAAAAAGTTATTTTCTATAGATCCTCCCACTATTAAATAAGCGTTTAACATTTAAGGCATTTATTGAGTGCAATTATTCAGAAAGCTTACAAAAACGTCAGCCTCATGAAAATCACCTTTACATTTGCTCTGTGTATCAGTAACATGACTAAATAATATGTATCTTTTTTTTTTTTTTGCACACGTCTAAAGGATATATCTCAGAGTAATCAGACAGCATTTAATAGCTTAAAGTGAACAAAAGAAAACGTCCTCTGCCTGCATTCAACACAACTCTGTTATTAAGGGTCTGGTGTAAAAGCAGCCGTTAAAATGTCATACTACAAATAGGTGTTGTGGATTGTGCACTAAACAGCAAGGATTTCATGAGAACAATCAAAGACTGCCAACCAAGAACAACACAGCAATATGAGGGCTGCTAAACTGCCTTTAATAGGGCTATTTAGTAACAGTTTATGGCTTCTTCACAATATCCAGCAGAGCCATGAAAACCAAAGAACTTACAATTTATTTAATTTAAGATTTATGTTTGAAGATCCCATATTAACAGAAAAAATAGCAATATCTGTTAGAGGTGGGGTGGGGTGGGGAGTTACAAGAAGGGATTTCAGCAAGATTAATTTAAACAGGACGTAATTTAAGTTGATAAAAAAATTTAAAAATGTAAAAAGAAAGAAAGAAACAAGCTCACTCAGGCATGGCTACAATCTTTCATAACTGTTGATCACTAAACTCCAAAGTCTCTAGACTAGACTCCTTATTTTAATCCTTATTTTTGTTACCAAGCTCCTTCAGTTTCTCATTTTCTCAGACATTCAAATTAGCCTTGCGTCAAATACCAAACCCCTGGTGTGAAAAAGGTCTGCTAAAGCTCTTTGTGTGGATTCAGTTAAATGTTGGACACAGACCCATACAGGCACGTTTCTTCGTGTTTCTCTACAACGGCCGTCTTGAAATGCAGCGGTGCAGTCTATCTCTAACTCACACACTCACTAGTAATTAAACACCTCAATGAACAGATTAAGAGTTTCCCCATTTGGAAATTTCATTACCATTGCTGTAATTGGATTCCAAATTTAATTAGCACTCCTCTGCAAAACAGCAGGTGATGTTGTGGCGGCAGTCAAAGCTGTCCAAGTACAGAGAGGTCACTGAAAGAGTGTGGCCACTGCCATCGCAGAGAATGTTACAACTGAGCTGATCATTTCTGACCTGTTGCTCTACATAGAGGTGTAAGCATGTACTGATGGTTTTGAAGGTCAAAACATGGGTACATCCCCATATTTAACGGCAACATATAAGGAATTATTTAATATACATTATATCATGCGTTCAGAGCTTTAATGATAACATACGTTATCGTCCTCATGGTCGTAACTGTAATTAATTATAGCTTTAACAAATGCCACAATTACAAGAACGATGGTACATTTTATAAGGGCAAGAGTACATAGTATAATCAAGAGCTTTAACGTCTGGAGCTTCATGAATTATGGACAAAGCTTTTCTCTGTGTAAATGTGTTCTTTTCTAACAATGTTTGATAGGGAACATTTCTGATATCCAAAAAGATTACATTAATCATTAAGAGCCAGACAAAATGAAAATATCTGTTCAGAGCAGGAAATAAGCATATTCAGAAGAAAAGTTTGTGAATTTAGACTTCCTATGGCAGAAAAGTATTACTTTCATTGTAGTAAAAAAAGTGTTTTGCCTTGTGGGTTGCAAAAAGGCTGAATATGAATGTTAAAGATGAAGCTTGGAGTAATTACATTATCTACAAACAGGGGCTAACTGGACCATTCTAACCACCGCCTGGTCTTGGCACAGTCAATCCTAATTTTATGGGATGCCCTTTCCCCCCCAATGAACATTCTAAGGATCTCTCAAGAACTATATCAATGCCTTACTTGTTATTAATACTGTGTGCCAGGAGTAATTTACAAAGCCTCTCTAGAAAACCATATATATTGGTGATGGCCCTCTGTGATCACGGTAATAAATGAAATCTAAACCCTATGGGGAAACGTTGTCAAAGTAAATCCAACACACACTGAGGCAGGATGACAGAGATAAAGAACTATCACATGGTGGCAACTTGTATAGAACTGTAATTCATTTAAGAGGAAAACAGAAAACCTCTTTCTCGTGGGTGCCTTAAAATAGTGGTCAGGAAAGATCCATCACAATCATTTATTACTAGGTAAACTTTATGGGATCATTGTGAGTCTGTTGTCTAAATAGAAAAAAAGTTATGACTAAACCATATTTGTGTTCTTCAGTATGCTTCATTTTATGTTTTCTTGAGAAAACTGCCTAAACTAATGGCAATTTGTGATTTTTTTTTTTGCATGATCACTCATAAAACAAAAGGCACTTGAAGTTTTACAATTCTCTACACACTCAACAAATGTACATGATACAAGGGGACAAGGATGGCAATCAAATGTGGTCCTAGAGGAATAAATACATCTTGACAAGGCAAGAAGTTAATGAACATGATAGCAAAATCAACAACTACATTGCTAAAGCTGCAGCCTGTAAGGTTTGTCGACTCTTTGTTGCCATCTCAGTTTGAAACCTGGAATTGCAGTTAGCTGCGGAATTATTATCTTTATGCTGGTTGTTGTGCATGATCACGGCTCCTCAGCGCAGATTATTCTAATGTTTTGAGGAGTAATATGGGTAGGCTGTCACCGCACCGGTGTGGATACTGTATCGTGGAATTGTCTTGGAAGTATAACAAAAATAATTAGTTTCACCGGAAAATTCACATAAGCAACATGTCTACTACTTTTGTTCTGACCGAGCATTTGAAGCGAAATATCTCCGTATGACAGCTCACTGCCAATATCAGTCATTCCTCCATGTTGAATGAGTGACCACATGACAGCAGCAAGCAGGCTCCTGATTGGTTAATGCGGCACCAACAGACGCCAAAGTTCAGATATTTCAACTCAAAGGGGTCAGACGCAAATTTGATTCAAACGCGTGAATGCACAGAAAGCACCAAATAAAATCACTAGTGCATATCACGCGAAACACTCATTTCATCTCTTTCGGCAAACTGGATACGCGAATCAGGCGAAATCGCGTCCATCGCACCACGCTAAACACATCTGACGCGCTGCAGGATCTCTATTTACATTGACTTAACATGGAAATCACTCACTCCAGACGCTCAATTCGCATTCGGTGTAATTACTAAGACTCAAACCTTTTATATCTGTTTTTTTTAAGGAATATTAATTGAGATTGACACTCATAATTACAATTTATTCTGTTTCTAACATTACTTAGGCTTGTAAAAAAAAAAAAAAATCTAAGCCTTACTGTCAAACTTAGAAATCTCGAGAGAATGTTTCAGGGTTTTTAAAGGTAATTTTCTTCTAGACCTGTGTGAATTTCACACAAGCTGGGAACGAAAAGAGCGCTATTGATCATACAGGAACATTTTTACAGGCCCTGGAGGTGTGCACTGAAAACCACCAGGGATATCAATAAAATCCTCAGCAAATGACATGAAGATAAAAACATGAACACATCTGAGCTGTACCTCTGTCCTGTACTGTATGAGGGGAATTCAGCGAGAATATAGAGCTGTTTACTTTGCAGTCCTAAAAGCCAAAAGAGAATTAGCATTGTATAAAGACTACAACTACCACGACCCTGTCCAGAATCGCACAGTTCATGTGCACTTGCGCCTCCGTAGCGTGTTCCGCTTTGTCATTTTAGGTTTCAGAAAGGTGATCCTTTGTGAGTGACATACACCCTTGATGCACATATTTGCCAAGCCCACACTGAGCTAAGATCCACAGCAGACTTCTTCATGAAAGTGTGGACTTGGAAGAACACAAGGACTTAGGGTTCCATTTGGGACAGGACCACAAGAATGTGAGTTTATATGTTTGACAAAACAGGCAGCCTTTATTAGTCCTAATGCAGACACTTGTTGGAACTTGGCACCTTCAAAATTTAGGTATGACTGGGTGTCATTTATGTTGTAAACTTTGGAAAGACCATATTTTACACAATAATAGAAAACTGTTCTCAAAGGGAAACCATGACTAATAAGCCGTCAACTGATAGTGCCGTTTATTTTGCATGTGCTATGTGTTGTTTAACATGCAGTTTTAAATGAATTACACAAATGTGCAGTAAATGGTAAAACTACCAGTGTGTTTATGATTACAGTTATAAATTAAAATAATATAATAACAAATACCAGTTTGCAACATCAACAAGCAGCAAAAAGACTGAAATCTGAAAGCGGCTGATGCCAGAAGCCTCGCACATTCAAGTTAAAATGTCGCTCTTATGTTAAAGGTGGATAAATACGTTCTTTCAATGATAGCACATTTCTGTGAAATAACTATATTTAGCTCATTTCAAGATGCATTTTTCAATAACACACTTTGGTAAAGCCTTCATGTGCTCACACAGTAATAATATCCTGCCATAAGAATCGAAGAAGAGAACTTGTCAAGATCGGGTTAAATAAATGTGAATGTACTTCCTGCACAATATACCTTTTCCTTCACATTATCTGTTTTTGCATTCACATGCTAATAGGCTTAGAGCCAAATACCAAGTCAGAGGTTTAGCCAGCGTTTAGCAACAAATCCAGTTTGGCAGTTCAATCTCGAACCGTTCAAAACAATTCCAGCACTAACAAATTAAAAGAGGAAGTGACCTGTGCTCCTGCATTCAACTGAGAATGTCAAGTCAAGCCCGACTAGCTTATCACCGTAGACAGACGAAAGGGAATGGACAGCAGATGACATTTATGAAAGATGTACTTCATAAATCAAAGCTAATACAAACTACCTAAAAGCATATTATTGTCTGGTTTTCAGTAAAATAGAAGAAGTGGAGTCGAGTGAAACTAAGTGCCTCTTGTTGATTATTTGCTGAGAAGCGTTTTGGTAAGTTTGTTGGCTATAAATAACATTATTACAGTATATCAGTAATATAAGAGACTGGAGAATGATACCCTTAAGCACTCATTGGTATGTGTGTGTTTACAGGCACTGTATTGTTTACTGTTTACTGTTCTCCCTGTCAGGAAACTGTAGTCACATTTTCTGCAAGCCCATCATGATACGGTGCTTCGTGTCTCATCTTTGAAGCATAATTAATTAGAGAAAGTCACGCTGTGGTTAATTAAATTTTCAATCCATTTCATGTAACAGGCACATTGTTTGCATGCCCAGCAGTTGCACGTCACTCAAAGCGGTGCTTGATCAAAGGGGGGCTCATTTTGAGCAACGTGACAGATGAGTTTCAATGAATAGCAGCAGGAGGGACGCCCATTGCCATCAGCACTTTTATAGCAAGTTTCTCCCAAAGTGTTAAATCAACGCTGATTATTGTGACATGTGATAAAACATGTCTCACTCAATCATAGATGATCAGAATGTTCTTAACACAAATCACAATTTATTTGATCTAAGTAATGTTCTTAGTCCATACCTCAATACTTCATTCAATTACTGTATACAGTACTGTTCAAAAAGTTTAGGCCAGTAAAACTTCCTGAAGGTGTTTGAAAAAATGAACTGCCAAGTAATTTTTTTAAATAAAAATGCAGTAAAAACAGTATATAGTGAGATAAAAACATATTATTATTATTAATATATATATATATATATATATATATATATATCATATATATATATATATATATATATATATATATATATATATATATACACACACTTCAAATTACACTATTTATTTAGTGTCACATGATCATTTAGAAATCATTCTAATATGCTGATTTTATTTTATTATCAATGTTGTGCAACCTAATATTTTGTGGAAACTGACTTTTTTTTTGTTGATGAATTGAAAGTTCAAAACATCAGCCTTTATTTAAAATAAAAATTATCTGTAGAATTATAATATTTACTGTCACTTTTTACTTTTAAATGGCAATGCATAAACGCATAAAAATGCATCTTAAAAAAAGTATATTTAAATATTTATTTAAATATGTACTCAATTACTTGTATTAAGGTTCAGGCGTGTCCCTATAACTTAGTGTCAAAGATATTTATCAAAACAAAGTCAGCCTTTATTCTGCCTTCTTCCATCAAAGATTATCTTTCCATAATTCACCTGCTAGCAGTTGCAAGATAAACTCTTGGTTGACTGATTCTCAGATAATTTCCTTAATTAAAAAAATATACTTTATTATAGCTGAAAACATGAGAAAAACATGACTATTGCATTTAGTTATATGCTGTGCAAAATCTGATTATATTTCCAATAACCAGTGCCAAATCCTTCTCCTAGAGAACTCTTCCTTAAAAGTTCAGCTCCAACCCTTATCAAACACAACTGAACCAGCCATAGATCTTCTGGAGCACTTGATAATTAAGCCCGGCTCAGACTACTTTTAGGACTATTTATCCTAGATTTATTTACCCTTTCCGACAATCTGAGAGGGAAAAAATCTTCTCCGTGATATTGGTCGGTTCGGCGTTCGTGCCGATTATCTTGTAGCCTTATTCCAGATCAAATCTTTAACCTCCCGATCTGCTCATGGACACATCTTGGCCACCATTTAGGATTATCACACATTTGGACCCGCTGCTGGGCGGGTCCGCTCAACGGGATGGCAGAACGGTGTGTGGAAGTATTGCAAAAACACGACTGCATGTGTAACTTGTCTTCAAAACATGACAAGCGTTTTGAACATACTGGATGAGTGTTGGAAGCTGCAAACAAATGTAAACATTACCTGTTGAGACATCAATGATGATCTGCTATAGGTAAGTTACATGTTTACATCCGCTTCCCATGAGATCATGTGTTCCTCCTTGAATGATCATTTTGATAATATTATGTATTGTTTGATACACAACAATTGATTATATTGTGTATTGTTTGATACACAAAAAAAAAAAAAAAAAAAACTTTTAAGATTTATGTGTGTGATGCACCCAGATTTAATTATCAGTAAACTCCTGTAGCCTGAGCCCAGCTTTACAGACAGGATCTGGATCAGGTAGGATCTCTGCAGGTATCTCCAGGAACTGAAAATCAGTTTGAGAATATTATTATTAATTGAAAATAATGCAATTTCTCATGACAGCACACTACTTTTGTATCCTTTGGAAACTTAAGTGACAGGATTTTTTTTTTTTTTCAATTAAATCAGCAAACAAAGCTCCTAATAAGTTTACCAGTTTATATAACTTGTATCTTCTCATTCACAGTCCTATAACAGCTCTTGTTAACACTCTTTGTTTTTTATCTCCTATTCCTGAAAAAAAAAATGGCTTTGCTTTCAAGACTTCATATCAGTCTGACAGGCTCAGTGAGGGTCTTAATTTTACACTGAACGTGAGTGAGACAGCTTCACTATAGGGGAGCTATGACACATTAGTGCACATTAGCCGGCATGCTAATCGCTGTTCTGGTAGGTAGGAGGTCGAGAGTCCAGGAGATGAACCGGAGGCTTAGCTCCCCTGCTAATGCACGCTAATGCTGGCTAATGTGCTGGGGAGATGTAATTGGGCTCCAGCAGTGAGAGCTCAGTAGGCGTGTGTCCTCTCACCGAGGGTTGCAATTTAAAAGACTTGTCCACCCAACTAAAATGTGTCTGTTTATGTGATTATGTAATATGGAATGATTAGCAGGAGACATAAGCAGAAATTAGATATGTAGATCAACCTGAACTTCTGTGCCTGTATCAAAGTGAGCCACCTGCAGGGGACGGGTGTTAAAGCTCTGATTCATGAAAAGGAAAATGCCATATTTTAACCATTACTTTATTTAGCACTTTCTCTATCCATTCATTCGGCAAAGCACAGATATCCACAACAAAACTATGCAAGAAATTACTAAAAATCTTGCTTTATAGAGTCACTTTTACTTTTAGACTATGGCTGCATTCAAAATCACATACTTCCCTACTATATATAGTAATTCCCTACAATATCAATATTCTACTATACTATATCATATTCCCATCTATAGTATGTCCGAATTCACAGTACTCATGATAAAGTTGGCAAAAAGTATCTGGATTCTGATTCTAAGATTCTGAAGTGTGCATACAATGGAATTTACTGTCCCATGAGGCCACGGAAGAGGATTTGTGAATGATAGCGACGTAACTGACGGTGGCAGGTCAGCTGATGATGAAAGCATAGCAAATGTAATATGTCCAAGGGTCCGTTCTTCATACATCGCTTACTCAGTTTTAAAATAATAGGTAACACTTTACAATAAGGGTGCACTAATATGCATTAATTCATGCTTAACTAATGCTCAGATAATGATGAGTTAATG
Source organism: Gobiocypris rarus (assembly GCA_023029165.1). Lineage (NCBI taxonomy): Eukaryota > Metazoa > Chordata > Actinopteri > Cypriniformes > Gobionidae > Gobiocypris > Gobiocypris rarus. The sequence goes on from CM040910.1 coordinate 29,439,041, forward strand.
TGTTACTAATGGTTAACTAACCCATTTATTAATGATTACTCCATCAGCAACTAATGAAGATTCAACATGATTAATAGATTAAGTAATCATTAAATTGTTATTAGTTAAATGTGTAATAATGCATTAATTCCTTAATAACATATTTTATGAACTAATAATGTAAATTAATGTGTTAATTACCACAACGGGTATGACTTTACTTGTTGACTTTAGTTATGACTTTACTTGTTGGGGCACATGACTATTAACTAATTCAAAATTAATTCAAAACTCATAACCACAATTACATATTACTTAATCAATTAGTTAATAGTCATGTGCCCCAACAAGTAAAGTCATAACATAATGATACCTTTGTAAATCACTAGCTAATGAGTAATTAAAGCAGACAACTGGAAGTTGAAATGCATGGTTTTGACCCGTTGTGGTAATTAACACATTAATTTACATTATTAGTTCATAAAATATGTTATTAAGGAATTAATGCATTATTACACATTTAACTAATAACAATGTAATGATTACTTAATCTATTAATCATGTCGAATCTTCATTAGTTGCTGATGCAGTAATCATTAATAAATGGGTTAGTTAACCATTAGTAACACATTAACTCATCATTATCTGAGCATTAGTTAAGCATGAATTAATGCATATTAGTGCACCCTTATTGTAAAGTGTTACCAAATAATAATAATAATAATAATAATAATAATAATATAAAAATGTATTTGAAAATAATATTATAATGTTGTGTTAATACTATACACAGCCATGTGATTGAGAGATTTATTTGTGATGAAAAAAATACTTTATAATTGTATTGGAGGTTTACATACATGTTGTATAGTTATTCGTAGCCCTGCACTAATTTGAGTGATGATGGATTTTATGGGAGTGGCTTGATGCAGCACAAGAGATGCAGATAACTTGATCTTGACCCTTAAGAAACTTTAATACTGTCACGTAAAAAAATCTTCTTCAAATGTAATTATGAAATTCAAATGAAAATGTAAAGGGTGTACAAATACTAAAAATTGTAAATAGCCTATACAAAATTGGGAATCATGTTCATCAAAACAGTGCACATTTAATTGATCTATTATAACTTTTATGTTGGTTTGGTCATTTGGCTGTTTCCTTATAAAAATTTGAAATGTGTGTTTTTTCTTTTTTTTTTTTTTTCAAGTTTTTTTTTTGCCATGCAGGTGGCATTTTTACGTTGAATTACGTTTACGCAAAATTACGTTGCTGTCTTGCTACCAGCCAATCGCTGCATTGCTGATTGTGGTTTCGAGTATCAATTCATCTCCCCTCTTCAGTGAACACAAGAATGCGCAGTAATCTTAGACAATTTAACCCAGATATTTTAATCCAATCCGCAAATTCGTTTGAAGAACCAAATTAGCCAGAGATCAGTTATTGCGATTTAAAGATCTGGGATATGTCAAATTATCTCAGATGTATTAAGCGAGGTACGAAGAACGGACCCCAGATTGCATTCATAATTCATACAATCATACTATAGAACATACTTTTTAATGGTTGTGTAAGTAATTAGTTATTCAAAATAAGTACCTACTCAAGAGTATGCTAATTCGAGGCAGCCTATGATTATTCAGTTAAACCACAGGGCATAAGTCAAGCAGCAAATTAGCATTTCATTACTTGCTTAATGACAGTACTAACCTGCGATTCAACCTACTGACTCTCAGGTCTTAATCTTTAAGCTGCTGCAGGAGCGAGACGGCTAGAAGGCACTGCTATCCATTTTACTGTGTACATTTTTTTTATGTTGAGATAGGGCACAAATCTTTGTTCATTCTAAAACAGTCTCAATTAAAGCTTTAGAAGAGGCAGATTTATATGCTTTTAAAACTTAGGAGCTCCAATTTCCTCTTAAAAAGCTTCTCAGCTGCACTGTGGATCAGAGACACTGCCATTCTCAAATGTCCTGTCGAGGTGCACCCTAAAATAATGGCACGCATAAAGGACCGTTCACACAGAATGCGTTTTTGCAATCCACTTTTACAATCTTCCATTGTTTTTCTATGTAAACATGTGCCAGAGGAACATATTTGACCCTTGTATCTGACCGTTGCATCTTGCACTGTTTCGTGCCATGTTCTTCTGCAAGACGCATGCAGTTCTGTTTATTAACCGCTAGAGCGCAAAAAGTTTAGGACTGCAGCTTTAAACACAACAATGCAATCTGTGTGCATGGCCCCTATAAAGTCCCCTAAAGCAATCATATTTATTATTGTTCACCAAATTTTTGCAGGGGTGAAATTAATTCACTTCATTAGGAATCCACATGATCGTGAAAGATTTCCTCATGCAGTTTTCGCAGTAGATTCATTCAAATAGGTCATCTAAATTTTCCGCGTTGACCAATAGAAAGCTGCTTGGTTTGAAAGTGATTTCTGCATGAGCTGTGCTTCATCACTACACTTTTGACAATAGACAATGGACCTTTTTTTGCCTGTGAAATCTCATTAATGCCACCACTCCATAAAGGGTTAGTTGACCTAAAAATGAAAATAATGTAATTTATTACTCACCCTAATGCCATTCCAGACTTGTAAGACCTCCATTCATCTTTGGAACACAAATTAAGATATTTTGGTTGAAATCCAATTCATGAAGCTTTGGAGCATTATGAATCATCAGTGTATCGAATCAGTGGTTCTGATCGCCAAAGTCACATGATTTTTGGCGGTTTGACACGTGATCCAAATGATGATTTGATACACTGATTCATAACCCTCCGAAGCTTCATTAAGCAGTGTTTTGAAATCAGCCATCACTCTATGTCATTGTTTAATTTTTTTTGCGCACAAAAACTATTCTCGTCACTTATACAATAAAATTATTGTAGAACCACTGTAGTGAGATGGACTTTTTAACGACGTCTTTAAAAAGAGAGAGGAAATGTCATTGCCTTTCTGAGCCATTGAATTTCAACAAAAATATCTAAATTTGTGATGTCGCACGGGTCTGGAAGGCCGTGAGGTGAGTAATAAATTACATTATTTTTCATTTTTGGGTGAACTAACCCTTTAAGAATGGAAAAGTATGTCTATAGGACACAACCTGTCATATTATTATAATAATTTGTTTGTCAAAATCTTATTACTAATATTAATCAATCAGGTAGTAAAGACTGTGAAGAACTTTTGCTGTACAATGAACCCAAAGTCCATTTAAGACAAGTCATTTCACTTGGCGGCCATCTTTGAAACACCTCTCAGGCATTCAAGTGCAGCTCCTATCTCTTCAAAAGGGAAACATCAAATTCTCCAAATCTGTACACAAGCTTACAATTAAATTTCATATTTGAAATTACCAATGGAATCTGACAACTGTCTCATAAATGTGGTTTCTTATGCTAAAATAGCAATAAAAAACATATTTTTCAGGCTGGACCACCAATGGCAACCAAAACTTCCAATGGCAGCTGTATTGACTGTTTTTTTTTTGGCTCAACTTATTTTACAACCCCAAATTAGAAAAAGTTGGGACAGTATGGAAAACGCAAATAAAAAAAGAAAGTAGTGATTTCAAATTTACTTTGAATTGTATTTCATTGCAGACTATATGAACACAAAATATTTCATGTTTTGTCTGGTCAACTTCATGTCATTTGTAAATATGCATCCTTTCCTGTCATTCAGACCTGCAACACATTTTAAAAAGTTGTGACAGGAGCAATTTAGGGCTAATAATGAGGTAAAATGGTTAAATAATGATGTGATTTGAAACAGGTGATGTCAACAGGTGATTGTAATTATAATTTGGTACAAAAGCAGCATCCAAGAAAGGTCTAATCCTTTAGGAGCAAAGATGGGCCGAGGATCGCCAGTTTGCCAACAAATACGTGAGAAAATTATTGAAATGTTTAAAAACAATGTTCCTCAAAGAAAGATAGGAAAAGATTTGGATACTTCACATACAACAGTGCATAACATAATTAAAAGTTTAAAGTAATCTGGAGGAATTTCAGTGCGTAAAGGACAAGCGCAAGCTGATTAACCGTGATCTCCGATCCTCAGGCGGCACTGCATCGAATCGTCATTCATCTATAAGCGATATCACCACATGGGCTCAGGACTACTTTGGCAAAACTTTGTCAAGTACCACAATACGTAGTTGCATCCACAAATGGCAGTTAAAACTGTACTTTGCCAAAAGGAAGCCCTATGTTAACAGTGTCCAGAAGCGCCGTCGACTTCTCTGGGCTCGGAGGCATCTGGGATGGACCATTACACAGTGGAAAGGTGTACTGTGGTCAGATGAATCATTATTTCAGGTTTTTTTTGGGAGGAATGGACGCCGTGTGCTCCGGACCAAAGAAGAAAAGGATCATCCAGACCTTTACCAGTAACAAGTCCAAAAGCCAGGGTCTGTCATGGTATGGGGTTGTGTCAGTGCCCTTGGCAAAGGTAACTTGCACTTCTGTGAATGCACCATTAATGCTGAAAAGTACATAGAGATTTTGGAGCATAATATGCTGCCTTCAAGAAAACATCTTTTCCAGGGACGTCCATGCATATTTCAACAAGACAATGCAAAACCACATTCTGCACACATTACAAAGTCCTGGCTGCGGAGGAAGAGGGTACGGGCAGTCCCGACCTGTCTCCAATAGAGAATGTGTGGCGCATTTTGAAGCGCAAAATGCAACAACGAAGACCCCGTACTGTTACCCACCTTAAGACTTGTTTGCAGGAAGAATGGGGACAAAATTACACCTGAAACACTTCATTACTTGGTGTCTTCAGTCCCTAAACGTCTTTTAAGTGTTGTGAAAAGGAATGGCAACATTACAAAGTGGTAAATACTTTACTGTCCCAACTTTTTTTGAAATGTGTTGCAGGTCTGAATGACAGGAAAGGATGCATATTTACAAATGACATGAAGTTGACCAGACAAAACATGAAGTATTTTTTGTTCATATTGTCTGCAATGAAATACAAGTCAAAGTAAATTTAGAAATCAATTCTTTTTTTATGTATTTGCGTTTTCCATACTGTGCGTTGCACTTTCTTCCATTCATAGTGATATGAGTGCACTGTCAGGCTTGATTAAACTAAGATAAGGCCGTCTTTAACAAGAGCATTTAAGTAGCTTTTAAAAATGTGCCTTAGAAAAAAATATGTAAACATGCAAGCTAGTGTGCATCTTGAGACAAAACAATGGCACTAACATTGAAATTGGACATTGTGCTACCATGAAAATGGTATTAGCAGGCTCCTCCCCTAGGTTTCATATTCCAACATTTATTTTAACTACTTTATCATCAAAACCTTTTCTAATCTTGAAAAAACAAATATCATCGGAAATATCTCAAGATTATATATTGGGCAACTATTTTGTGATAGATATGATTTTTTGCAGAGATTTATTAATTTGTTTCAGGAGAATGCATAAAAAAACAATGGAAAGTGGGTGACACTCGGTGGCTATATTTTGGTTCAGAAACAAAATCTCACAGGAATTAAAATTTTTGTGATATCAACTTAAAAAGTGGCACCCAAATAGGTTAGATATATGGGTTTGATTTTATAATAATTTTATAGTAAAACAAAATGTGTATATATATATGAACCATTTCAAAATATATATATATATATATATATATATATATATATATATATATATATATATATATATATATATATATATATATATATATATATATATATATATATATATATATATATATAATAAAACTGTTTAGCACAGTACATTTGATTTACAGTAATTTTAAACTTGCATAACTTTTTCATACTTTCATTTTAATCAATAATCTATTGAGTGTCTTCTTTAAAACAAGACCAAATATAAGTGTATATTTAAAAGCATTCTTGAATTACAATTTAAGTTTGGATAGTGCATTTTCAAATCTATTCTTAAAAAGGGGGGTGACAGTTAGTGTCCTCTGATGATACAATCAGCTGTAATTTGTCACTTTAAAATTAAAGTGTCTAAAATAGTTGAATTACACATCTATTTGGAAAATTCATATTAATGGCCATGATCACACATTCAGCGTTTGGGATTGACAATCACAGTGAGTAAAGTAAATATCAAAGCACCCATAACATAATAATGGGACACACTGCTTCATGAAGCTTTGAAATATATGAATATTTTGTCTCGATGCAGTGGTTCGGAGCTTGTATCACATTCGCCAAGCCATATGAGGTGTGTTTAGGTGTGTTTAACTTGAAGCGGAGCTGCGCATGCAGATGATTGTATGGCATCAAAGCACAGTGCAAGTGATTAGCAGAGATTGTCTTATTATTGAGAGATACTGTACAAGGGTCCGAGGCTCTACTATTGGAGAAGTGCCTTGATAACAAATCACATTACTGTCAATCAGTGTTTGCGGATAGCAAATGAAAGAGAATTGCCATATTTCATTCAACTGAATCATACCTGTTTTGAAATGGTTCATAACTTCTCTTATAAAACAGCATTTTTTTCAGCGTAAACTCTAAAAATAAATAAATCCAAAATGATTTTTTTAAGAGCAAACATGTTAAAGATTAGCTGTTGGGCTGTTGATTCATTAAATAAGCCGTTTTCCCACAAAAGCAGTTTATTCAGCGTAGTGAAGCCTCTCCGCCTTTGACATTTTTTGCTGATATTGCAGGCTTGCATTCAAGTGGCTTTGGTGATTACAGAGCAAATGCTTGAATCGCTTTCACGGTACTTTGATGTCATACATAGATTTGCAATACAATTGGTTCAATCGATTCAAAGTTTCAAAAAACCTTTTTTCTCCCATTATTACTGTAACACTGCAAAGTTACCACAGTTGACATGATAAAGAGCCCAACCGTGGTGTGTGTCCATCCGTTAAATCTAACAGCAGTGCGCAGTCTTTTATACCAGACCGCAAAACTGAATGGTTCTGTTCACACAGCAGGCGTTCGCCTATAATCCGGTTGTGAGTCCTGATAATCTACAGGTCTGAGTCTGGATAAAGAATCCAATTGTCACTCTCGTAAATAACCATACTCTGTTACCATGACCATAACATATTAAGCACCAAAATACAGACTTGACAACCATATTCTGCTGGATTAATGAGTGAAAGTATAGCCAGAGGTGATGAGTCCTAAACAGAAGTGGGGGTAAAGCATACAAAACACGGTTTACCTCTCTTTGAGCTCAAGCCCTTCATTACAGATAGTAAGCCAGAATGTTTATGTTCTCTTCCATTCAAGGATTATATTAATTGTGCAGTTTATCATTTACAATATATGTACCCCTGAGATGTAATATTTAGAAAAATGACTTTTGAGCATTTAAAATGGCATTAGTTCAACACTTTGTTCCGGTCCTCGAAATTGACTGACTGAGCATGTAGCACGCCCGCTGTCCAGCTGGCCGCACTGCAGTAAAAGTCATATAACAGAAATAATGAGACGGTCAAAAATGTGCTGTTGTTCACAGTGGAGTTGCTCTTGTATTGCTTTATTACAATCATCTAACCACAATGTCTTCAACCTTAATGAATATCTCTATTCAGTAATAAACATTCTCCAAGACCTTACATGTTTCTATATATGCTACATGATAATCTGTTATTAAACAGTGTAGGCTATCATTAATTTGAGCTAACTACTTGAGCTTGCCCTCAGTAATACAAAATAAACACATAAATTCACAAACATTTTTAACCAATACTGTACCAACACTGAACTATTAGGCCTAGTAATAACTCTTTGATCTCTGAATTTAAAATGCGTTCACAAAATACATTAAAGTTTCGGCAATAAACACAGCATTTGTTAATGTAAAAACAATAAAATAACATTAGTATGAGATTTCAGTGTACTGGAGCATTTTGTGAAGCGTATGGTTCATTTATAAAATACCTGGGCCTGTAGCGGCATGCTAATGAATGAAAGCCCATTTTGACGAGAAAATACAATCTCTGTAAGCGTTTAAATTCTTTTGTAAAAGGCAGATTACCCCGCTCCTCAAATAGTAGATAGACTCTACTAACATGTTTTCTTGATATTAAATGGCTACTGAGCAACACAATCACATGAGAATGCGTATCAATAGTACGAGTGTGCAATGTCGTGGAATGTATACTTTTGACGTGCAAATGGTACGCAGTTTTTCGCATGCATATGATACGCACTTTCTTTATGACGCGTATATGACAAGCTCTTGGGAGGGTTGAGGGTGGGGTAGGGGGGTTTGTGCGTACAATACGCCATAAAGTGCGTATCATATGCACGCGAAAAACTGCGTACCATTTGCATGCCAAAACTCATTTTGATGTATACATTCCACGACATTGCACACTCGCTGTGACAAGGTTTACCCACCTATATAACAGAAATAATGAAAATCTCTTATAGCACATTGTCTCCCCATACTGTCTATTCAAGGCATTTAATTCTATCAGTCCATCATTCAGATAACAATCATTAACAAAATCAAAAACACAATGAAATATTCAAATACATAAAAAAGGTATTCCTGTTTTTTTGGAAAAAAAAGAAAAGAAAAAGTACATTGCCCATGCTGTCCAGTTGCATTGATTCACTGCCATTCACAAATCCTCTCCTGTGGTTTATGGTATGCACACTTCAGAATCTCTCCGGTAGTAGGTCAGCTGGGTACTTTTTACCTACTCTTTTATGGAATAAAGTACTGTGTTTTGCACTGTTGCATTGTAAATTGAATAAATGTTTTGTATTGAGATGCTTGTTTACTTTTTAATTAGAAAATAATTTAATTTAGAAAATTAAATTTAAAAAAGCAGCTCGGAAATAAGTAACTTAATAATGTGTGGCTTACAAGGAGACATTTGTAAATATTACTTAAAAGTTTAGGATAAACTTAAAACTATAGTTTGTAAATTGATCAAATTGAGTTGCCTTTACTTAAAAGTCCAAGTTGAAAACATGAAAAGTCTAATAGGATAAACAGAAATAAAAGGAGTTTAAAATACTCAAAAAGCTGATGCAAATAGTTGCACAGCAAATGAGCACATTTTTTTACAGTGTACTGTCAATTTGGACACATTCTGTCCCATTCCATTTTTTTTTTTTTTGCAGATTATATGTGTGTAATTTTGGATGCAGCCACTGTGATTTCTGATGCAGTGACTCTCTTCATGAGTGAATCATTGAATTATTTACTCAACAGATGCATTAAAACACAGATTCACTCAGGAATAAAACACCACTGCTGTGTTTTGATTGGAGTCACAATGGTTAGTTTGGCAGCTTTGTTTGGAACTATTTTAGGAAAAATTGCATTAAAGTAAATGGCAATTTTGTATCTAAAATGCTAGTTTCTTAACTTCTGGTTTATTAAACTGTTGCATTAAAGCACTAAATATCAACATGGCTGTGCCTGATTCGGACCAGGAGAACTTTTACTTAAGTGATATTGTACACAATAGACACAGGCTATATTTGTACAAGTGACAATCACTAGATATGTTCACATTTGTTCAGTTAATTATGCCAGCAACCATTGCAAATGAAATTACAGTTACCACCCCACATTAGGCAAGATGTTTTTCTGATCTAATTGTGCAAATGAATTGCAAATATGCTTCATTTAATTATTTTTTTTTTTTTCAAAAATATGTTCCCCAAAACACTTTATGTTCTGCAAATATGCTCTATAAACCACTCAGATTAACACAGAATTTGTCATATAAATGTCCGTTTGGCATTTGCACGTGAAAATGATATTCCACAAATCTCTCAGTCACAATAATTTCAGGTACAGTATGTCTGTGAAAATATTGTATATTGTTCCAAATGTAGTCTGTTGTTTTGGTTCCATATTTTTTTTATTTTCTTTGTATGTGTACTCAAGATCTGCCAGCTGCTGTAAAATCACACCGACTGGCATATTTAGTTTGTTGAGGTATCAGTTGCTTGGCTAATGAGACCATATATAAGCATGGATTCTCTGGCTCCTGCTGGCTGCTCTGAGATAGATGATGTGCATTAGCTTTCCTGTGGTAAGAATAGAGAAATTTTCAGGGGGCCTGATGAAAAATTGCCCATTTGAAACTGGGGCAGACAGTCTCTGCTCGAGACGGCGGGTTTGTCTGAGAGAGAGATTGTATGTGTGTGAGAGATTGAGTGGGACTTTTCTTCTTGTGCTGGTTAATAAATTGCATGGCAATAATCAACATATTTATATTTAGAATATATGTGAATATGCAAGTGCATCACTTCATGTGTGCAAGGCCTCCATTTTTTATTTTTTTATTGTCTATATATCTAATGCTCGGTTGTGAACAGTTCTAATCAGGCCACCATTGGCTTGCAGAAACCCAGAGATAAGATGGTGGAGAGTGTGTGTGTGATGGTAGCAGGTGTTTGTGTATGAAGGTAATCAGGCTGGCTGACAGCTCTTATGCTGGGCCTGTATTAAGGCCCGCACCCTCTAGCAAGCCAATATATTTCCCAGGTGGACCAGAAGGTCAATTTCAGGCTAGTTGTGGTACAGACGATAAGAACAGAGGAGAAACCTCATTTGTCTTTCATTCGGGATTAAAATGAAAAACAAAGTAGCACTAGATAGATATATAGATAGATAGCAGTTTGTGTAAGTTATGCAAACATTTGCTTGCTTTTTTTGCTTTGTGGTTCAAATATATAGCTTCAAATAATAATAAATAAAAAATTAAACTATAATGTATAAGTTTTCAATTAATGGTAAATTGCTATAATTTATAAATATTTTAAGTAATAATAAGCCTAAATAGATGTAAAGATGCAAAAAATAGTAAGAAGTTCAGTAAAGTGTCACATACTACTCCAATAACCTAAAGGCTCCAGTAATCCAAAGTCTAAAAGCATATGATACTAGTCAACCTAACACATACTAAGTCACTGACAGTGCTCTCCAGTGGGTCATAATAGTCAACACATGTACTCTGATCTGAAACCTTACAGATCATGCCATGCCATTACGTCTGTATCTGGAAATACTAAGAAAGACCCTCTCCAGACCCCCTTTTTTTTCTTGCTGATTTGGTTCCTTTTGCAATTCCCTGCAAATTCTTAAAAACAATTCTCCAAAGTTGCTGTCTATTGTGTAACAGCAACAAATAACCATAAGAATATAATCAGTATTATTGACTCTTAGTTTAATGATACCGAAATACTAAGCACAATCTTACTTCTACAGCCCTGCGGAACATAAGTCACATCTCTGCCCTCTTTTAATTAGTTCTCTGAGTTCATCTGTGAACAGTTTCAGCAATAGAAGCAATAATTACTGCATTTATAAGTTTGAAACTCACTCACTATGAAGTCTGACAGAATTACAATCGGTTCTAGCCAATCTCATCAAATCTCTTGCACTTGGAGACCACTACAGTTTTCAGCTTCAGATTTGTATGCTGTTTTTAGCCCAGATCGGTGTATATTTCCATCATACACAGCTACAAAGTTCTTTAGCCACAGTCAGAATCCAAGCCATGGGGATTAACAAAGCTGGAAATCTGCATTCAAAGTCAAAAATCTTTCAATGAGATGATCCGTACACAGTTTTGGCATCTGGCTTTCTTGCATCTGCCAGATTGGCTCAATGCATCCCTGGAAATCTGTGGTAGGATCAAAGGAGGTGGGGGGCTTTAATAGAGTTTGTGTTGCCCTGGGCAAGAGGCTGATAATGCCACTCTCTTTTGGATCCCTGGTGTAATTGCTGTAAAATAGCTTCTTGAGCACATTTGTGGAAATTGTTTGACTCATCAAGTGGTCCCTTGAATAATAATGGCCTCTTGTCTAATAATTCACATGGTGTTAATTTGTCTAACAGTTTATTCTCCTGATAATTATAAAAAAATTAAAATTAAATACCTAATCTCCTTATTGAATTGACACACTTGAAGTACTAGATCTAAGTGTATTACGATGCTCTCCACATTGATTCTCTCTGTGAAATAATACCATTTCTCTGTTGCTCGATGTGCTCTTCTGCACTAGTTTGAGCAGCTCTTTCCCTGTCATCCATATTCACCATGCTAGGTGCCTCAGAAAGGACCCCTTTGATATACTCAGGCGCTTGTAGGGCAGCTCTCCAGCTGGCATTTGGGCCGGAAAAGATGAATGCCTCCCCACCTGGGCAGCACGCCTAATCCGTCTCTTTCATCCCGAAGAGAAGGAATAAGGAATCGGGGGATAGCAAAAAAGAGATGGTAAAGAATGTAGGAAAAGAAAGATGTGGAATGAGAAGAGAGAGATAATGATGTTTAGTGCAGCTGTTCTCAGCTGGTTTTGCTTGAGAACTCATCTACATTACACATCAATGTAGCTAGCTCTCTTCACAACAACAACAGACACAGGTCGGCTCCTTGAAATGGGCATTTAATTATTTGGTTCGTCTTTATGCCGTGAGAACTGTATTCATAAATGAGCATAGCACAAACAAATCAGAAAATTATACAAATACATGGTCTTAAAGGAAAAGAGATACAAATTATGCTTACAATACATTAAACAAGTGAAACAAATACCTCTTTGGCTGCTTATGAAAAGAGGTCATTGAGTCCTTAGTTTTTGCTCTTTAGAAATTCATAATTTCTGTTAAAGTGACGCATTATCGTGAGCCTTACATTTTTAAAGAGCCATGATTGCATATCACATACGTCATATTTTTAAACTGTACCTCAAATAGACATAAAATCACATCAAAAACATGAAATTAATTATAAATTAATTGATTATGAAACAAATACACAGCACTTACAGGCAACCAAAATTGATTGCACAAACGTCAACATTGATGTCATGTTTTATTATTACTTAGCCTACATTTTTTTACAGCCTTTGATGTCAACAAAACAAAGGTCTTCTCATAATTGTTTTAATTAATAACCCATTTATTTACTAAATACACATGATTATATAATTTACCTTCATAGTTTTCACCTCTCCTGTCCATGACCCTATCACATTCACTCGCCCACCAGTAAGAAAAGCACTGATTTTGAGAGTCTAAACATGTTGTTAAATGAGGAATAACTCATACAGCGATAAAGGAAAGTGCAGGGAAGTACAAAAGACTTTAAAATCATCTAAAATACCCAGAAGTTTAGAGAATAAAGTTCATTTTTTATGAACTCCCTCTCTCTTTCTCTGGTTGTTTGAAGTGCTCTTCTAAATGATTTTGGCCCCCTGCCTGGTTTTTATATTTCTTAAACTCCACCGATTCATCTAACGCAGTACAGTATACTGAACTCAACCTTGATTTACCGAATGAGCTATTAAGGACTGAAATTGAATACCACTGATTTAATCATTTTAAACAATACATGCAAATTACTTGACCTAAGTCACCTATATAATGATTGTGTGGGACGTAAATCAAGGGTGTATTTTTACATTAATTCTGTAAAATTAAGCACAGCGGGAAAATTACATTCACACTTAAATAATACATTCTATTATATTACAGATAAGTATTTAAATAGAATACATTTGTGCTACACTGGTAAAAATGATGTGTTGGATTTACTTAAAATATATATGCACCATTTTTGCATCATACTTTTTAAGTAAACCCAACTTGGAATAATTTTACTTAAAATTAACAAGAAAACCTTTGTTATATGTACTTAAATATTTGAGTTCCCTCAACATTCTTTACTTAAAAATATATGTTACATGATAAAATCTACTAAGTAATTTTAAGTAAACACAACTTGCACATACTTGCATGTTACACATATTTTTAGTAAACAATGTTGAGGAACTCAAATATTTAAGCACATATAACAAAGGTTTTCTTGTTAATTTTAAGTAAAATTATTCCAAGTTGGGTTTACTTAAAAAGTATGAAGCAAAAATGGTGCATATATATTTTAAGTAAATCAACACATATTTTTACCAATGCAGGCCATGTGAGATGAAAACAAAACCAACTTAAAAATGTAAGTGCTTACTGCACTGCTCCAGTACATTCAATGTCTTAAAATAAATTAGACATGCAAACCACAAAATGAAGCATTTCACTTTATTTTTTGAACACAGGTTGCAAAGCAATTGTGAAACCTGAAACCACATATCAGGACTGTACAACAACATTTGGCTAATCGACAAATGAAAGTTCACTTCCAACAGGCCACTTCCTTGATATTTCACACTTTAAAACTAGTACAAGCTGTATGAGCTGTATGCCAAAATCATCAGCATTAAAACAATAAAAGACCTGAAATATTTCAGTTGGTGTGCAATGAATCTAAAATATATGAAAGTTTAATTCTATCATTACATTATGGAAAATAATGAACTTTTATCACCATATGCTAATTTTTGAGAAGGACCTGTATATGTATGTGTGTGTGTATTCAAATATACATCATTATACACAGTACACACACATATTATGTAAACACAAACTTTTATTTTGGATGTGTTTAATCGCGATTAATCGTTTAACAGCCCTAAAATATTCACATTTTCCAAAACAAAAATGTACTTTTGGAACATGCAACAAACTTCCGAGAATAAAACAAGACTGCAATCAAATGTTTGCAGACTAAGACTCTACTAGATCCAGATGCTAAACATGTTTTGTATGGCTAAACATGTTTTGTGACTCAAAGATATTTTGAGTCGTAATGGTCAGAACAACACCATACATATATATTATTTCAGCAAAGAAGCCTGTTCTTCAGAAAGTAAACCTTTGGAGAAAGTTTGCCACAATTACATTAATTGTGTAAATTAGGCCAAGTATAAGCCTTCGCAACACCTGCCAACCCTATCATCACCTCTATGCCTTCCAGCACTATCCCAGTCTGTAAAGGATCATCTGTTGAGCCACCTTTCGTGATGATACTCAATGTGAGCTATCCCAGTTCCTCCTCATTCCCATGAGTATCCTTAATAAAAAATAAAAAAGCAAATGTAAATTTTCTTGAAACCACTTGGTAATGTTCAGATTGTTGCAAAAAATACATTGTATTGAAATAACACAAAATGAGACCATGTTTTAAAAAATGTACATATTTTTCAACAGGACTGGTCAAAACAAAATTATGCTTTTAATCCCACAAAAGCACAATTTTTAAGAGACCAACTCATCTCCATTGTGATGTAACTGCTGATGGCAAATGGAGTTAGAAGCAAAATTAATTTTGAAAGAGAACAGAAAAATCTGCTCAAGTTCTGCTGCTATACACCACAACAATGCCAACAAACTAGGATTGTCAGAAGTACCAGTACTCAGGTACCAAGTCGGTGATAAAATAAAAAAATAGTGACAATACCAGCATTTCCCCCTAGCATTTTGAGTGCTGTTGAGCGGATTAACTTAAACACCTATGATTGGCGATGTGTTCACATGCTCAACAGATATGTCTGTGATTGGCTACAGTGATCAATGCTTCAAAAACATGTTGAAATCTTTCTTACACTCTTCACAGAGTACTTACACAGATACACTGAGTGTGTAAAAGCAGCCATCTATCAGCGGGATTCTGTGTGTTGACCACTATTGCCAAACACAGACATCTCTGTTGAGCATGTAAACACAATGGCCAATCAGAGGTGTTTAAGTTAGTCTGAATCTGCTCAACTGAGCTCAAAATACTAGGAGGAAATGCTGGTATAAGGGTCATATTTTTAACATTTCAGTACCGACTTGTTACTGGTTACTGAAGTACCAGTACTTTGACAACCCTACAACAAACTAGTAGCCACGTGCTTGGTTTAGCATAGTCAAAAAAGGAAAAAAAAAATACTATGGTAGTCAATGGTTGCTCTATCTGCTTTGTCAAAAACATTCTTCAAAATATCATCTTTTGTGTTCAGCAGAACATAGAAACTCATACAGGTTTGGAACAACTTATTGTGTCATCATTGGAGTAGATGATGACACAATTTTTCATTTTAGGTGAACTATCCCTTTAAATCTCTTTTAAAAGAAAACATGCCTATTAAATCTGCACACCTGAATATAAGGTGTTTTTCATTTCCAGCCTTCATGAACAATTATATGTCATACATTATTAAATACTAAATTAATAATATTTATTAAGTTTAATGTGGTTTGAAATTGGTCAAATGTGCCTTGAAAAAAAAATGATCAGAAAATCAACGTGCCTAATAATTCTGCACACAGTGTAAATCAATTAAAAATACTATTTGACCAGAATAAAAGATTGAGAAAAACTTTCTTTTGAAATGTATTTTTGTACTATTTTGTTTATTTATAAAAATAAAAAGGCAGGTAAAGGCTAATGAATACATTTTAGCAATGTAACGTGATGCATAGAAGCACATGATGCATTATAATTGTCCCAAATCCTTGTTAAGGTAGGCAACATATTCACTTAAGATTGTACTTTTACAGTTTAGCAAGACTGTAAATTGTAATATAAGGGCCAATAGTATTAGATGCTACAAATATATTATTTTATTGATGACTGTATAATCTTTTTTTTTTTTTGAAGACATATGCAGATAGAGATCACGTTCCTCCCACGATTCTGAAAACATTAAACAGCCAAATAAAATAAAATCTATCTACAAAAATAATACTAATGTAAAAATAATTTCGATGGTTTAGACAGAGTCGTCGTTGTCATTTAGGGATAATATTGCGTGAGTGTTTGAATCGAGATCGCAATTATTTAATTATTAATCGTTCAGTCGTGCATTTTTGAATATAATATTTGTACCAGATATCAAAAGTAACCCGCACCTAGGCCGCCTCCTTTCCCGCGATGTATTTACAGAGAACATAAGAATATGTGAATGTGCAAGATACAATTTTCACATTTGAACACTAATATGCATATATAATAATATAAAAATACGTGACAATAACGTAAAGTAGGCCTACAAATTTCTCCGTGGGGAAGCCTTTCAATACCTCCGTCCGAATCGTCCTTATCTAAATGCTTATCTATCTTAGCCTACGTGCCAAGTGCCAACGCAATGCATGGTCATATACTACGGGAAAAAACAATAAATACTGACCACTATTAACACTTAACCATACATTCGATGGAAGCACACTCGTTTAAGTAAAATAACTTACTCTAGATAGAGCGAGTTTGCACGCGAGCCGTGACACGGCTAGCGTGCAAACTCGTTTATCCTTTCATTCATCCATGTACAAAGTAACTCAACGTTTTCATAAGTATTCGTTAGTAACACATTTCTAATTGTAGAAGGCAATTCGTAGCAATTCAGAAGTGAGTTTAAAATTAATTTCTTGACCACAAACGCAATTAACGAGTAGGGCCTATGCAAAAAAAAAAAAAGTTACACTCACCCTTTTCAGCGTCTTCATCAAGTGCGTTTCACTTAAGTGCAATCTTCACCCACTAAAATAAACATGTTTATTAATGTTAAAACGTCAAAATTGAATATTTGACTTAGTTTATAGAAAGTTATGCTTACCTCTTTTCACCGTCTTCACATCATAGACACAAAATGGCTCCAATTTTTGACTGGAAAGGCATATCACGTGAAATTTCATATCACGTGACTCACAGTTATATACTTATAATTTTATGCTAGATTTACTTAATTTTGGCATAATTGAAATAGTAGTTGATGTGAATTAGGTTTTCCATTTTATTTATGCATACGCTTAAGTTCACCTAACTTATATTTTTGTGTTACACTGACTATATATGTTATGTAAAGGTTGAAAAGTTATGAATAATAAATTTTTTGTGTTTAATCTATTTACTTTTATAAGTAATGGTTGTTCAGCCAACGAATCGTTTTTCAGTGTATATGAAGTATTTAAATATTTATAATAAGTAAGCAAAGCACATAATTGTCACACTGGTAATGCAGGAAACAGATGAGGATCCAATAGCAAGTGCGAAATAACTCTTTATTTACTGACATCAACTCGAGAACAACAGTAACAGAATCTCAGAGTTCGTGAAGCAGACCATTGTTCTTGGGATGAAAACCCGAGGATAAACTGACCGACACCCCCAGTAATTTACAAATCTCTCGCCAAAATTTGGACACAAACTGGGGCCCCCTGTCGGAAACTAAACTAAATTAACCTCTCCTTAGCAGAGGTTAATTTAGGCAAAAGGATAAAATAACCGGCCTTCGAAAACTGGTCTACTACCTTCAAAACGCGCCAGTGGCAAGTCTTACCAGTGGCACAAACCAAACAAGACAAAATCTTGAACATCCCGAGCCATACCTGGCCACCAGAATTGTTGCTTAACCAAAAATTTCTAACCCCTCTTGCACGAATAATCGACTTGGTGGTCCACCGGTCGGAGGCGTTACCCCTTCTGTGGCCGCTTTGACCTCTGATTCGATCTCCCATGTGAGTGTGGAGATAATGAGTCTCTCGGGAAAAATGCACTCGTGAGTAGACCGGCGTTCGGATCGGTCAAAAATGCGCGATAAATCATTGCGTTTTATTGTTTTTAGAACCCGGGCGGTATGAGAGTGAAAAAAAAAAGCCCACCGAGCCTGCCTAGAGTTAAGTCTTTTAGCAGATCTGATATACTCCAAATTCTTGTGATCTGTCCAGACTATAAAAGGAACCCCTGCTCCTTCAAACCAATGACGCTGTTCTTCCAATGCCAGCTTGACTGCCAACAGCTGTCTGTTGCCAATGTCGTAATTACGTTCGGTTAACGACAAACGATGGGAGTAAAACGCGCATGAATGCATCTTGTCATCCGAGGAAGGGTGCTGGGATAGAATTGTGCCTACCCCAACCTCTGACACGTCGACCTCCACCACAAACTGACGTGATGGATCAGGGGCAATGAGAATAGGAGCCGAAACAAAAAAAAACTTTTCAGTTTGGCAAATGTAGCCTTGGCTACACTAGACGTCGTTCTGAGGGAGGTCAAGGCTGTCAGAGGAGCGGCTAGTTGGCTGAAGTTATGAATGAATCGTTGATAAAAATTGGCGAATCCCAGAAACCTCTGTAGGGCCTTACGGGAATCTGGACTTGGCCAATCTATCAAAGCCTTATCCATGTTGGGATCCATGCGCATTCCCTCGGATGAGACGATATACCCTAAAAACGAAACAGACTGTGCATGAAACATGCATTTCTCCGCATTGACAAAAAGCCCATTCTCTAGCAACCTCTGGAGCACTCGTCTGATGTGCTGAATGTGTTCCTGGAGAGAAGAAGAAAAAAAATCAGTTTGTTGTCCAGGTAGACATAAATAAACTGATCTACCATGTCTCCCAGCACATCATTGATGAGTGCTTGGAAAACAGCAGGAGAATTGGACAGGCCGAAGGGCATGACCAAGTATTCAAAATAGCCCATCGGGGTGATAAACGCTGTTGTCCCATTCATCGCCTGCCCTTATGCGAACCAAATGATAGGCATTACGGAAGTCCAATTTTGTGAATATGGATGCTCCCTGCAACCTCTCAAAGGCTGAAGACATCAGCAGTAAAGGATAGGTATTCTTCACTGTGATGTTATTCAACCCTCGGTAATCAATGCAAGGTTGCAGAGAACCTTCTTACCCACAAAAAAAGAACCCCACCCCCGCTAGAGAAGAGGAAGGATGGATGAACCTGGATGCTAGAGAATCAGAAATATATTTCTCCATGGCCTCCCTTTCTGGAACCGGAGTATATCTTGCCCTTAGGCGGAGACGTACCTGGTTGTAATTCTATAGCACAGTCATAGGGATGATGAGCAGGTAGAGAAGCAGCCCGGGACTTACTGAACACTTCCTTCAGGTCAAGATACTCCGTGAGCACAGTTGACAGATCCACCGACTCATCTTGCAACACAGAACTAGACACAGACGGATGGGCAGACACAAGACAAGAGGCATAACACTGATCGTCCCAGGCAGAAATGGCATTGTGACCCCAGTCAACCCTGGGGTTATGCTTAAGCCAACCAGGGATGACCGAGGATGATAGGAACAAGAGGGGAGTCAGTGATGAGGAAGTCGATAGTCTCTGTGTGGTTGCCAGATGTGATCAGAGTGAGAAAGTCAGTGGAGTGGGTGATGGCAGGAATAACTTTTCCATTAAGGGCGTGCACAGTGATGGGGTGGCGGAGAGGCTTTGTGGGAATCTGGAGCTGACTAGCCAACGAACAATCCAAGAAATTACCTTCCGCCCCTGAGTCCACCATAGCCTGGCAGCTATGATACCTATCTGCCCATTGCAGTCTTAACGGGAGGAGAGTGGTGGATGAGGATTTCCCCAACCTGGAACCGCCTGACCGTAGCCTCAGCTCTACTGTCGGGCTTGATCTTTTACTGGGCAGTTGTTGAGGAAATGCCCCATTCCACCACAGTAGAGACAAAGTCCTCCTGTTCGTCGTTGTTGTCTCTCCCTCCTGGGAAAGCCAAGCTCTACCCACCTGCAAGATCAACGGGAGGGCTGACCATGCACTCTCTGGAACTCGCTGGAAGCTCTGAGAACAGTCTGGGTTGAGAGTGTTGATCCCGCTGTTGAATGCTCGCATCCACGCGCAGCGCCAACTCCCTGAGCGCGTTGAGACTTGTGGGAAGTTCCAGAGTGTAGATTTCCTTCTGCACACGGTCAGCCAGCCCATGCAGGAAGATGTCCCACTGAGCCTCCTCGTTCCACTTACACTACTCGTGCTGGTAGCTGATGTTGACTGATTCCAGGGAAACGGCGGGCGGGGCTGGCGCAGTGGGTGATGTAAGCTTTTGCACTTGAGTGGTGAGCTCGGACACCTGTGTCACTAACGCATGCACCGCTTGTGTTGTAGTGAGTACCTGTTCATCCCGTCGGTCCATACACTGATGGGTATTAGAAAGATAGTCTTGTAACTCTGACGTTCTCGCTGGATCCATGTTGGTCGATCTTTATGTCACGCTGGGAATGCAGGAAACAGATGAGGATCATAAAGCGAGTGCAAAATAACTCTTTATTTATTGACATCAACTCAAGAACAACAGTAACAGAATCTCAGAGTTCGTGAAGCAGATTGAAGCCAGCAAGAGATCTGGGAGACAGGACTCGATGCAGGGTGGCGTGACACAGGGACGCAATGGGCAAGACCAGGCAACGGGAACTCCAGGAAGCGGAACCCTGAACACACAACAACACCAGGGAAGACGACTGCACACAAGGGACACACAGGGACAGCTGCAACGATTGACAAACACAGGTAGCAGGTAAGGCAATTATATAGGCAGGTGAATGAAATTCAGCTGGTGGTGATGATGATTGCTGTGATCAGTGACCACGCCTCCAACACAACCAAACACACAACTATAGAGAAATGAGCCAGTGAATCCATGGACCATGACAATAAAGAGCAGGGAATTCTCATTGGAAGCTTAATTCATTAAGGCATTTATAAGTCTTTATTTGGCCTGATTTCAGAAAAATCCTCTTCATTAAATGTTATATTACACCAATAAAAGAGCTAAAAAATGACTTGGTTATTGGCAGCAACTAGTCTCATTAGCAAAGATTAGTCATGACTTGATTTTATATTTAATCTAAAGAAATTAATGGTAAAGTCATGGATTCAAACTGCTCTTTATACAGATTTATATTAAATACATTTGAAATAATAAACATGAGCAATACAGTAAATATGTGCTCAGATTTTGATATTCTGGTTCCACTGTTTAACATTATTAACACTGGATTTTTTGAACTACAGTATTTTAAGCTTTTCTAAATAACTTATATATTGAACCAATTTCAAAAACTCAAATTGCTTTATTATATTTTTAATCCATACATTAAACAACACGTCTTGATTTAATCCACCATTCTGTCTGTTCATCACTTATTAATCTAACTGTAGTTTAGCATTATCTCTCTAAAGGAAAAAAATAACAAGAACTTTGAGACTTGTCCTCATTCTTGACTATTTATATGCTTGTCATTAAAACACAGAATTGGCACAGAATTACTTTAGATGAAAGTG
The DNA here is from genome assembly GCA_023029165.1 of Gobiocypris rarus. NCBI lineage: Eukaryota > Metazoa > Chordata > Actinopteri > Cypriniformes > Gobionidae > Gobiocypris > Gobiocypris rarus. The sequence continues at coordinate 29,460,938 of CM040910.1, forward strand.
AGCCTAAAAGGCATGGACATGACTGACCCAGAGCCAATGTAATCAATCTTTAACACTTAGCAGATTTGAGGTTATAGAATCTGCATGTGTGAACTTTAATTTTCATTTACAGGATATGATTATATTCTTAAATAGTAGGGCAGCACGACTTTTAATTTGTTAAGGAGCTCAAAAATCAACTAGTCTAGAACTATGAGCAATGAGGTTTAGTGATGAAGACGTGTTCTTTTCATTACCGTCTGGTGAACAGCTTATATACAGTATGATTCGGATTTCAATTGCAATTGTTGCTTGTCAGATCGTATGATGTGAGCTGGTGCAACTTCAACAGTCTTTAAAGGAACACTCCAGTTTTTTTGAAAATAGGCTCATTTTCAAGAGTGTTCCTTTAATGTCAGACTGTATGATATACATCTGAGACACTGGTCATTATTGACAACATTAGCAGGACGTTTTAAGTCTCTGTAGTCTGTGTTTTTTTTCCTGACATTCTCATACATGCTAAAACGAAAAAGCACACATCTAAGAAAATGCCTTGTGTTGATGCCAGCAATGTTCAGACTCAAAGTGTGAATTTGTGGACCGCTCATTTTGTAGAGCAAACTGATGGTAATTTTGTCTTTACAAATTGTCCATCATAAGATATTTACATTGTACATCATATAGTTGAACATATCTTTCTCTCACACAGTATACACATGATATGTGTATACTATAGGATTCATCTCAAATGCGGTTAGCAGAGCAAAGTCTGCCTATTTCTTCCAATGACGAAAGAAACAATTAGTTTCAGATGGCCCAACTGTGTCCAGAATCGTAGAGTGTGCAATGGGCTTTAGCTGGGGCACTTATCAGTCTGTTTCAAAAGAGAGTATTATATTATAGATTTGTTTCCCTTTCAGTACCACACGAAAAACAGAGAGATGGAACAAAATATTAAAAACATTTTTCTTCATACTGACATAAATTATCAATTGGTCATTGTGTATGGGAGATGGTTATATATTGATCTCAGAGGTTAAATAAAATAACAGGCAACAGATAAAGGATAGCAGAGATTTGTTTTATGTTGCTCAGTGGTGGATTCACACTTGTTCACACTGCCCTCACAAACAACAACTGATCCAACAAAACTCAATCAATGGAATTTGGTGTTTGTTGGGGGCAGTTTGGATCTTTTAGGCTTGAATTTTATAGCATGTCCTGTTTTAAATATCCTGTCTCAAGGAACTGCCATCAAGGGGAATTCTTTTCCCTGTGATTTCTTTTATGTAGCCATAAAAGAATGGAAAGAAAAGCTTAGAATGTGACGAGGCACATGAAGTTAATAAACAGCAATGTGCTGTACCTCTCCTATGAGGTCATGACAAGACGATAAGTGCTTGCTTCTAGCACCAAGGACACCATGGCCATTTCTGTTTCCCTGCGCTCTCTTGAACTCTTTCATCCCCTTTGATTTGTATCTGTATTTAAAATGAAAACACTTAAGGATGCACATCATCATCGAACACACTGTGCATATCCACTCCTCAGCACATTATAAAACATCCTTTGAACATCCATATTTAAGATTTTGAACATTTATGAGTGCTGCAAATCTGTGACAGTGGACACATTTAGAACTGGTACTTTTCAAAGAGGTCTACAATACCTGAAGAAAGCTAACTGTTACAATCATATTCCTCTCCATGGTATGTGATTTGAATGTCAGTAGTTGTTACTAATATTAGTGAAATGTAACAATTTTGAATATCAATTTCTATACTAAAGAACAAAATTTGCAATCTGCTTGTGATGTTGTTTCTAGAGCCCGACCGATTTATCGGTCTGTCGATTTTATCGTCTGCAGATACAGTATTGTTCAAAATAATAGCAGTACAATGTGACTAACCAGAATAATCAAGGTTTTTAGTATATTTTTTTATTGCAACGTGGCAAACAAGTTTGATTATTCTGGTTAGTCACATTGTACTGCTATTATTTTGAACAATACTGTATATCATATGCTGCAGATATGCCACCGGTATGAACGAACGCCCATGCATCTCACAGCACGCAAATATTCACACAAAATTATGTCAAAATGCCTGTTTTGTCGAGTATCATCATAAACATAGTCAGTTATGTCTGAAGTGAATGTAAACATGACATTTGCCCGTCAAGACTAGCGTTTTGGTCATTTTAACAAGTTTCTTGACCCACAGAATATCTTGTATGAATATCTGAACATGCAATATATCAAAAGAAAGAACAGGGGCCTGTACCTGTACCATGATGGTATAACAAACCCAGGGTTACATGATTAGTTTTGAGTTGACAAAAACAAATCAATCTATTCAGGCTTTGTTGGTCCCGTGATGCTGATCATCAGCCTCTCTGTCAACTCAGAAAAATATTAAGAATTTAAATACATTTACAAAGCAAGAAGAAAAGAGCTGTCTATAAAAGAGGACAACTTAAAGAAAAATCTTACTACGTCAATGCAATTAAAAGTTATGAAATTAGTTTAGTTAGGGTTAGGGTATATATATATATGTGTGTGTAGAGATAATTGAACATTTAAGCTCACATGTTGTGATTTTTATAGCTTTATTTATTGATTTTTATTGATATTTGTATGACCTTTATATAGGCTATTTATATTCATTTGAACTAAAAGCCTATTAATGATTGATTTAGTTAATGATACATGTGTAATTGATTAAGGGTATAATAATTACATAAATTATATCCAAATCATTCATAATTATTATTATAAATAAGCATTGTTAAAAACCAGATGCTTTGGTCTTTAAAAACATTTGCTATGTAGTGACCTTTAATTTGGAGTAGGAACAGGGTGAGTGACTTTATTGCATCAGAGGTGTATCACTTTTCTCACAGCTGATTGGTCCAATTTCATTTTGAGCTCTCTCATCCAGAACATAACCTGCCCTGTAGCAGGTTAGCCTTGGAGCATAAATTACTATGGAGATGATTAAGAATGCTAAAAGCCAAAACATATCTGGTTAGTCAGCTAAACCGGCTTCATTGGTATTGGCACCAGAGCTTAATGCACCACTTGAATGGTCAGTTTCATGAAAAAAGCGACTAATGGCAACTAATTTACGTACAGATGGAGTCCATACACCCCCAAAGCTTCACAGTCGTATAGCTCGTCCTGGTTCGACATTTCATTCAATAACTTTAGTCAGTTTTGATTTATATGCTGTTTAATGTTGATGATGATTATTTTACATATATGCTTATAAGAGATCACTCGTTTCTGCCTCTTCTTCGCCTGTGTTTTAATCAGGAGATTATGTACTCGTTCAGGAGATGTATTATAGCGGACCCTACCGTATAACCAACCCAGGCTCATTGGAAATACGTGACTCTGCCTACATTTTTGCAAACCCTGAAATATGTACCTCCAGGTACGTTTCCCTGCCCAATTCAAGAAAAACGTGGTGTAAGCACAAATTTTAATTCCTATTGAAATACATTTAATTCTTTGCATTTGTAAAATTTGACACGATTTTATGAATATTTAAAGGCTACTTTTATATTTTGGAGCCACTCCTACCCTAAACCTACCCACTTCTCAACAATAAAACACATAACAGACAAATAAAAGTACAGTCACAGGTATCTATTGCAAAAACTGTCCAAAACAGTGTAAAAGTATTAACTCATGTTGCGTTCCAAGTCTTCTGAAGTCATACGATATCTTCATGTGAAGAACAGAGTTGATCTTAATGTTTTAATCGCTGAAATGATGATCCAATCCGCCGCTCCGTGTGAACACCCTCCACTCGTTCATATTTCATTAAAATAATACTCTTAACTCTTGAGCGTGACGCGGTCAGTTACGAGACACACAAGAGACAATGGCATTTTACGATCAAAGCTGACGTAATGACGCAATTGGTCACGAGACATACGACAGCCAATGCTGTCAAAGCTGACGAACGCGGCAATTTTCAAATATGATCTTCGTGGGTGGACTCAACACTGATCGCTTCTGGGGATTTTCTTCACAACAATCAATCGTTTGGCCTCGAAACACTTGGAATATTTGTACTTTTTAAATAATTGTGCCTGCAGTCATATCTGCCTGTTATACCCTGTTTTATTATAATACACAAATGGTTAGGTTTAGGGAAGGGGTTGAGAAAAACTGATACCACTTAGCGCCTCTAGTGGACGTTTCACCCGAAATTGCATGGAAACGTACCTGAAGGTACATATTTCAGGGTTTGCAAAAATGTAGGCAGAGTCACGTATTTCCAATGAGCCTGGGTTGCGTATAACAGTGAAACTACGGAAAAATCTTATTGATGGCAGGGAAGCGTTTTCTCCTAAAAGATGGAAAAAAACAGCTCTGGACTGAATAACTTTAATAAGGGTTAATCTATATTTATACAGTAAAGATTATGAACTGATATTTGACATTTGATTACTATTTCTGTACCTGAAAAACTATTTTAGACCTACATGAAAAACCTGAAAAGAACTGTTTATTTAATTTATATGTTTGTTCTTTTTTTATATGTTTATTTCATCTATATATTTGTTACATGTTTGTATATTTATATGTTGTTACATAATGTATTATATATACAGTACCAGTCAAAAGTTTGGACACACCAATGGGAAAGTTTGTCCAGACCTTTGACTGGTACTTTACTATAATATACAAATAAAGAATATCGGCCGATATATCGATATCAGACTTTTTTTACTCCCTAATATCGGTATTGCCCCCAAAAAAAAAACCAAAGATGCTTTAATATAGTATGTGTTTTATTAGACAGGTGAGCAACTGTTTGGATACCTTTATTGACAGAAAAACAATCGTTGTTATATAGTAACAAAGGTCAAGTTCAGGGAAGAAGTAGGTGAACGTTAAACGTAACTTTAATCGTAACTTTAATCATAGAATAAGCAACAAAAAACCTACATATGGTGTCTTTAAGCTAAGCTTTTAAAATCTCAAGGTGTTCCGGCACCAACATTTTAGCGATTCAGAAAAGATGAGTCATTGTCAACATCAATTTCAGCATGGAGATAAAGGTTGGGATCATGATTTTTCTGTAGTACAGTACACAGCAAGTGTATTAGCACTGTCTGTTATTTGCTTTTGGGATATGAAGGAGTGTTTGGCCAAGGGCGTAGCCATCATTTTAGAAGTGAGGGGGACAGAAATGTCAGGTGTAATATCAGTTTTTATCTGACCTTTTTTTAGTTGACCAATTAATTTTATTTAATCTCATTAATTCGGTAAGAAATCAAATATCTGCTGAACAATAACCACTGATATCTATAATATTTTTTTCCCCTATATTTTATGACAATTTTGTGATTGGTTTATGTATTACTAACACTTGTACATGAAGTCCTCATGGATTTTATACAATGTAAAAGAAAATGTTTTATCAGTGAAAACGATTCTACTTCTGGATACCTTTGTCCATATAATGTATTTCTTGGAACATCATAAGTTTCTACTTCTACAAATCTGTTTTGGAATTTCTGTGAGCGAGTGCCCTCCGAGTATGAATGAAACATACATTACACGTGAGTGCTCCATAATGTTCAGATCGCCTAGTTTAGGATAAGAATAACATGTATTTATTCACATTGGCCTCTACGTGAACAAACTTGCTCAAAAAAAGGTGCGAGTGACAAATTTATGTTTTATTTAAAGTGCAGGAACACGTCCGCCGTTCTGTGCCCATGGTTTGGACCCAGAAACCGTGGCACGTGATGTCAGAATTAACAACCGTATTAAATATTTATACTATTTAACTATTTTTAACTAAGTACTATTTAAACTAATTAATGTTAATAATACATTAAGAAAAAGTGTAGTCAAGTAATTTTCAACTATCAACAAAACAAATACCGGTTAACAGTCAGAGCAAAGAAACACATGATTATTACTCATGAATCCCTCAACAGCAGCAGAAAAGAAAGATAGTATCACTACATTGAATTTTATGTTAATATCAATTTGGTACACAGAAGCCCTGGCACTTTTGACTTCATGTCTTAAAACATCTCCTGTAAGCCAAGTGAAATTGTATATTACAACCATCCATTCTTTCTCCTTCTCCTACAGTCATGACTTTTTGTTTTCTCCTCTCTCATCCCCCTTATATTTGGGAAACGGTTGGATGATGAAGGAATGTGAAGGTTTGTGCTCTGAAGCGTAACTGTGAGTTTCTGTGGGTTTATGCTCACACTGAGTCCCAAAGTCCCAGCCCTGTTGTTAGCCACTTAGCTTCAGCATCACACAGGAGTGCAAGAGTTCACTCTGCTGTGTCGAAAAAACATAAGCATCTTTTTCCCAGAGAGATCTCCAGCCTGATTCACACCCGGAGTCAAGTGCTTATGGAAGCATTTCTGGTCAAACAACCACCACTGTACCACCTTCACACTTTTACATGCGACCTTGGCCATCTGTTGAGGAAAACAGCTATTATTTGCCATGAGGTCCATTTTAGTGCTCATACTAAACTAGTCACGGTGAAACTGAAGTTTCATTAATCCATATTGCGACGTACATCTAAGTGTAACATTATAGAAAAATAAAAAGGCCAAAAAAATGAAGGGCCAGATTTATTAACAGCTTGCACCAGCGCAAACCCTCTTTTTGCGTAATATATATATACTAAACAAACACTAAACTAAACTAAACAAAAAAATCACTGTGTGTATTTAGTAAGTCAGTGTATATATATATATATATATATATATATATATATATATATATATATATATATATATATATATATATATATATATATATATATATATATATATATATATATATATATATATATACTGATTTACTAAATACACACAGTGATTTTTTTTTAGTTTATTTAATTTTGCAGCTGACCTTATTGCACATGCATTTGTAGGGTTTCCTTTAAGATGCAAAATCTATGGAAGGAGGGTATTTAAATGATTAATGCAAAGTGATTTACTAAGGTTTGCACTCGTCAATTTACTGGTGTTTGTTTGCGCCATTATTTAACTGCCCAAAAGAAGAACGTCTTAAACCAGACGCTAATGTGTGCTGCTACTAGTAGATTGCGCTGGTCATCCGGCTGTGTCTGTATAATTTGTCCGTAGTTCACATGCAGAACATTGCACTCCCATCGGCGCTTGGAATTGCGCTCTCACGCTAATTTGCCCTGTTTAGCCAATCTGGCCCTAAATGCGCATGGATTAATTCCACATTAAGATTTATAACATGCATTTACATTTCATGACAAATTTAAAGGTGAAGTGCATGATTTCTTCGCCACTTACAATTTAAAAAATTACATTTTTCACAAAGGTTTCAAATAATCTATCCATCAAACAGAGCACTATTTTGATAGCATTTTTGTTTGGCACTTTTAGCGCTTGTGTCAGCATACAAGTGTTTATAGTTGTCTCTGCATAGTAAGATGGGATAGAAGGAATTATTTTAACACTTGAAAAATTACACTTCACCTTTTAAGGATCCACTTTATCGCTGAATAAAACAGAGGAGCTGCTAGCAAGTCACCTTTCACAGGAAATAAGGAAAAGAAAAGTTAAAAGTTATGCAAATTCCCTTAGGTGTTCATGTTCACCAGAGGTGGACAAAGTACTCAACTCTATTACTTGAGTAAAAGTAAAAGTACTACTGGTCAAATATTACTCCGTTACAAGTAAAAGTTTTACTTGAGTAAAACAAAAAAAGTAAAAGTACAAAAGTATTTGTTTTTAAAAGTACTTAAGTATCAAAAGTACATTTAATTTTTCATGTCAATGCATTCTTTTATTATTGTTGTATAAATGCTAATGGTGGTTTAAACCAGTCAGTGATGCTACATCCGACATGCTAGCATACGACTATCTTAAACTCATTTCAATACTTTTATAAAAGTAACAAAGCTCTTTAAAAAGCTACTGTCACTTTAAGGCCGAATGCACGGATCCAATAAACTGATACACATCTCATATTCTCCCCCAACTGTTTACTCGTCTCTTTCTCCCAGACATTTAAATTTTTAACATTTTATGAGACATGCATCAAGTGTATGCCAAATAAACGTCTCGGTTACGTATGTAACCCTAGTTCCCTGAGGGGAACGAGACGCTGCATCGAAACGCTGTGAGAACGCCTCTGCGTGATTGCGTCATGAAGCGCGTGTAGAACCAGTCCAATCAGGAGATCGAACGTCATCATCTGGGTGACGTCATTGACCGGAAACTATAAAGCATCCGTGAACACAAACAGGAACTAGCTTCTGAACCAGCCTGAAGTAAATGATCACGGGCATGCCGTGAGTATGGCCGAGCGACGCAGCGTCTCGTTCCCCTCAGGGAACTAGGGTTACATACATAACCGAGATGTTCCCTACCTGGGAACTCGAGCTGCGTCGAAACGCTGTGAGAACGCTTATCCCCACAGTGCCATAGGACCAAGTGCTCGTATGTGTGAAACTGTAGCGCACACGACTACGACAACACCTGTGCCCCAACTGTAGCTGCTACATCCAATTCGTAGAACCTTACGAAAGTTACCCGCCGCGTTACAAATGTCCTGGAGGGAAGCCCCCGACAGAAGTGCTTTAGAAGCAGCCATACCCCTAGTAGAATGCGCCTGGACAGCCAGAGGCGACGGTTGTCCAACCGCTAGCTAGTTCCTGTTTGTGTTCACGGATGCTTTATAGTTTCCGGTCGATGACGTCACCCAGTCGATGACGTTCGATCTCCTGATTGGACTGGTTCTACACGCGCTTCATGACGCAATCACACAGAGGCGTTCTCACAGCGTTTCGACGCAGCGTCTCGTTCCCAGATAGGGAACTAATCTTTAATCTTTTCAGAAAACTGAAACATGCTTTATAAGTATGACCATGTGTGCACACACTGTGCAGAGGAACCGTCTTCTTCCATTTAGCTATAAACTGATCAGTGTTCAAATTTTGAGTTCACATGACCCTACAAGAGTGATTACTGATAGGCTGTCTGCAAAAAAAACTTTAACGTAAAGAAACTTTTAAAGAAGAAAAAATCATCCACTGATTTTCAAAGCTGCTACACAAACGACTTTCAACTTTGAGGACCTTGATAGAAATGTAGTGAAGTTAAAGTAAAAGTTTCCCAAAAAGTATACTTCAGTAAAGTACAGATACTCAAAAAGTGTACTTAAGTACAGTACTCAAGTAAATTTACTTAGTTACTGCCTACATCTGATGTTCACTGGAACTTCTCACAACATATAAATATTGATGGCCTCTACAGCAATTATACATTTTTAAAACAATCCTGAAGACACTTTCCAGAATACATCACAGGAGCATTTCCATGGGAACAAAAATACTTATTCTCACTTTTGGTGGCCTATATTTTTTTTAACGATCTGATCTGAGTATGGTCTAAAAGGGTCTCAATGAGTCATGGGTGCGTTTTGGGCGTAACGTGCAATAAACCAATTAGAGTCTCATCTCCCATTCCCTTTAAAAGCCAGGTGCGCTTGCACCATGTCGGATTGCTATTTAAATGGCAGAATATAGACACCCTCAACCTGATGAGTCAGTTTAACCTTTTGTGCGGTACAGCCCCAGATATGGGATTTTTTATTTCTATGGCTCTGAGGGTACGGTCCCACATATGGGATTTAGAATGTTGACATGACTGCCAGAGACGGACATGCTCAGCGCTTGTCATATATCACAACTATGCAGTGTTTTCAACCACATAATGTTTATTTTAGGTTTCAAACAATTAAATACACATAAATACTGGTAAAACAATACATTTAGAGTTTGTAAAATACACACTGGTTTCTATGGAAGCAGCAATAACAATACATTCAAATGTAATTTACAGATGTGTTTTATTCATATCAGACACACATATAGTAAGTAACTATAAAGTTTGCTCTATTCTTCTTCCAGTTCACCTGCCATGATGAATTCACGTGCTGCAAATCTGACTGACAGGACTTTCAGACAGAAATCTACACCCACCTATAGATGCATATTACTAACGCGCCCTTTAAATTGAAAAAAAAGAAAGAAATTGTGCCATTTTTTTGTTGGCCAATGGCAGAGTCGTTTTCAGCAGCCTCAAAACAGCAACACACCAAAAATGCGCCTGAACACACCTCGTTTTCAGACCAGCACGCCTATGGGTGACCAGATGGGAGCGAGTGATTTGCTGTTTAAACAATGTGGGCGCTAGATGTGAAAATTATAACTGTGTTGGGCTGAAACTAGCAAAAAACACTTGTGCTGCATTGCGCAGGGTTTATGATAGGATCCTTTGACTGTTTTGTGGAGTTTTTGTCTACTGAAAGCCTTTTCAAAAGATGTTTCATCAGCTGAACAGTCTGTACGCTGTAAAAATGCAGTACAATCCATGGAACACACTGTACTTCTATTCCTCGCAGCCTTCCGGAGCCTCACAGTTTCCATTCCTGTCAAAAATGTAATATATGGCATTATCCTGACTAAGGTCTATTACAAATTGTTCTTGTTTTCTTGTTGAAACTTGCTGAAAATTCAGTCTACAAATGAGTCTTGACTTTTACTTAAACTAATTCATGTTTTTGAATGAGACGGATCTCAAGTCCCAGTGGATCTTCATTGTGACCCAGAATACAATGTGGTTATTGTGTAAATGCACCAGTATGAAAAAGTCTGAACTGGAGAATGTGCTTAATCTGTCCTCTGCCAAAAGCAGAAATTCATCAGACATTTAAAAACATGTGTCTTTGATGTTGCAGTTTATAATGCAGGGAAGGTAATGGTCCGTGATGTTCCTTCATCTGTCAGTTTTATTGATGCACATGTGGTCTGAATTACTTTCTGGAGACAGGGTGCTATTTCAGCTGGGAGTACATTTACCACTGTCTAAAAAACTCTGTATTTCTATCCCTTGACTGTCTTCTCTATTATTATAAGCTGTACCATATGATATACCAACTACCATGGCATTTTTGCCTCACTTTTACTTCTTTACTTCTCAGCACTCAAAAGCCTCTCGATGAACACAGAAAATGGAGCTCTCACTGTATAACATTCAATTGATTCTCTTAAAGCTGAAAACGAAACCGCAGAAAACAAAATGAGCTGTAATAATTGTTACATCACTTTAACCATGTACTCTGAGAGCTTGAAGACTTGAAGAAGAAAAAAAAATCAGCACAAGGCTTAGGCATCTATCTTTCTCTCAGTTCATGTTTGATATGAAATGGAGAGTAATAATCGAAACAACTTGAGACCTTGTATCTTCAGGTGCCTTTTCTTCTCTCAGTGTTCATCATGCACAAACTGAATGAGTAAGAATGAATAATGTAATTCAATAAGGATAAAACAAAGCTGATATGTATAGCCAAAAGTTTTGGGACGCCTGCCTTTACATGCACATGAACTTTAATGACATCCCATTCTTAATCCGTAGGGTTTACAATGGAGTTTGCCCACCCTTTGCAGCTATAACAACTTCAACTCTTCTGGGAAGGCTTTCCATAAAGTTTAGAAGTGTGTTTATGATAATTTTTGCTCTCTGCACTAATTCATCCCAAAGGTTTTTTATCAGGTTGATGCCAGTACTCTGTGCAGGGCAGTCAAGTTCCTCCACTCCAAACTTGCGCATGTCTTTATGGACCTTGCTTTATGCACTGGTGCGCAGAGATGTTAGAACAGGAAGGGGCCAACCCCAAACTGTTCCCACAAAGTTGGGAGCATAAAAATTGTCCAAAATGTATTTGTATGCTGAAGAATTAAAAGTTCCTTTCATTGGAATTAAGGGGCCATGCCGAACCCTTGAAAAACAACCCCACACCATAATCCCCCTTACACTAAACTTCACACTTGGCACAATGCAGTCAGAGAAGTACCTTTCTTCTGGCAACCGCTTCACCCAGATTCGTCCATCGGATTTCCAGACAGAAGTGTGATTCATCACTCCAGAGAACACGTCTCCATTGCTCTAGAGTCCAGTGGCCGTGTGCTTTACACCACTGCATCCGACACTTTACATTGCACTTGGTGATGTAAGGTTAAGATGCAGCTGCTCAGCCATGGAAACCCATTTCATGAAGCTCTCTATGCACGGTCCTTGAGCTAATCTGAAAGCCACACAAAGTTTGGAGGTCTGTGGATATTTAGAAAGTTCGCCACTTCTTCACGCTGTGCGCCTCAGCATGTACTGATCCCGCTCTGTGATTTTACATGGCCACAATTGCTTACACTTTGTTATTATAACACTAATGGTTGACAGTGGAATATTTTGTAGTGAGGAAATTTCACGAATGGACTTATGGAATGGCAATTTATCACAACATCACACTTTTGTCCCAATACTTTTGACAATATAGTGTATTTATAATATTTATTTAAAAACAGAAAAAAGTACAATTTACAGTATAATACAATATAATACAATTTGTTTATATGCTAATTGTGAAAAATCTCTAGACGTGGAAGTATACTAATTCTAATCATGTCTCAGGAACAAAGCCATAGAGCCTTTGGAGACCAAAGCAAAGGACTGTAACTGGCACAATGGCCTAGATAGCAGTCTGAGCTCAAAATCAAAGGGACATCAAAAGGAGTTCCTCAGGGCCTAAGTGTTGATCCTGTGCTAATTTTGTGGCCTGAAATTAACAATGTTCTTTCTTTTCTAGAGATTGACACTTGTTTACCCTTGGGTTTGGCCAAATGAGCTCCTCAAATCCTAGAAAAAAAAAAAAGAAACGGTTTACTGTGCTGAATTGTGCTTAATGTTCTGTATCCCGATCTTTAAGGAGAAGGATCTGGATGAAATATTCTGAATATCAATCTACAATCTGAATGGTGATGCAGCCTGGAATAAAACCACTTTATGTTCATTCATCTGGCCAGTGGAGATCTGGCCCATGACTGAGCCTGGTTAATCCAAAGTTTCTCCATTTATGTACCCCATGGATTTTGCCTACTTATTTTTCTTACATTTGGCTTACTTGCCATTGTCGCCTTTTGGCTTGCTTAGTTGGAGACGCTCAATATTCGGCAATCTTATTGGATGACACAATTGGAGGCTCATTGGATGAGAAGTGAACTAAGCTGGATAATGACATCACTTTTCTTCAGAACGGCTTAAAGATTAATTGAACTCAATCCATAATTAATTAACTTTACACGGCTATTGAAGTAAACTGAATCAACTCTGAACTGAATCAACTCTGAACTGATTTAAACTGAATAATGACTGTTTACTATTGTAGTTATAATTGAACTCAACACTTTTCATTTTCGTTTTCATCAAGTCATTATTTTCTTGTTTATCACTGTAAAGCTGCTTTGAAACAATCTGTATTGTTTAAATCACTCAATGAAGGTGCCTTGACATGAATATATGTTACTTTTATCGACTCTTAAAGGGATAGTTTAAAAATAAAATTTATTTCAAAGTAAACTTGACTAATTATATGTAACCTCATGTCATTCCAACCCTGTTTGTCTTTCTTCTGCAGAACACAAAATATAGAAATAGAAATACCCAAATTATACATTTATATTCAAATTGGTGCTCAATTGGAATGAAAGGCCTTCACGCTGCCACCTCAATCCAGATAAATTTCCATCCAATTGAAAAAATTATATACATGTAAACACTTGAATCCACTCAATTCAAAAATCCACTCGACTCAAAAATACATTGCACACATGCAAAGTGCTGTGATGTGTATGTTTACATATGTTTCATATGTATGAACGTGCATGTGTATTTACTTGCATTGTACAAACTGATCAGTGAAACAGTATTTACTAAATCGCTGCAAATTATTGGCTCTTCTGACATCTTTCATTGTAAGTGTCATCAAAGCAAAAAATGACAAATATGCTCGGCTGTTTTCTCCAGTTCAGAATGTGGCGACTGGGCACTGCACGTACGCTTAAGTTTTGTTTGTTTTTGAGAGTGAAGGAAAGTGTGAATCATATTACAAAGCGTAGGGTTCATAATATAAACAGAACTTTCAGAATCTGAAAATAGACTGGAATCATTTTAGATTGAAAATATGAGTGTAAACATACCTAATGTTTTTTTGTGTGTGTGTTTTTTTTTTACAAATCTTGGCTCACTCTAGTGTAAAACTACTAAAAGTCTGCAACAGTTATAGGATTGTGAAAACATCTGTTGAACTATTAATATGGCTTGTGATTGTTTTAGTGATTTCCAGTCTGTATCGTAATCTTAAACAGCCTGGAGTGGCTGATAGCAGATGGAAGCTTTAAGCAAATGTCTCTCTGAAGCTGCTCCACCTCCCAATCCTTCAGATGTTGATTCAGATGATACACACAGACAGACTGAGACTTCTTCTTTTAGACCAGTGCTGTGTCTCTGCAGTCAGTGAGTGCAATGAGAGCTCTGTTAACTCTGTTGAAGCCTTAGGTCCAAAGACACCACTGATCGAATGTGCAGAGACAGTGTACTAACCCGCTGAAAACCCTCTCTGTGGTCCAGCTGACTGAACACCAGGCATGTTAAGCTATTGGCATTATGCTGTGTGTGTATGCCAGTGTTTGTTTATCTGCCAGTGAAATTATGTGAGTAATATGACACCCCTGAGGCAAGCGTAAGATGGCAATGGCTTCTCTCAGTATTTCTGAAACTCAAAGAGGGTCCCAGAGGGCACTGGATTAAGAACAGGGTAGTGTCATCATAAGTGCAGATGAGCCTTATGTATTTTCAATAATAATGTTTTTATAAAGTTTTGTAACTACAATCATAAGAGATATTTGAGTAAAAGAGCAGGGCAGATGAGCTTCTGGAAGTTCAACAAATAAACATTTCATTAAAATAAACATTTGGTAATATTTTTTTTTATTTATTTTTTTTTACAATTCTGTAAAAAAAATAAAAATAATATTGCTCATTGTTAGCTCAAGTTAACTAATGCATTAACTAATGTTAATACCTTATTGTAAAGTGTTACCAAACATTTTACATAAATCTAAGCATAAAGACTTCTAATAAATGTAATAAATGCAACATTTATTGTAGTTGTACAATTACAAGACTGAAACCCAAAGAAAAAAATAAAACCTATATACTGTTGACTTATCACACTAATTTGGTGGTATCCTGCAGTTCTGCATCTGTCAGGTACTGTCATGTCCCAATGCACCCCTGTCACACTTTCAGAAAATGACCTGATTCTTAATTAACCAGTGATTAGGTGTTCTGTAAGTACTATGATCAGCCTATATTCAGGCTACACTTTGGGAATAAATGTATCCTTAATGAAAAATATGAAGATTTGGATCTGACAGCAGGTATATTAGATTTAGTATACATTGTAGTTATTTACTTACCCTTATGTTGTTCCAAACCTGCATGACTTTCCTTCTTCTGCAGAATATAAGATAATTTGAAGAATTGTACTTTGCTTTTTCATGAAATCATTTCCCATTATTAAACATAAAGCGACTCTTAAGGTGTTCGTCTGTTATCAATAGTGTACAAGCCAATGTGTGTACACAAAATTCCTGATCGCATGGACTAGACTGGATTTCACCAGTGAAAATTCATCAAACAATGGCAAATATGACCACATCTATATATAGGCAATATTTACATGATCTGAAGCTTTGCATTAGTGTGAGAAACAGACTGAAATATACTATATAGAGTCAGTGAGTTGTTCTTTCAAAGGGGTATACTTTCAAAGGGTTCTTCCAAAATTGTTACACTGCTTGGAAAATGGGCTTTCAATAAAATTGGCTGCCCACACAGTACAAAGGCGAAAACAAAACAAAACTGGATTCAGTTGCTATCTGACTACAGAAAAAAACAGAGAAAAAGGCTGTTGTCTTTCCTTTTGCCAAATAGGTAGGAAAACTTCAACGGCTATAAATGCACTATATATTGCTGTCCAAGGCCACTCCCACCAGTCTGCTATGGATATGCTTACCAGAGTCAAATACCTCCTTGCTTTAGTAGGAAATACTGCTTAGCAAACTTTTAATCATAATGGTGTTGACTTGTTTCCGGGTGCAAAAATTCAAAGAGTTGGAAGGAAAGCACAACGTTAATCGAACACCTTCGGGGGTCTTTCTGGTGGGAAGAGCACCACTCGACGAACAGGTTCCACTTCAGGGCGTAGCAGGTTCCACTAGCAGAAGTGACGGTGTCTATCAACGGTTGTGGCAGGCCACCTAGAACCACCGCGTCCATTCCAGGGACCAGACATGGAGTTTCCGGAGGTCAAAGAGTACCCCGCCCCTGAGAAAGCAGGTCCTTCCTCAAGGGGATCGGCCAGGGAGGGGTTGTCGCGAGGAGTGCAAGTTCAGAGAACCAGGTCCGGTTGGGCCAGTAGGGTGCAACTAGCAAGACCTGCTCCTCGTCCTCCCTGACCTTGCACAGAGTCTGTTCTAGAAGGTATGCTCGTTGTATGAGGCCTCCCAGCCCGTGGATGAGGCATCTGTGAAGAAAACAGCATGCCTGGACACCTGTTCTAAGGACATTCCGGCCCGGAGAAATGAGGGGTCTAACCACGGGTTGAAGGTTTGGCGACAGTAAGGAGTAACTGTGACCCGGTACTTGCCGCTCTGCCAGGCCCATCTCGGGACTCTGTCGTGTAACCAACGTTGAAGCGCTCTCATATGAAGCAATCCGAGCGGCGTTACCGCTTCTGCAGATGCCATATGCCCCAGGAGCCTCTGAAAGAATTTCAGTGGGACCGCTGTCCTGCCCTTGAACGTATTCAAGCAGTTCAACACTGACTGGACTGGCTCTGGAGTGAGGTGCGCAGTCCGGTTGACCGAGTGCAGCTCCATACCGAGATAGGAGATCCTCTGTGTGGGGCAGAGTTTGCTCTTCTCTCGTTGACCTGAAGGCAAAACAGGATGAGGTGACTGAGCACAATGTCCCTGTGTTTGCACAACTGATTCCAAGACTGGGCCAGTATGAGCCAATTGTTGAGATAGTTGAGTATCTGAAAGCCACGTTCTCTGAGTGGAACAATGGCTGCCTCCGCGACTTTCATGAAGACGCGAGGCGACAGGGACAGCCCGAAGGGCAGGACTTTGTACTGATATGCCTTCCTCAAGGCAAAGCGAGGGAATGGTGTGTGAAGGCGAAAAATCTGAAAAACCTCTATGTTTATAATCAACATTTCAAACTGGATGACTATGAACACTGTGTTTTAGGCCAAACGGAGTGAAAAAAAAGAAAGAAAAAGAAATAAACTGCTGTTCTGTCAGTTCCATTCAATAACCCCCTGAAGAAAAATGCTGTTGCATACAGGTAAGAAAACTTTTAGTGTTATGTTTCCATTTTTACCATAATGCTGTTTGAAGAGTATACATAGTATGATATAATTTTTTGTGATAAACCTTACAGTAACTGCTCAGTTAATAACCCTCTGTCGATCTGACTGTCTGTTGGCAGGGATACAAAAACGCGGAAGTATAATCTGTAGTTTTCGCGGAAGCCCTGGAGCTGCCAGATGACATATAATTGTGAATGTCTCTGTCCAGATAACACAGAACATTGTTAATTTACATTTAGCCTTCTACAGACATTATAACAATAGAAAGCAGATTGAAAATCAGCAAAGTTACACTTTAAGTCGCATAATTTAATTTAATCTAATCAATTAATAGTTCACAAAACCCAGATGGTTCCCATGGTGCATAACTGTATGGAAGAGAGCAATGAGTATATTCTTTAAAATGTCTTCTTTTGTGTTCCAGGGAATAAGTCAGTAAAATGTTAAATGTTGGGTAAACTATTTCTTTAAAACTGAAATATACAAAAATATACAAACCAAATAGTTTCTAAGTTTAAAAAGTGTGTCAGATAATCGTGGCTGATTATTGTCATGCTCTCAGTATCTTGCTTTGATGATTAAACTCCAGAGTGTTATCTTTCTAATTTAACATGTATCACACCATATCATTTTGTTGACGTAAACAGCCGAATCCTGGGGAATTGTCAACATCAATATCGCTGAGCTGATATTACTCATCCATGTTGCAGCACTCAGAGCATTAATTGAAGGATGTTATGTAGGCTTGCACTCCTACGGGATCGTGTTATTCACCCATGCTAAATGCTGTTACACCATCCTCACTCATATGTGCGCCATGATTCAACACCATCACCGCCCAAATGACTCCATTAATAACGTAAAGACATCTGTTATATTTACAACATTTCAAAACTAATTTGTTAAAGTAAAGCTGGTGAACACTTAGTATAACATTTAGTAGGGTAAAAGTATGTGTTCACAGCTTTAATTTATCAATTTAACATCTAACAACACTGCCTGATTTTCATCACAGCAATCATTTTTATCAAAACAATATTCTTTGTTAGATGTTAAAATTATGTAAATGTATATAGACAAACTATAGGGTGCTAACATAATTGTCATGCATGTGAATGCTCTCACTGCAACAGTGACATTTTATTTAATTGCTTAGGACAGTGGTTCTCAAACCTGTCCTGGGGGCCCCTCACCACTGCACAGATAGATAGATAGATAGATAGATAGATAGATAGATAGATAGATAGATAGATAGATAGATAGATAGATAGATAGATAGATAGATAGATAGATAGATAGATGATAGATAGATAGATAGATAGATAGATAGATAGATAGATAGATAGATAGATAGATAGATAGATAGATAGATAGATAGATAGATAGATAGATAGATAGATAGATAGATAGATAGATAGATAGATAGATAGACAGAGAGCAACACGTAAAAGACGGACATTTAAGAAGGAATAAAGAAATTACCCATTCCCTTTCCAGCTCAAGTTCTTAAGTAATCACTCCAACTCCACTACTGGTATTCTGGTTTCATACTCTACATCATTCATTTCCCATAACATTTCATTTTTGATTACTGGTTTTTCAATAATATTATTTAGATTTTTAAAAAAGGCTACTAACTACTAACAGTCTATTAACACTGTTCCACATGGTGAATTCTTGCTGCTGGCATGCAGTTGCATGTGTTATGCTAATGATGGAATGGTATCAGAGTGATCTTGGAGCTAAAAAAAAAAAAAAAAATACGCTCCTTGGTCCAGCCCATTCACGCAGTTTTGCTACCACTCCACACTATTCACATATTCTGCTTCCGACTGTGTAATACTGAAATAAAAGACAAGAAATTGTATCCATCCTAGATAATCATTTCTAAATTAGGCATTATGTGCTTCCTGTGCTTTGTCTTGGGTAGAGGATGTGTGATAACTGTTGTTTTGCTTCTGAAACTTTGGCTTCTCAGTGGGTATGACAGACTGTATGACAGCAGCAGGGCTAATAAGGACCAACATGTTAGAACTCACAGCTCCGCTCACTATTACATTAAGTTCTTTGTCACTCTC
The DNA here is from genome assembly GCA_023029165.1 of Gobiocypris rarus. Classification (NCBI taxonomy): domain Eukaryota; kingdom Metazoa; phylum Chordata; class Actinopteri; order Cypriniformes; family Gobionidae; genus Gobiocypris; species Gobiocypris rarus. Next base: position 29,480,306 of record CM040910.1, read on the forward strand.
TGAAATTACGTCACTGGAGGAACAGTTATTGATTATAGAATGTCAGAGTACAATCTACACGTTTTTCACACGAGCAAAGAAAGGTAAATAACGTAATTTGTTTGTTAATGGCACAATTCGCCTGGAAAGTACATTATAATGTAAACACACTGCGTAGGGGAAATAGACTACCCAAGGTGTCTTCCTGCCATCTCAAATGTTCCCTATATCCAAACAAGGTGTATGTGTGTATGTCAGTTTTGGGGTTCCCAGAGAGGTCAGTCACCTGATCCCTATAAATTCACGCCATTCAGCCCACTGAATTTGACCACAGGTTTAGTTTGGACAATTGTCGGTACCGGTGCAATTTATTTTAAATTCTGCTTGACCTTCATATTCCAATCTGATTGACTTGACATTCCTATAAGAAATAATAATTGGACAGTTGAAGCACATCAAGTTAAATAATTGGGTCCACGTTATCTTAAGTGGCTTTAACTACTCTGTACTTAAAATAAGTGCATTGTACTTATTGTGTTTATATTGTATTGCAGAAATGTCAGTGTTTTCAATAGGTCAATAGGTAAATCAATAGGATCTTATGTTTATTGGACCCTAACATTCTGCAAAATATCTTATTTTGTGTTCTGCAATTCAAAGAAAGTTATACAAGCTTGGAATGACAAGAATGTCATGAAGGTCAGTAAATGACAGAATTTTTATTTTTTTGTGAGAATATCCTTTTAAATGAGGAGATAAAAAAATTAAAACCCTAGTGTACTTGCCAAGCACTGTCAGTAAACCATTCCTTACTACATGTTAGTCTAACTAACCGCCAGACCTTCGTGTAAGCAATTAGCCTATCCTTTTATTTTATACAACAGTACTAGATTAATTAGTATCTAAGGGACAATTTTTTAATAATTTCAAGCTTGTTTTCCATGTTTTCCAAGGACATTCTTTAAGCAAGGGCTTACTGTGCTTAGATAAATGAAACAAAATTCTTGAGATGAGATTTAGTTCAATGCAACTGCCCATTCGATAAATTAACCAGGAAATAATATTTTTCTATCAAGGCCCTTGCAGAATCACCCTGCTGTGCTGAGTAATGGCAGTCATGCAGCAACGGCACAGTGCTCTCCACCCCTGCAGCTCGTGCTCACAAACGTCCCATAATCCTCATTAGGGTCTGCCTAATGACTACTTACAATTCAATGGGGATCTATTATCAGTCATTAAACACAAGGTCTTGTGCATGACTAATTGGATTAATTTCTGTGATAAATAGGAAAACTAAATTTTGTAGCAGTATTGTGTTTCTCGAACAACAAAAGAAGCTACAACCACTGATGCTACAGGTGCATCTATTGCACAATTAAGCTATAAAATGCTTATATTATGCATTCAACAATGAATCTAAAATAGTGCCATACTTATTCTTTGTGTGTAATTATGTTAGCACAAAGGAAAACATTAAAAAAAGAATGCGATATTGTGCTGGACTTTCATGAACAAACCCATGTACACTGGATTACTCATAAATAAAGTGCTACCCACTATCTTATTCAATTCAGTTATTTTTTTTTACATAATTGTTTAGGTTTTTTGTTGGTTATTGGGAGTAAATATTGCATGATAATTCAACTTTTAAGACCTGGCTTTTAAAGGGAATGGGAGATGACATTCTGATTGGTTTATTGCATGTTACGCCCAAAACACACATATGACTCATTAAGAGACAACCCTTTTGGACCATGTGTCTGGCGCTAACTGTTTTTTACAGTCGTTGAATTAGCAAAAGTGGATTCGGGCATACCTGCGCCATGCACTTCAGACCATGTGCTTAGATCATTAAAATAGGGTCCTCAATCTTCAAAGACCAAGGTGTAATTTCACTCAAATCAGTCTGTTTTAAAAATTAACCAGAGGCCATCAGTAACATTTAACTATGTATTATATGCTGCAACTTGATAAAGTTATCTATTTTCTAAATGCATTGATTTCATCCATGCAAGCAGTTCATCCAAAAAACAAACAAACAACTAAATAGAACCAAGTCCCAATCTTAATTTTTTTTTTCTTGCTTTCGATAATCCATTTCACTATGATGTACAATAGGGAAGAAAAGATTGGTCGCTACTTCTTTTAAGTTGTGACCTTAAAGGGAAACCAAAAATGCTTTATTCCTGATTTAGAATAAATGCTTCGGTCAGAAATACAAACTGCTTATACTTGAACAATATTTTGGCTGGTTAATCTTAAAGGGGTCATGAATTGAGAAATCAAATTGAGCTTCACTCAACTTGAAATTCACTTCCTGTCTCCTGTGATACCTTGATCTCATCGATTTTTGAAGGCAGCATACTACATGTATCCTTCGCTGCCTTCCCACAATTCTGTGCTTTCCATTCAGGGACAGCTGAGCTGGAGGAAAAAAATGGCGTCCGAAAGTTGCGTTTGCTGGTCAGTTTTTGTGTAAATGTAAATTTTTACCAACATTTTTTTCACTTCTGAGGTAATTTCTAGCGAGAAATTACTAATGTAGTAATTAAATATGTGTTTAGCTCTCACCAAAGATTGCTCTATTTTGCTGTAGATCATTAAACTGTTAACTGCCTTAGAAGTCTGCCCGAAATTAGTTTTGTGAGGTGCCTTCATGTACAAAACGCTGCCTTACAAGCCATTGTCTGATAAGGCAGCGAGGCAACGCGCCAGCTGCCTAGGTGTTTGGAAGCAGCCACTGACATCAAAGTGAGGCAAGCACCGCCTCTGCAGAAGAATATCAACGCTTACTTCATCGCTGCCTGTTTAGCCCCGCCCACCGATTCACGCATTACATGATGAAATAGAATAGGTAGCCTAAAGTAGGCCTAGTGTTAAAACAGATTGAGCTACCAAGCTATAAACATGCCGTTGAGGATTACAAAATAATGTGCAGTGCCTGGGCTGGACAGTAATGCAACATGTAAGTAACTGTTAATTCTAAAGCCTGATCTGAAATGTGATGAGTCATGTAGTCAGATGTTCAGCAAGTCAAAACAGTGACTAAATGTCAACATCCATTGTTTCTCTTAGTAGGATAAAACCTAGTAAAATCATCTGTTATTTAATGGTGATTAAATTGTATAAAGAAAAGCGATCAAAGAAAGCTCCCTTCGCAATCGTTGGAGCAGCGCGCGCTGCAGCTGTCAATCAAACAGCAAGAGTTTATCAGAGACGCGTTTATCATCGACTCCCGTTTTTTCAGCGAATCTCTTAACTATATCACGTTTGCACTGTTAGATAAGATGAAAGCATTCGTTAGTGTACATAAACTGAGTTGCAATGGCGAGACCACTGCGATCATGCTCATCTCTGCAACCTTTCATGCCACGATCTTAATATAATGCAATAATTTTCACGATTACTTAACCATGAGAGCTGTAATTGTAAAAACGTGCTATAAGAGTGAGTAATACCATTTCAAATGGAAAGACATTAGCCATTCTCAGCAGTGGGCGTTTACACTGAAATCTCACAGCAGATACGCTCCTTAAAACAGAGCAGACCAGAGAGCTAAAATCAGGGTAGGAAAAATGCATTTTATTTATAAATTAAGACAATTTTGATGTAAAAAGTGCACCCCAGGAAACCTCATAAAACAGCACAGTTCATGACCCCTTTAAAAAAAAAAAAGTAGTCTAAAATCTAATCTCAATGTAATCTAAAGTCTAAACATAATCCATGACCCTTCCTCTTTCTATATACATCTGCCAAAGTAGCATCGATTATATTGCTTAGAAATTCACAGAGAGAAAAGCAATGATAAACAATCCTTAAGGAAAGAGACATAACAGTCTGAAGAGACATAACAACACAGAGAATATCAGAAGATCAAAAGTACAGCAGAGTAAAATTATAAACAGCACAAGTGTTCAAAGGTTTAGGAATTTCTCCTTTTATATGTACTGGTGCCTACTATTATTTTATTATTGTCAGTAGTAGGTAATGCAGAAGGCTTCTAAATGTGAGTCTTTTCCCCAACTCCTGCCAGATAGTAATTGGGGGCATAAGTAAACCCCATCTGAGCACAGAACGTTAATCTCCCTCTGCCAGTGTTAATTGGCCGTTTTATGACAAACCAGGCCAAAATGCAGGAGAACACATGCCTGGATTTACATGCTGTTTACAAACAGATGTCTGAGCAGAGAATAAATAAAAGCATATTATGTCCTCTGGAGATGCCTTTAATCAAGAACTTAAGGCAGTTTTAATCTCAGAAATATCAGTCTTTGAGATCATTGTTTTGAGTGGTGGTTTGCAGTAGACATGAATAGAATAATTTTCCAGACCATTGAAAGCTTCATTTTGTATATAATTATACATCATATGCAGTGGTGTATCATATGCAATATTAGCTGGTGCTAATATTATTTTTGGGGGTGCCAACAAACCGTGTAATGCAGGATTGTACAATGTAATGTACAAATAAAATAAAATAAACCATTTAACAAGTGATATAATAATGTATCATTACTGCTTAGATAAAACATGGAAAATTACATGTTTTTCAGCATTTAAAGCAAGCCATTGTCACAGTGTGTGCAGGCAGGAAGACGGGTAAATACAGTTCCCAAACGCAGGCAGGCAGGCAATAGCACAACACATCTAACATAACGGTGATCAGAAAGAAACTGAAGGAACAGGAGGAACTTAAATAGTGAACACAATGAGGATGATTATGACACACAGCTGACACAGATGAACTAATAACGATGGTAACCGGGAGACTGGCGGAAAACATGTGATGGATACAAACAAACGGTAAGTCCAATCAAACTGAACACAGTGGTGACAGCTATAAGGGTAGGGCTGGGCGATATGGACAGAAAATCATGCCTCTGTATTTTTGGGGTGAATGGAGATGCACGGTAGGGTATACATTACAAAAGTCTCAAAAGTATATACAATATACAAAAGTATTTTCTAAATTTTCTATTTGAATAATACAAAAAAATCTGTATTTAATTTTTAAAATGTTATGATCCTGCCCAATATTGTTCTACAAACAATGTCCATATTGAAGGCTATGAAAACATAGTGAATGTAATGTGTATGCTATATACCCATGTTGAAGGGGACATTGTGCGACATTCCTCTAAATTCCAAACCTTTATAGAACATTAGGGACGTTCCTAAAATGTCTTTTGGTTATGAAAGTGCTGCAGTTCAAGGTTCCTGATATGACTTTAGGTGGACGTCCCATATTGGTTCTGGTATGGTCACATGGCAACGTTACAAAGAGGACATTTGGGACATTAACTGTATGTTCCACCATGGTCCTCTGTTTGTTGTGTAATAACGTTCCTGATATGATTTTCGGGGGACATTCCATGTTGGTTATTTTATGGTCATAGAGCAACGTTGCAAAGAGGATGTTTGGGATGTTAACAGAATGTTCCCACATAGTCCTCTGTTGGTCATATAATAACGTTCCCGATATGACTTTAGGGGGACATTCCATTTAGGTTATTTTATGGTCGCAGAGCAGCGTTACAAAGAGGGTATTTGGGACATTAACAGGACATTCATACAGTTCCCTGTTAGTCGGTTTAATTCGGGACTGCACTGCAACATATCTTGTTCAGTCCAGTGTTCTCTACACTACATTACCATAACGTTTGTAGGACCTTTAGGGGACCAACCTAGAATGTTATTTTTTGATCCTACTCATGTCCTTCCATCATATTTACTTAATTTTTTCAGAACATGTTTGAGTGAATAAATGTACACCGGGGCTGCTTTGCAAATGAGGGTCAGTAAAACACAGGATTTGAAAGTTGCTTCTCAAAGATGGATCAATATCAACTGTTTGTCCAACTACATATTCAGAACATGCAAGTAACGCAAGTTATATTTTGTAAATGTATGCAAATTGCCTTTGTGAATGTGCTTGTTAGCACGCTGATGGCTAATGTGGCTAAAGTTACCACTGCCTCTGACTGTATTCACAGAGATCAGAGCTGTGTCATCAGTTTTATTTAAGACGCAATAAATGTGTGCTTCTGAATTGTAGGGGCATTTTGGGCTAAAAATAACAAGCTCTGGTGTCTGTGAACACAGTAAGAGATAATGGTTAGCCACATTAGCACAGTCAGAAAGGCAATTTGCAAACACACACGTTATGGATCATGAAAAGTTGGTATTGATCTATCTTGAGAAGCCACTTTTGTGCAAATCCTGCGTTTTACTGACCCTCATTTGCAAAGCAGCCCAGTGAACATTGATTCACACACACGTTCTGAAAACATTCAGTAAACGTAATGGAAGGACCTAAATAGAACCAAATAAATAGCATTCTAGTTTAGTCCCCTAAAGGTCCTGGAAATGTCATCCAAATGTAGTGTAGAGGAAACATCCCATAGTAATGGTCCCCTAAACATTCCCAGAACGTCCCTGAACCCTTTAAAGAACTCCACATCATGATGGTCTCTGAATGTTCTGGGAACATTAGGTGACGTCCTTGACACCAGCGAGGACGTTCTGAGAACGGTCTAGTAACAAAATTTCTAGGGGGGTGCAAAAAAAGGGGTAAATCACATTACATTCTAGCATTGTAACAATACAATCAAAAAACTAAATCAAGCTTTTTAAAGCAGAAGTTAAATTCATTAAACTAATAATGAAAATAAATAAAAACAAAAGCACAGACTTGATTACCATAACAATAGTCACTTTACAATTGCTATCATAAAAATACATTTACTTGAAGGTTTGAATTTATACATATGGCATATTTATGTTCACCAACGACAACAAATATTCAACAATATTTTAGCAAAATATATATTTTAGTCAGAATTATTGCACTCCTATTCTACAGGGCTGCTTCTGTTTGGCACACGTGCACGCGTGGGTGCTCATTCACGGAGGTTTGTGCTTGAGAAGGCTCAAAATGGAAAATATTTGCTTGACTTTCTAACATTTACTGATGGCGAATATGCATGGGAAATGTAAGTTATGCACTGAGGAAATTATTGTATGTCACACAGCTTATCTATTAATAGAGTTATGTTTGTTCCCATCAATCACTGCAGAAGTTAAGGTTATGTATGATGATAAAAGCACGTTAGTGCTAGCCTCCCAGAACCCATAGAGATTGCATTGCTGTGCCTGTATTGAGGTTTATAAGAACAATCTGTGGCAGAACAGTCTAGAATAAAGTGACAGTTAACGTAACTCTGTGGCTGAATGTGATTGAAAATCCCGTCTCTTTCGCACTTTGGTGGTGCAGTTCCCTATCGCCCTAATTAAGAAACCACCCCTTTAATGCATGTTATGTTTGGATTGGAGTAAGTTTTGCAGATTCCACATATGCCACCAGGTCCTGCAGGTGACTCTGTACCCAGTTCTGTACCCAAGTAGGATTACATCCCAATCCAATATGAATGATACAAATGTAAAAAAATGTAAGGCAACTTTAAATTTGTTGTGAGGGTTTTTTGTATTGTACCTGTGTGTCGGCTGATTAAAAATCTACACTGATTACAAATATGCGAAACAAAACCAATTAAAACATTAGAGCTAAAAATCTAAATCTTCAAAAGAACATTTCTTGTGTGCAAGCTTCACCTGCCTCCACATCCACGATTGTGGCATTTATGAAGATTTACAAACTGTAAAGTTAAAACAGATGCTGACAGACTGACCACTTATGCAGAGCTCTGAAAGATAAATAATCACTGTTTGCAGCTCTTGGCATAGCTGTGTATGCTATTTACTTAGCTAATGCTAAAAGGAACAGTTCACTTAGAAAATAAAAAATCTAATTTCAAAAAATTAAATGCAATACTCATGATAATATTATCTTTATGATGTTGTTTTTCTTTTCTGAGGGACAACGAGGAGGTGTAAATAAATTGCACAATGCAAGCATGGCTCACACACTTAACAGGCACAAAACAATGAACTGAATGAAGACAGGACTTAAATACAAAGAGGAACTAATGAGGTAATAGGACAACAGGTGAACGGAATCATCAATCAAGGGAACAAACTGGCACACACTAGGAAGGTGCGTTCCAACTGACAGGGTCCCTATGCAGTGTTCACTTCTCTCTACTCCCTGAGCAAGGTATATTCGTTGAAGTGGACTTCGCTAAAAAAAAAGTGCTCTTTTGGAATGCCCTGCAACGTCATCAAAGAAAGGCAACGATGGCAATAAATATTGTAATTAACTTTACTTTCATAACACATTTGCAACTAAAAAATATAATCAAAATGTATATGTTCATTATACTTGTATGACTATTGCAGATATGAATTGACTATTTGAGAGAGATTTGAAGTTATACGTGTCATGCCACATGAAAAACAATTCTGATTTGGTTAACTCTGTGTTCTTAATCCATGGTTTTAATAACTGAATTGTTGCGTTCTCATCTCCTCTTTTTCATTGTTAGTTCTGACTTGTGAAGCAGTGTGGAATGACAGTTGGATGTTTTTTTTCTCTCCACTTCCTGTGAACTGATGTATCAATGTACCCTTATTCCCTGTGCGCAGTGCCTTTCAAACATGAACATGTTCGCTCCCTTTGGATTGGAATCTTACTCACAGATGGCGAAATACCACTGTGAAATCCACTTCGCAGTCCACTTGTGGTCGAATGGAACACACCTCCAAAGAACATTTTTAATTGTATGCTATCTAATAATAATGTAACAGCTGTACTATTGCCAGGTGAGTCCCCGGTTGTCAGGACATCAAGCTCTTGAATCGAATTTGTAATGCAGGACTGAGAGGTCAGGCCATTTGCAGCAGGGTAAGCCATGTCTCGATGAAGCTGGAAGCCTGTGCAAAGACCTGAGCAGAGGTTTAACAGGACAGAATTTCCTGAGGTTAAAGAAAACAAGTCAAGCAGCATGCAGCATTTTGGATGCGCTCAGGGGGATGTTCAGCAGATGCTTGTAAACTAGAAAGAAGTAAGTTGCCATAGGCTGACTGTGAAATGACAACAGCCTAGATAGGAAGTGGTGGTCAAGGAAGGGCTTTATTTTTATTTTGTACTTTTCTTTCCTACTAACGCCAATTGCAGGGGAGGCCACCTGGGAGCAGCCTGGGGTTAAGTACCTTGCTCAAGGGCTCAATCCAGACAGGGGCTCCTGTACCTGAGCTCAAGCTATCAACCTGTATGTCAGCCCAGAATGGTTTATCACAAGGTGAGAACAAAATTAAACATTTCATTCATTTCTGTAATACTTAATTCCCATTTTGTAATAAAAGATTTCTATTTAATATAAATGTTGTTCGTTGCTTCACATGATTTTAGCTAAATATTATATTATATTCAACCGTTCATTCTGATTCTTGAACCTGATTGGCTGAGAGCCTTTTCCAGATGGGCAGTATTCCCTCAGTATCAGCAGTGGAGCCGTTTCACCATTTGTATCACTCTCCTTGCAACATTTCTCACAGCATGTCATGGCGCATTTGAGCAAACCACCATAATTTTACAAATACTAGTGTTGTCGTTTCATGGAATGTAGTGTTAAGAGGTTTTTAGTAGAGAATGAAGTTATTTAGACCTTGTGGCGAGGTGGGCGAGCAAGAGACATGAGAGGAGCAAGGGAGTCCTCTCATGAGGGAGCCCGGAGGAGGCATCTAAAGACGAGCGACACCAGTGAAGGACAACAGAGGACCAGGCCTGGATTATTTGTTGTGTTTTATTTACAGTGGGTACGGAAAGTATTCAGACCCCCTTAAATTTTTTCACTCTTTGTTATATTGCAGCCATTTGCTAAAATAATTTAAGTTCTTTTTTTTCTCATTAATGTACACACAGCACCCCATATTGAGAGAAAAACACAATTGTTGAAATTTTTGCAGATTTATTAAAATACTTATCATATATTTAACTCAGGTGCTGTCCATTTCTTCTGATCATCCTTGAGATGGTTCTACACCTTCATTTGAGTCCAGCTGTGTTTGAGTATACTGATTTGACTTGATTATGAAAGTCACACACGTGTCTATATAAGACCTTACAGCTCACAGTGCATGTCAGAGCAAATGAGAATCATGAGGTCAAAGGAACTGCCTGAAGATCTCAGAGACAGAATTGTGGCAAGGCATAGATTTGGCCAAGGTTACAAAAACATTTCTGCTGCACTTAAGGTTCCTAAGAGCACAGTGGCCTCCATAATCCTTAAATGGAAGATGTTTGGTATAACCAGACGGAAGCCTCTCTTCAGTGCAAATCTGTTACAGGCCCCGTGCAGAGGGCCGTGCTGGCAGATTAGAAAACTCCTGCGAAAACAGGAAGAGAAATGAGGAGACAGGAGCGAATGCGTGTATGTCGCACATAATCCCCAGCAATTGTTTATTCAATGTTTTTTTCCACATTGTAAACCAATAAAACTTTTCCAATAAAATATATTTCCTTTTTTTCCTTAATGCACAAATGTCATTATTTTTTTCCTCTGTCAAAACAATGCACATTTCACATTTACCCTTTTTCTACAAACATACTTTTGAGATTTTCACTTTGCTTCTTTAAATCAACTCAAACAATTCAAGAGGCATTTAATGCATAAACAATCATCACATGACTGGAAATGTAAGTCAAATGTTTGTAATCCAAACATGTTTAACATCTGAGTTACTGATTTTGATAATCACATTTGCTACCATGTTACTGTAACATAAATTTTCCTTTCTGCATTAGCAGGAGATATTTGTATAACATTCGTTTGCACTGAAATGTCTGTTTAAAACATTTAACTGGAGAATTGCATTGACATTTGTGTCACACATGAACTCTAATTAACCAAACACAAATATAATAGGGATAAACAAATAGTGAACATATAAACCTGGTAACTGGAACCTGTAAATTAAATACATTTCACAAGCACATGCAAGCTTTCACAAAATGGCGGATGGTCTACGCACTTTAAATATATTCACACATCAGAACACTTACGTACAATACATTTGCAACATAAGCATACACATAGCAATTAAGTGACTTGTGCATATAGTTTTGTTGTAATGAAAGTGATACCTGCGAAAACAGGAAGAGAAATGAGGAGACAGGAGCGAATGCGTGTATGTCATAATCCCCAGCAATTGTGAGGGCGCTGCGCGCAATGCTCCTCTGCGCGAGTCCTCCGTTCACTTTCAAAATAAGAGTCCCGATCTCATTAAGCAAAAAAAATATGAGTTCTACTTGACAGTTTACATATAAAATATAAACAAAATTGTAAAATAGTATATGGAACATAGACTTTTTCTTCCAAAATCACAATACCCAAAATGTGTACATACTTTAGGGTGTCACATCCTCCCTGACAAAATTAAACAGGCTCCAGTTACAGAAACTCACAATCCTTTTTATTTAACACATCACTTTTCAATATACTGGAATTGTAGATGTGAAAGGTCTAAATGTGTTAATATCAGTGAAAGGTGTAATCTGAAAGGGATGTGATGCATGATAAGGTGTTGCCCACACAGGTAAGTATGGTAGTGTATAAGCTGCTACACTGTTGAGTGTGGTTTGAGGTTGTATTGAGGGTTGACCCAGTGACTCATATGTGAACATTCTCTTGGGTGGTCTTTCCGTGCAGATCGTCTCAGTATAACCGGACCTTCTTCCTCAGGGTATTCTCTTGCATCACTCATCCGAAGACTCTCGATTTCACAGTCTTCTTCACTCATTGGTGAGGATATGGAGCAGTGAACAGGTTACACTGACTGATAACTGCTTTGGGTATCTCTCCTTGTAGCGACACGCGTCTTTGATCTTGCTCTCCACTTGCAGGTGCTGGTGGTGCCACATCTACCAGAGGATTCTCCTGACTTGGTTCTGAACTTGACAGGTAAGTATTCTCTCTTCTAGGTTAACTTGAAGGGATCCTCAGCCAATACTCTCCAGTGTCATCCTCATCCGAATCAGCCTCTTCTCCTCCGTGGTAAGCAAGCTCCTTGATCTGTGTCTCTCTGTCCCTTTGTCCGTTTTGCTTCTGTTTCACAGGTTTCCCAGGATCCGATGGAGTTTCCACAGGTAAGTCATTTACCAACAACAGCAGGTTTCGATGTAGAGTGCGTGTTCCCTTCTTACCTCCGTTCTCAGGGCTCACCCTATACACCGGGTTGTCAGCCACTTGCTCTTTGACCACATAGATGCTTTTCTCCCAGTATGGTCTGAGTTTCCCTGGACCTCCACGTTCACTGAGATTTCTGACTAATACCCTGTCTCCGGGTCTTAGCACTACACCTTTAACTTTAAGGTCGTACTGGGCTTTACCTCGTGCACTTGCCTGCTTGCTGTTCTCACTCGCTATTTGGTATGCCTCACCCATTCTCCTAGCCCACTGTTCAGCAAATCCTCTGGGCGTTTGCCTCGCCTTCTTCAACTAGTCCGAATATCAAGTCAATAGGAAGTTGAGGATGTCGTCCAAACAGCAGGTAGAATGGGGAATACCCAGTTGACTCGTGACGGGTGCAATTGTAGGCGTGTACAATCTGGGGCAGGTGATCTTTCCACTTTGCTTTTTCTTTCTCAGCCATTGTTCGGAGCATTTGCAGGAGAGTCCGGTTAAATCTCTCAGCTGGGTTCCCTTGAGGGTGGTATGGAGATGTTCTCGAGTGACGCACTCCAGCCAGTTGTCGAAGATTTCGGAAAAGCTCATTCTCAAACTCTCTGCCCTGGTCATGATGTAGCCTTCCTGGGTAGCCAAAGCGAGGGATGAAGTCGTTGAACAACCGCTCAGCCGCTGTCCGTCCGGACTTGTTTCTCGTAGGGTAAGCTTGAGCGAATCGTGTGAAATGATCAATGACAACTAGTATGTACTCATATCCTCCCTGACTCTGCTCCAGGTGCAGATAATCGATGCAGACAAGTTCCAATGGCGAGCTGGAAGTTATACTCCCCATGGGTGCTCGGACATGAGTCACTGGTTTTGCTTTGATGCAAGGGCACCTTCTGGTGATGTATTCCTCTACTTCTCTCTTCATATGCGGCCAGTAGAACCTCTCCCTCATTAAGTGGATTACTCTTTCTTGGCCTACATGTCCCATCCTATCATGCAGTTGCTCCAGAGCAAGTTGTCTATACTTGGTTGGCAAGACCAGCTGTTTCCTTCCAGCCACACGCCTATACAGGCATCCATCTTCCAAAGACAGCTTGCTCCACTCTAAGAGTTTCCTGGCTGGACCAATCACTCTTCTCCTACTGTCTTCATCCGGCACCTCATTGATCTCTTTCATCTCCATTATCTTAGAGGTCACTGGATCATCCCTTTGAGCTTTAGCGAGTTCGACCCTGCTTATGGGTGGCAACAAGGGGGCAGAAGACGATTGGTTTATGTCTTCGTTGGTCATTCTGAGTGCTGCAACCCAAGCCACATCCTTTTTCCTAGCAGCATGAGTCCCGTCCCAGACCGCTCGTACCACCTCTGGTGACAGGTCCTCTGTGCACTCTTTGACATATTTCCCCATGTCAAGAGGAAGGCGTGATAGCGTGTCTGCGTCAATGTTCGCTTTGCCAGGTCGATGCTTAATATCAAAGCGAAAATCTGACAGTTCTCCCACCCAACGATGGCCTACCGCATTCAGTTTTGCAGTGCTCATAACATATGTCAAGGGATTATTGTCAGTGTAAATGGTAAAGTGAGGCGTAGAACAAATAGTCTCTAAACTTCGCATACCGCCCACTTTAACGCCAGAAACTCCAGCTTTCCACTATGCAGGCGGTAGTTCTTTTCAGCTGGAGAAAGGGTCCTGGAGCCGTATGCAATGACCCGTAAACCTCCATCCTGGTGCTGGTAAAGGATAGCCCGAGGCCCTTTTCTGATGCATCAGTGTGTAGCACGAATGGGAGGTTAAAGTCTGGGTAAGCCAAGACCGGGGGATTCACCAGCATATCAATCAGCAGGTTGAGTGTTTTCTGGTGTTCACTGGTCCATTCCACTGGCGTTCGAGAGGGCATCTGGGGCCCCTTTCTCTTCCTTTGACTGTGCTGATTCGTTGTTGCCCCTGGCTGAGTCTGGAGTAATTCATAGATTGGTTTAGCCACACGTGAAAAATCTTGTAAGAATGGGCGATAGTATCCAAGGAATCCAAGGAGTCTCCGCACCTCCCCTACTGTCTGGGGTCTGTTGCTCTTGAGTGCCATCACTGCTTCAAGGTCGTGAGGATCTATTCTCACTCCTTTGGCCGACACTAGGCGACCCACATACCGGACTTCTTGGTGGAAGAGTTCACACTTCTCAGGCCTAAGTTTTACTCCATAGCGTCTAAGGGTCTGAAGAACTTTTGGATTACTCCTACATGCTCCTCAAATGACCGAGCATAACACAACACATCATCAAGATATGGGGCACAGCACTCATCTCTAAGGTCATCCAGCATCTCCTCCATGCTGCGCTGGAACGCCGCAGGTGCATTGGACAGGCCAAAGGGAATCCTCACCCACTCATATAGCCCCCACGGAGTGATAAAGGCGGTCATGTGTCTCGACCCCTCGGCTATGAAGCCCTGGTGGTAAGCTTTTCCCTGGTCGAGGATGCTAAACCAAGAATACCCTCCCAGGGTGTCAATCAGGTCTTGAATCCTCGGCAAGGGTGCCTGTCTGGTACAGTCTTCCGATTGAGGAGCCGATAGTCCACACACAAGCGCAGTGAGCCATCCTTCTTCCGAACACAGACTACTGGGGCAGAGTAAGGGGACTTAGATTTTACAATCCACCCTTTTGCCAGAAGGTCTTGGATATAGTCTTTGACCTCTTTGAACAGTGGCTTGGGTATTGAGGAATAGGCACGTTGTACTGGTATGTCATCTTTAAGATGGATGGACATTTGGAGACTCGGGATGCAGCCAACATCATTTCCATCCCGGGCAAAGGATGTAGACTCCTCGTACAGCATTTGCCTCACCACTGCTTGCTGATCCCCCTTCAGATGGTTGAGACTGACAGGTGGGTGCCACAAGGTTGGGCTTTCATCCATTGCTGCCACAGACGCACCATGAACCTTCCAACTGGCCGTTGTTTCCTTAGACCTATTCGCTTCCAACACCATTTCAACAGGATGGACGCGCCTAGGATTGTGTTACGAGGCAGGGTAATGTCGCACGTAGAGTGATTGCCGATAGGGACACCAACGTAGGAGCCCTTTAATTCCAAAACTCCTTCACCAATATCCAACTGTTCCAGCTGAACATTGTCCTCATCTGGCTCAAACAGAGCTACTTTGCAAGACTGATCCATTTTTGGAGGTACCTTGCACTTCACCCATGCTACCTGACCTGCCGGTATCGAAACACTGTCTCGGTTTACCCTCAAACGCCCCCACTGTCCGCTGTGCTCGGGAGTCTGTACAAAACTAACCAGGGTCTGGGCTTCCTCACTTGATACTGCTATTGTACTGGAGAGCAATGAAACTAAGGTTGGAACTAACCGCTCTGGTTGGCCCTGAATTAGCTCTTCCACCACATTAAAACCGAGCAGTGGCCTCTCGATTGGCATGTGGCTTACCAGAAAAGGAACATTAATTGAGAGGTCGGGGTCGTTTCCTTGTAAGTTGACGGTAATGACAGCCCACCCATCAAAGGGTATTAGATCTCCATTGATGGCATAAACTTCTAACTTTTCTGTCATTCCCATTAGTTCCACAAGAGGCCTTACTTCTATAGTGGGTAAGTATTTGTCTTTCCAGACTCGATCGATCATGCTTACTTGAGCCCCGGTATCAAGTAAAGCGGTCACGGCAAGGCCATTGAGATTACACTGGGCCAGTGCTTTCTTCCCTATCAATTTAACAATAGTTTCTTTTTTTGTTGTGGGTGGCGATGGGCTGTCAATTTGCTGATACATTCCTGTGTCACTGTGGGTCTGGTTATTACAGCGAGGAGGTGCTCTTGTGGATTTATAGCTCACGAAATCAGATTTGACTGCCGAAATGGAGTCCTCAGAGTTTTGGGACATAGAAGACTCGGTCACTGATTGTCCCTTGGCAGTGGCCGTTTCCGTTTCCCTGCGGTCTTTGCCTCCGGAGACATCCTTGAGCCCGGTGGCCCTCTTCGCCACAGAGAAAACAATGAGTGCAGTTCTGATGTCCGGTTTCGACACACTTGGGGCAACCCGGAGTTTTGCTCCTCGCTGTGGAGGTGACCTCTCACGAAACATTGACAGGTATGTTCAGGTTGTTGCCTTAGTGTTGACTGGCGCATGGAATCTACCACACCGGCCAGTGCGTCGATGCGAGCAGTGAGTTGAGATATTGGGTCGTTTTTAATTTTCTGACCAGACACCTCTTTTACTCCTCTGTCAGGTTCACTTTCAAGTTGGGCAGAACTTGCATTGCTTTGCTTGGGACGAGTTACTGGACCCAACCTTCTCACTCGCTCGTTTTCATCATTAGTGATTTTCATCACATTTCTCACGATTGCTTCATCTGTGATACTGTGGTCAGCCAGCAGAGGTTTAAGCTCACTTCTGACATCTTTATACTTGTGTCCCAGGCCCTGATATACAGAATGAAGGAACACGTCTTGGATTGTGGCTGGGCTGTACCTCACATCTGTGTTAGACTGTTTAATAGCAAAGAGTATTTTCTGCTTAAGGCCTATTACCCTGTACAGGAACTGTTGAGGAGTTTCAGTCTCCATCTGTTTTGCACACATTAGTTCCTGGAATAACTCTGTGCTGCTTTTGTCCCTAGGTGTGACTGAAGGAATCTCTTTAGCTCTTCCACGGTCATATCTTCCTTATTCATAATCATTTCTTTGAAATGACCTGGTTTGATTGCACGTAATATGCCCCTGACCAGTTCAGCTTCACTGAATTTCTCTTTGACTCCGTCGTCAATCTGTCGGCACACATTGGCGTATGTGATGTCAGATGCATAGTCACCAATCTGTCCCCCTTGTATCTTAAATTCACGACGTTGCAGGCAGGAGAGGTCTCGTAACGAGACAAATTTTTCAGTGGTTCCCTGTGGGTCGTTCCACATTATTACTATTCAATGGTGTGTCACTGTTGTGTATCATGGGTGGGCTAGTGGTGGAGTACTGTGTATGTGGTGTAAGGTACTGAATGAGTTTCCTGCTCAGCTCTTCGAAATCTGAATATCTGTCAGTAGGACTGATGCTGGGATCTGTATCTAACTCTCTAGCTTTCCCCAAGTCAGATGCAGTTTTAAGTGATTCTACATGTACAGTGTCTGTAGTGATCATGTGACCTGTAGAGGTGCATTTATATGAAGTAGGAACAGGGCATACATCAACAGCAACATCAACATCAACATTACTCTCAATCTCACCATGACGATGACAAGGTGCTGCAGCACCATGCTCTTGTACGACAGCCTCCACAGTCCCTTGTAAAACCAAAAGTTCAGTCATACCTCTGTCCTCTGATTCTAGCAGGTGAGTGCTGTACATGAAAGCATTGATGTATTCAAGACAGCCCTCTTGGTCTTCACCGTCAAGTTCGGAGAAGTCCCTCTCTGGTATTGGACCGATGCTTTTGGCGACTTGGAACAGTTCAACAGCGGACAGGTTGAGTAGCCTTATCCTGATGTCCCAGACCAGGCTTTTGCGAACTCGATCAGCCATGATGACGTTTCCACAGTCCCTCAAGCCACTCGCACAGTCACCAGCTTTCCGGACCCCTCTCCTCACTGACGTTCTTGTCTAATGGATCACTGCATCAGCGTCCACACTCTGTTGGTCCTCAGGATCAGTTTTATGGATCGACTTCCGTTGGCATCAGGAGCCGATCCCGGACGAGCCCCACAAATCTGTTACAGGCCCCGTGCAGAGGGCCGTGCTGGCAGATTAGAAAACTCCTGCGAAAACAGGAAGAGAAATGAGGAGACAGGAGCGAATGCGTGTATGTCGCACATAATCCCCAGCAATTGTTTATTCAATGTTTTTTTCCACATTGTAAACCAATAAAACTTTTCCAATAAAATATATTTCCTTTTTTTTCCTTAATGCACAAATGTCATTATTTTTTTCCTCTGTCAAAACAATGCACATTTCACATTTACCCTTTTTTTTCTACAAACATACTTTTGAGATTTTCACTTTGCTTCTTTAAATCAACTCAAACAATTCAAGAGGCATTTAATGCATAAACAATCATCACATGACTGGAAATGTAAGTCAAATGTTTGTAATCCAAACATGTTTAACATCTGAGTTACTGATTTTGATAATCACATTTGCTACCATGTTACTGTAACATAAATTTTCCTTTCTGCATTAGCAGGAGATATTTGTATAACATTCGTTTGCACTGAAATGTCTGTTTAAAACATTTAACTGGAGAATTGCATTGACATTTGTGTCACACATGAACTCTAATTAACCAAACACAAATATAATAGGGATAAACAAATAGTGAACATATAAACCTGGTAACTGGAACCTGTAAATTAAATACATTTCACAAGCACATGCAAGCTTTCACAAAATGGCGGATGGTCTACGCACTTTAAATATATTCACACATCAGAACACTTACGTACAATACATTTGCAACATAAGCATACACATAGCAATTAAGTGACTTGTGCATATAGTTTTGTTGTAATGAAAGTGATACCTGTGAAAACAGGAAGAGAAATGAGGAGACAGGAGCGAATGCGTGTATGTACATAATCCCCAGCAATTGTGAGGCGCTGCGCGCAATGCTCCTCTCGCGAGTCCTCCGTTCACTTTCAAAATAAGAGTCCCGATCTCATTAAGCAAAAAAAATATGAGTTCTACTTGACAGTTTACATATAAAATATAAACAAAATTGTAAAATAGTATATGGAACATAGACTTTTCTTCCAAAATCACAATACCCAAAATGTGTACATACTTTAGGGTGTCACACAAGACACATGAAAGTCTGCATGGAGTTTGCTTAGATGGTGAGAAATAAGATTCTCTGGTCTGATGAGACCAAGATATAACTTTTTGCCCTCAATTCTAAGTGGTATGTGTGGAGAACCAGGCACTGCTCATGACCTGTCCAATACAGTCCCGACAGTGAAGCATGGTGGTAAACAGAGAGGTAAACAAAGAACCCAACAGAGCAACAGTTAATGCCATTATAAAGCTTGGAAGAGCCAGGACTTTTTTAATATAACTCAACTTTTATTCGTCTGAAAGACAAATATCATATACACCTAGGATGACTTGAGGGTGAGTAAATCATTGGCTAATTTTCATTTTTGGTGAACTATCCCTTTAAGACTCAACTTACAAATGCACAGACAAACATTATCATGGGAAATCCCCTTAATTGTTAAAAAGACAAAGATATTCAAACTGGTTTTGTGATTTATGAACATAAGATTGACCAGAAGAATATCAGCTAGATGCAGGTAATGTCCTCGCTTAGTCGATCTCTCTTCCGTAATACAATAAGCTTCAATGAAGTGACTCATTGTTCCTTTGTTACTAGTTCTAATGTGTTGCTTCAGAATTAGTAACGGAGGTTTGGGCTGAACTGTCAAACTGTCATAACTTGAGATTTAAAGAAAGTAGTTCCACACAAAAGAGTTTTCTTAAAGACACTCTGTTGTTGTTTCTTATTTATTTACACACTTGTGCTGTCAAACTGTTTTATGAACGCAATATCTGACTTGTGATATGGCTATATATCAGCATGCTGAGATTAACTATATGGCCGAATCAAAGCCGTGCTGAAATACAGCCTATGAGTGAGATATTGCTCATACAGTTTATATTATTTTGCGTTGTTCTTACTAAAATAATGACATACAGAGGGTGGTAAGGTTAAGTGTCTATATCCTGGTGCTGACGAAAGCAATTATATTTCTTTAATTGAGAGACATCCTGTCTTACATGTTTCTTGCCCTCTTTAAAGTGCTCTTGAACTCTGTCTTGTTATTCATACCCATCACTGCCTCCCTTGTCCTCTGTTGCTGCCTGCATGACGATCTGTCTTTCCCTCTCTCATTGTCTCTCATTCTCAATTCCTTTTTGGTTCCCTTTTTCACAATGTCTAAGCAGGAACGAAAACTTCCACCCGCCCTCTGTATCAGTGAACTGACAGCTCATTATATCCACAGCAATGGAGTTCAATCCTGTGCAATCTATTAATCTATTCCAGCACTCTGGCCCCTCCATAGCCGCCCCCTCTTTCATTAGCAAGAACAAAAGCCTGCAGAGCAGAATTCATTAAGGACAATCAAACACGGCTCCTCTGGGACCATTTAATGCGACTTCCATTATTAACGTTATCATTATTATTAATACGCAATAGCAGAAGGCATCTGTTTAAGGTGTGTCACCGACAATATTGAATCCTTAATCATGTGGTGGAGGTCGACTGTGGAGATGTGACTCCAGGTGGACAGTCTGGGTGGAGGTCTTCTCTGCCGAGAAAGCCATGCATTTAACAGCAGATTAAAAAGATTAATGAACACATTTGGAAGAGTACAAGAAGAGAACAAGCCAAGTATGAGCAGTAAATTGCTGGATAACAGAGCATTGGTAAAATAACTTTGGCTAGATGCTGTGAGTTCCAGGCCTTGACAGTAGGTTTGGTTTTTCCAATGTGGGCACAGATTTGTTGTGATATGATGAACATTGTGTAAAGAAATCAATCTCCATTTTATCTCATCTACCTGTGAGAAAATTAAGAAGATAATTTTTCACCTTAAACCGTTTCACATCACACTGGGCAGGATAAAATAATAATCATGCACTTTGCACACAGTTTTAGTGATATAGATAGTACTTTGGCCCTTTGGTAATATGCAGAGGTGTACTGAGTACCTGAAAACCATGCTTGAGTAAAAGTACAGATACTTTACAGCAAAATTGACTCTGTTACAAGTCACCAATTATAATATGACTTGTGTAAAAGTATCTGATTTTAACAGTACTTACGTATTTTACTCATTCTGTAGTCTCAAAGATACATTAGTCCTTGAAACCTAAATCACGCTGTTAGTAATGCAGTGATATAATAATGTGTCATTACTGCTTAGCTAAAAAATGAAAGTTAAAAATTCACAAATTCACCTGCTGCAGCCACATCCTCGTCTCATACAGTGGCAGCCCGTCAATAAGTGGGCACCGCCCCCTTCAAGTTAGCCAGAGAAGAAGGCTACTTCAACATGTTTAAAATAAATTCAATATATTGCCAATATATAATTACGAAATAACATTATTCAGCCAAACTAAATAACGACTCGATATTGTTTTTTTTTAATTGGCCTCATGATTGGACAGTTAGCGAATCCGGTTTTATCTTTACAAACAATTCTTTCACAAGGCTTTCAAAAAAAAAAAAAGGATCATGGAGTTTGGATGGAGTTTGCTAATTGGATGTGTTTTATTGTTTTCCCTGTTTTCTATTTCAAAGTTATATTCCCTGCTGTGGCCAATGACAGAAGGTAAATTAAACTATGCAGTTTAACTTGAGCCAATCATCGGGGTCTAAGAACAATTTTTTTTATAGATAATATAGTTACAATGAACAAGTCTATTTCCAAATAAAATGTAGGCTACTATATTATAATAGACAAATAATATGGTGCCTCTTCTTCAATTGGACATACATTCAGATTAAGGATTAAATCTGGCAATTTAAAAAATATGTTGTCAATATCAATAATGGTCTATAAGTATTTTGGAGATCACCGTTTCTTTGCAAACTTATATTGGGTTTTGTTAAACTTTATGATTTCTTTTACTACAGGTCAATTTATTGAATAATTCTCAAGTGGACAACCTTAGTATTATGGCCTTCATATCTGAACACATTGATATAAATGGCTGATTTTTTTTTTTTTTTGAATGATTGCAAATGTTTTAATAGTTATTTTATTACTGACAATATACCCACATTAAACTCAAAATTCAATGATAAGTGGTACCTTATTTCTATGAAGGACCAGGAGTGCTACTTCAAAATAAAATAAAGAATCAATTTAATAATTCAAACATACAAATATTTTTTTTTTAAATCACTTTTAAATGGACATATTTAAAGTTGTTTATTTAATAATTGTTTTAAACATATATTAATAAAACAATAAAAAGTAAATTAATAAATCATTTTAAATGCACATTTTAAATCGCTTTAAAAAAACATTTGGCTTTTATGTTTTATAAGTGATTTAGATAGATTTCTATGTTTAAATTATTAAACTGTTAAATTGATTTTTCATTTTATTTTTAAGTGGCACTCCTGGTCCTCCCTATATTACATGCTTTAGGTGCTTGAATTTTTAGCTAAGCATTAGTGATAGTGATATATATTATTATATCACTGCATTACTAACAAGGTGATTCAGTTTGTTTGCAAGAACCCCCGCCCCCGCAATTTTTTTTTTAGCACCAGCTACCACTGATCACATGTGTGAAACACTTGCTGCTCAACAACCACCTGCTAATGCAATCACATTCCCGTAAAGTATAGCATCTTGACAAGTTTGGGTGAGTAAAGGGAAAACGCGCAAGTTATAGTACCTTCAATGCCATGTAGATGACGATAAAATAAACTGCTGCAGAAAAAGTTAAGTCCCATGTAAAATGTTACAAGTTATTGCATTGCTCATTGTAAATGTATTGGAGTAATAACAGACCGCCATGCATCTATAAATTATTAATTCAAGAACGTTGTGCAAGTTTACTGCAACAATGGAGCAGCGAACTTCACATACTTTTGAAAATCTAACATTTAGTCGATCCTGGTAAGCGCTCTTTGTCACAGTTGTAAACATGAAGGCGTTCTTCTTCCATGAGGAAGTTTGACGTCATGGCATTTGTTTCCAGGCAGACTGTTAAAAAACGCAACATACGCATCTTCCGGACATCCTGTAGAATTCAACCAATCATATGACAACTTTGAAACTCCTGAAGTGTTTCTAGATAAGTGTGCCATAACCATCAGACTTTCAGCCAGGCAAGCCAAGCATCTGAGGCTGAGACTAATAGAGAGTAAAAGTCGATAATATCTTGGATACTCAGTAAAATTACAAAGTAGTTAAGTGCAATACACTAATTTAATATAAATACTTTACACCACTGGTGATAATCATAGTTCCCTTTCAGAGACCATCTACATTGGCATGCGGTTCACGCACCGCCCCGCAGCGCGGGTATAAAACACGGACGTGAACAACGCATACTGCTTTCAACTTCGGAGCCGATGGTTTTGTTGCTTACCTGCACAAGACTGTTTCTGCCGAGAGTGTTCAAGAGAACGAGTCTAGAGAGTGCTCTTCCGGGTGTTGGCGTGACGGCACGAGTCAGCGAGTGGCTGCAAAAGGACTTCCTGTTGGTTCGCTGGGCGTTTTCCTTTGAGTGCTCACCCGTGGGCTTGCACTATCGGACTAGCCGCGACCATCTCCCTGAATGTATTTTGAGAGCATATATAAAAGAGCATTTTTCATTCCTGTATTTTGAGAGCAATATAAAAGAGCATTTTTCATTCCTAAATGAGCAAAATACACCGTTTGACCCTGCGTGTCATTCAAACCGTGTGTTTCTGGATGCCGTCGTTTTCTGTCCCCAGTTGACGGTCATGGTCTTGTCTCACGTGTTTGGGCGTTCAGCACGCTGAGGCAGCATTCGTGAATGACTCATGTTCCCATTGCGGTGCTTAGGTTTAGGTTCGAATACCTCAAATGGGGTGGAGTCCCAATGCGTATCTCCCGATCTAGCGGTCCTCCCGCTGCAAAGCAGAGGGCTGCTACTTTGGCGGATACCTCTGGAGATCTGAGGCGGGCCAAAACCCTTGGCTCGAGTGGAACCCTCCACCATGTCCCGAATCCTCGCGGTTGAATGATTGGCATCTCGGGGCGGCCCGTGCTGGTTCTCAGCACCCTGCCCCAGTGCCATTCTCCCCCGAGGTGCATCAGGAGCTAACGAAGTCATGGTCGGCAACCTACAGCGCCCGCCATCGATCGACTGACTCCTCCATCCTCACTACCCTCGACGGTGATGCTGCTAAGGGCTACGTGGGGATACCTCCGGTCGAGCGCGCCATGGTGATGCAACTGTGTCCCAGGGCTGCAAAGCGCCTCTATGCTCTGAAGTGGAACCTGTTCGTTGAATGGTGTTCTTGGAAGACCCCAGAAGTGTTTGATTAATGTTGTCCATTCTTTCCTAGAAGATGGGTTGGAGCGAAGACTGTCTCCCTCCACCCTGAAAGTGTACGTTGCAGCAATAGCGGAGTATCACGATGTAGTTGAAAATCCTTAGGGAAGCACAACTTAATCGTCAGGTTCCTCAGAGGTGCGAGGAGACTAAATCCTCCTCGTTCTATCTCACTACCCTCTTGGGACTTAACCCTGGGGCTCAGAGCACTTCAGGGCCCTCCTTTTGAACCTTTGCAGTCTGTTGAGTTAAAAATCCTGTCTATGAAGACGGTACTCCTGACTGCATTGGCCTCAATCAAGAGGGTGGGGGACCTGCATGCGCTTTCGGTCAATGAATCGTGCCTAGAATCCGGGCCCGGTAATTCTCACGTCATCTTGAGACCCTGGCCCAGATACATGCCCAAGGTTCCTACCACTCCCTTTCAGGACCAGGTGGTAAACGTCCACCCTCTTCGCGCTAACCTTCGCTAACATAGACCGAAAGCTTTAGGACCTCAGAGCAGCTCTTTGTCTGTTACGGAGGCCAGCAGAAGGGAAAGGCTGTCTCTAAGCAGATGTTAGCCCACTGGATAGTGGATGCTATCATCTTAGCGTACCAATCGCAAGACGTGCCTTGCCCGTTCGGGTTGCGAGCGCACTCCACAAGAAGTGTAGCTTCCTCCTGGGCGCTGGCTCAAGGCGCCTCGCTGACAGACATCTGTAGAGCTGCGGGCTGGGCGACAGCTAACACATTCGCTAGATTCTATAGCCTCCGTGTGGAGCCGGATTCTTCCCGTGTACTCGCCTCCAACGGCCGGTAGACGCAAAGTGCCCGTTCCTGTGTCGGATTGTTACGCCACTCCTGCCTATGCACGGATACGTGCGTTATTTTTTCTCCAGCTGTGTTCCCCAGAATGGTGAACCCTGTCGAGCTCCTCCATCACCCCTTCAGTGTCAGACGTGGTGGCCGTCTGACGCCAGGCCTGCTCCCGTATGCTTGTGGAACGTGTGGGTTAGGCTGGGTCCATATGTAGCGGTTCCCTCACGGCGACCCCATGTGTGTATTCCACGGTACCTGCTACCCTCCTCGGCTTGCCCTGTGTTTTTCCCTTGACATAGCCCGCTCTGTCGTCTCTGGCGGTGTTCTCCCCCCACCTGGAACCAGGTTGGAACTGCCCCAGAGACTGCCATATGTTGTTACTACCCAGATAGTCTGTATGAGTATTTTCCACCCTCCTCCTCTGGAGGATGTGGCTCCGCAGCGTACCATCTCCTGAGATGGGAACGCTTTACCAGCGTTATCCAATAGTCACGCTGAGTGGGTCTTGCAGAAACAGCAGTGTCGGACCTCCCTGCTCAAGCCCTTACTGCTGCTCCAACTAGGAGCACCCAGTGAGCTTAAGCTGGGCGTGGAAGATCACATCTCGGCTCATAAGTTAAAAAGCAGTATGCGTTGTTCACATCCGTGTTTTATACCCGCGCTGCGGGGCGGTGCGTGAACCGCATGCCAATGTTTATTGTCTTGTTTCTATACACTCTAAGTAGATTGGTCTCTGAAATTAGATCCCAATTCGTCGGTCAGTTCCGACGTACGTCTCCGTTCCCTCTTTCAGGTAAAAACCAAAAACAAATACCAGTCTTTCTGCAGTATCGGTAGTACAGAGTACCCAAGGACTGTCTGACTGACAGGCTGCTTTTTTTAAATGTGCTATTCCAACAACACATTCTAAAAAAATTGAATTAAAGCAATTCAAATCATCAACATGCTAAGTTCATTCTATTTTGTTGTTGTTGTTGTTGTTTTTATGATTATGTAGTGCACTACAAAAAGTACTCCCTTATTTAGAACATCATGATAAATCAAGACAGGCCTAACAACAGGTCTGGATGTCTGTCAGAACATTATCTCATTCCAGCACTTGAATCAACTCAAAGCAAGCAAGTCTCACTGTGTCACCGAAGATGGATTGCTCTGACACATACAGACAGGTTATTAAAATGATGGACAGCTCAGCCGGAAGTCGAACTAAAAATGGAATGATGATGGCGATGGGAGCTCTGTGAACAGACATCTAGCACAGCTGAAATCAAATCTTACTTCTCCATTGCTGGTGAGTGCACTCTGATTCAGTTTATTAATAGATCCACTTAGCTGGCCGACATACAGCTGGTAATATATACTAATGAAAACCTTGGTTTTCACTACATCCATTGGAAAACCCTGCCAAACACTGTGACTGATATGATCTGCTGATGGACGTTTATAAGAGGAGCAAAATTGTGCAGCACGCTTGACCTGCATCTGAACTTGGGTCCATTTCACGAAAGTTTGAGAAATTGCCTTTCCCACTCCATCTCACCTCACATCCTGCTCATTACTGGGCTGCTCATGTTTCACCTCTGTGATCTGCAGCTTTTGATGCCCTCAGGCTGCTTTCAAATATATGTAAGCTATAAGACGGCGAGTTTGTGAGTGTGCAGGCTGTTTCTGAACACTCAACCCGAACGTTTGCTTTCCAGGTTTGGTGCTGAGTAGTTTAACATCCTATAGAGAAAGTAAAAGCCCCAGTGTTGCACACGTCTCAGCAGTGGAGTGTGACAATGGTCTCTGAAGATCTACAGTGGTCATACTTTAGTCACCAGTGAAGGTGTTTAGTTAGTGTGCACTTGCATGACTGCAGGGGAGAGACGCTCTCTTGACAGGTGCGGCGCAAAATTGGCTTTTATTGGAGCTGAGGAAATGTTAGTCTGTGGAGAGGAGAAAAAATAATGAGAGCAGAGAGAAGACCAGAAAACTGTGTCACTCTAATGGCCTGAGGGGAGAGGAACCAGCACTCCATCTCTCCAGATTTGTCTATCCATCTCTACCAAGAACCTTCATGTTAAAGCTGTAACAGTTCTTGATGTCATTTACTCTCATATGAAATTAATTGGAAAGAATTCTACCCAGTCCCACGGGTAGAATCATCCCTCATTTTCGCATTATGAGTACAATAACTTATATTTAATTATTAAAAAATATATATATTGGCAGTTTCCCCAAAACATATCTTAATATAATTTGTTAAAGCTAAAACTGTTCTCTTTTAAGTTAATTCACATCTGGAATTACAGTAATTGGGAACCAGCCCCACAATTTTCTCTTTCCTTTCTTATTTCACATTAGGAGTAAATGAGCTTGCAGATACACTATATTTGCCAAAAGTATTGGAACACCCCTCCAAATCATTGAATTCAGGTGTTCCAATCACTTCCATGGCCAGAGGTGTATAAAATCAAGCACCTAGGCATGCAGACTGCTTCTACAAACATTTGTTAAAGAATGGGTCGCTCTCAGGAGCTCAGTGAATTCAAGCATGGCACCATGATAGGTTGCCACCTGTGCAAAAATGTGTGAAATTTCCTAACTCTAAATATTGTCAACTGTTAGTGTTATTATAACAAAGTGGAAGCAATTAGGAACAACAGCAACTCAGCCACAAAGTGGTAGGCCGCGTAAAATCACAGAGCGAGGTCAGTGTATGCTGAGGCGCAAAGTGAGCAGAAGTCGGCAACTTTCTGAAGAGTCAATAGCCACAGACCTCCAAACTTTTTGTGGCCTTCAGATTAGCTCAAGAACAGTGCGTAAAGAGCTTCATGGAATGGGTTTCCATGGCCGAGCAGCTGTATCCAAGCCTTACATCACCAGGTACAATGCAAAGCGTTGCATGCAGTGGTGTAAAGCATGCCGCCACTGGACTCTAGAGCAATGGAGACTTGTTCTCTGGAGTGACAAATCACACTTCTGTCTGGCAATCCGATGGACGAATCTGCGTTTGGAAGTTGCCAGGAGAGCGGTACTTGCCTGACTGCATTGTCCCAAGTGTAAAGTTTGGTGGTGGGGGGATTACGGTGTGAGGTTTTTTTTTTAAGGGCTTGGGCTTAGTTCCGTGAAAGGAACTCTTAATGCTTCAGCATACCAAGACATTTTAGACAATTTCATGCTCCCAACTTTGTGGGAACAGTTTGGGGATGGCCCTTCCTTTTCCACCAGTCCTGACCTAAAACCCAAAAGAACACATTTGGGATGAATTAGAGTGGAGACTGCGAGCCAGGCCTTCTCGTCCAACATCAGTGCCTGACCTCACAAATGCGCTTCTAGAATTCTCTTAAATGCATGCATGTATATATTTAAGGAAAATGTTATATTTATATGTAAGATAAATTATATATACATAATAATTATACACAGTAAACACACATATATTATGTAAACAGAAACCTTTATTTTGGACGCGATTAATCACAAATCATTTTTCTCCTGCACTAATTTAGCTATTTTTAAAATATTGACTATATCCCCAAACTATATTTCACTATCATTAGGGTTAATGGTGTGCTTTAAAATATCCTCTAATTATCTCAAATGTTCCTTTCACAAGTGGTGGCAAAAGCTGCAGGCCTCATTATAATTCTCAACAGAAAACAAAATAAACATTATCAAAGCTGCCCCGGACCCAAAAAGCATTATACCTTCAGAGTCACTAAGTAAACTAATGAATTCATTCAGAGTGGTATAACTCTATTTTACAACCATTAACAGAGTTCCTCTGTAGCCAAAGAATCCATATCGGTTCATTGGATTGTTAAATGTAGTCATGCATTATGCAGTGGGATTAATTGAAAATGGCCGCTTTGAGAAGAAATGGTGGGGGCCAGTACATTATGAGGGGGCCTGGCCAAATTCAAAAGCAGATTTTACTGAACGGCCCTTCAGGGTCATAGCACTGTCGAATTAATTAATGGAGAGTGTGTTTAGAGCAAATGCATTGTCTTATTATAAGATGGAAAGCAAGGTGTACTGTTCTGGGAAAGCAACTAAAAGGAAGTGACAGCAGTTCCCAACAACTTCAAAAAGCCTTTTAAATGTGAGAGCTTCTTGCCGCAAAGCTGCACCGAGGAGAGAAAACCTCACCTGAATGTTTAACGATGAGAGAGCTTGTGTATTGAGGGAAAGAGAAGTCAAAGACCAAGAGCTGTTGACTGAGAAGACAGAAAATTGGATGAAATCAATGAAGCAAGACATTTGTGGATTTAAAACTTTTATTTTACAGGATTACAGTATATTTAAAACCTGTTGACAAAATTGAATGACAGACTTAATGTACATCACTGCAAAATTGTCACATGTATGGTCTGTTTTTGTTGTGTTTGTGCTTTGGTCACATGTTCTTTTGTCTCAGTTTCCCGACACTTGTCTGTTTCCATAGTCACCCTTGTTAGTCTAGTTTAGTTCAGCTGTGTCTTGTTAATTATCTTGTTTCTGTTTGATATTTAGTTCCTCTTGTTCAGTCACTCCTTGTCTGGTCACTGTTATCTTGTGTTGAGTTATGTTAAGTGGTGTTTAGTGGTCTGTTTCATGGTCATTTGAATAAAAACCTGGATCTCCTCATCTCTGCTGCACTACACACTCGTGACAAAAACGTAATGCAAAATAAACTATAATCAGTGGTAACTTTTACATTTATTATTTTTATTTTTTATCAACAATAAAATACACTACCGCTCAATAGTTAGAAAAAAGTCTCTTATGCTCAACCAAAGTTGCATTCATATACATTAATTGTGAAAAATTATTACACTTTAGAATATCTCAATATTGTCAGCATTTTACTCCAGGATTTTTCTGGGTCTTTGATGAATAGAGTCAAAAAGTCAAAAAATTAAAAAAAAAAAAATCTTACTGATCCCAGTAGTGTATCTTTTGATTTGAGATGATATTTCTTAATTTTCCATTACTTGTACTCTGTCAAGCCACCTTTATTTATATCGCAATTTCTACAATGCAGATTGTTTCGAAGCAGCTTTACAGTGATAATAGGAAAATAATGCAACAAAATTTGTTTCGCCTGTACAGCAGATCTAGAAGAAAATAGTGTAATTTTCCAGCTTAAGCAAGTTCAGTGTTAATGGTAAATGGACTGCATTTACACTTGGTCAGGTGGAACCGGGGATCAAGCCACCAACCTTCTGGTTTGTAGACAATCTACATGAACCACCGAGCCACTGCCGCCCCACAGTGTTGATTCATTTCGGTTGTAAGAATCATTCGTTTTTTAGTAATTTAGTTAATTTATGTATACAGCCGCTCTGGAGAAAACAGTGATGTCATAGTCCAGCTCAGTTCAGTTCTCATACAATGGTGTGAATGCAGTCAGATCAATCATATTGTTGAATATTATGTTTATGAGTCATGAATCTAGCACTGTAGGATATTTGTTGCTAGGGAAAACTGTTATACACAATTATTAACAACAGAATGCTGCCTGCGACTGACCAATCAGAATCAAGTACTGTATTCCAGAGGGCTGTGTAAGACACGGGGTGAATAATAGAAACTTTGTAGAAGACAAAAGCTCTTTACTCT
Organism: Gobiocypris rarus; assembly: GCA_023029165.1. Taxonomy (NCBI): domain Eukaryota; kingdom Metazoa; phylum Chordata; class Actinopteri; order Cypriniformes; family Gobionidae; genus Gobiocypris; species Gobiocypris rarus. The sequence goes on from CM040910.1 coordinate 29,510,783, forward strand.
AAGGGCAGCAACCAAATGATTAACTGAGGCAAAGATTACTAGAAAAGCACAGCAGCACAATACGAATGAAAGGACGGTTCACCCACCTTGATAAAGTCAGCTGTAATAACTTCACAGAAACAAGCGAGGATCTGTTAACTCCATATATCTATCCCTTCCATTTCAATCGCCACACAAGGCATCTGAACCATCATTGCACCATATCTGTAATACCAGTCCTTTCTTAGATTGTTTCACAAAATATATATTTTTTTTATGGTTAGATATAATAGAGAGCTGTCAATAAATAGCATTCCTAGAGATAGCGTGGATATAAGGAAAAGGCAAAAGTCATTTCTAAGTGACCCTCTGCAGTTCTTCCCTTGAGTGCTAGCTCACATTCCAGAGTCCTCTATTATCAGAAGAGAGGACATATTCTGCCCGGGTGACACTGTCCGTCAGACTGACAGAGCTCAGCCCTGCTGACTGCTGATGACATTTACTCAGCCAATTTAGATGCAGAGAGGAGTAGTGGCTAAAACCTTACGAAAAAAAAAAAAACATTTAATGATAAACAGAAAAAAACGAGAAAAAAACTAAAAAACACGTAGTATTGATAAATAATGAAAACTTAAAAAAAAAAACATGGGCACTGTAGGCTATATATGAGACATGTGATGATAACAGCAATGTCTAGTATGGTTTGGTCATATATTGACAGTGCCAAATGCATTTATGCTATGTTATTATGGAGAATATGCATAACTTCTGTAGTGTAAAATACAGATTGCTTTGAGAGTAAACAGGTTATATTCTTTCAGTCTTTAATTAAAGCCTTCAGATGCAATCTTTTTTTTTTCTCAATGCAATCTTTTTTTCTGTGCGTTTTGTTGTTTGTATTTACACAAGATATGAATGTTTTATTTTGGTATTGCTGCAAATTAAAAGTAAGTATCAAAACAACAAAGCAAAGGTTTTGTGGATACTACAGTATGCTGAACTGGTGTTTTTTTAATGCAGTAAATATGCAAGATGTACTAATGACCTTGGAAATTAAATATTACATGACAAAAACAGATAAATGTAGATAAAAATCAGATCAAGGTAGGCCTACGCATACTGAAATTCTTGCTTAACTGGTAATTTTTGTATAAACTGTGCCAATCGGGTGGTATTCCAGAAACAAGGTTATGTGATATACCTGGGTATCTTTAAGGGTAAACGGATAACCTCAACTTTCGATTCCAAAACGGAGGTAACTTTTAGGGTATGTAAGTAGCCATAGCAACTTACTCTCTGGAGCAGGTTATGTTCCAGGGTTAGTTTACTTAAGAGGTATTCAGATGCATGTTATATAATTAATTTAATATAACCACATTTGTTATATGTACACAATTCTAACTGTCCAATACAATACAATATTATATTAATTCTAAGCACTATTATAACAAGGCAATGTTTAAATGTTAATTCAATTAAAATATTTATAAATATTAAAATATATATAAATATGTATGATTTACTTTATTGTCATCTCACATGGACCTGCATTCAATGAATTAGCATCAAACACACTGGATTTCATCCTCCGCAAATAAACGTACTAATCCCTAAACCTCGTTGTTGGTCCATCGGTCGTATTTTTTAAACTCCATTGTTGATTTGAATAGCAAACGACTCTTACTGCACGCACTGCAACAGAGTTTTAAATCAGCATGTTCAACGCCCAAGTCCCACCCCCAAAGGTTCCTGAACTTTGAAAAAGTAGGCCTACTACCTCGCAAGCAGGGCCGTTTTGAAGGGGATATCTTTACCCGGAACTTTATTTAGACCCTGGTTCCTACGGTCAAGGGGGTAATCCAGCACCTGGAAAGCGTATAGGGGCAGCCATTTCATTGACTCCCATTCATTTTGGCGTCACTTTGACAGCGAATAACTTTACATCTGAGGCGTTTAAATACTCCATTTGTCCATCGTTTATTTGTAAAGAAACACAACACTGTATAAAAGGCTCCATTACCTTGTATCTTACACTAAGTAAAATTTTTGTAAAAATAGGTTAACGATTGCGTCATAACCAACACTACTCTCTGTCGCAGAGTAAAAAAAATACCGTATAGACAGGAGAAGACGCTCACAGGCAATCTTTTACTGTCTATGAGAAAATCGGGGGGACGTGGAGACAAAGTCCGATAAAGTCAAGGGAGAAGTCCCTAGAGAGCCAAAAGCAATGGGACAAAATATTTCAACAACGTGATTCAGATTTCACTTTGCACAACTACTAGTGGACCTACAACTGTCAGGTTGCTCACGTCACATCAACGTTGTCAAGCTCAGTCTGAGGCTGCGCAGTACGCTCTCAGCCATCAGGAAGTGAATGCTTCTAATTCACTTATCTCCGTTGAAGTCTATGGGGTCGCTGTGTCCATTTCTTTTACTGTCTATGATTGATGCGCTCTCTAACGTCTGATATTGCCCATGACCCATTGTGAGATGGAGAAGATTGGCCATTAACTTTTAAATGCATCATTATATTTAAACTGCAAACACACGAGGAGACTCTCTGCATTAAAGACCCACAAATGGCAGAGAAACGGGCTACTACATTTCTCTCCAATATGGTAGGAAATTAAATTAAATGTGGAGGTTTTGAACTGTGACGATGATTGACAGGGCAGTTTAATCGGTGACCGATGCACGTAACTAAGCAACAGAGTCTGTTATAGATGACTAAGTAGTATGTCCCAAAGCTTGCATACTCTTCTGCTACACACTCAAAAGTATGTACTTTTTCTTCACAAAGTAGGCAAATTGGGACGCAGCAACAGAGTACCACCCCAAAGCCCCTAGTTCCTGGCGAAAGTTTTTCTTTATTAAATGAAGAGATTGAAAAAATGATTTCACAACCAAATAGGTGACAATGTGCATTAAGTAGGTTATGTAACTTGCCATTAAACAAAAGAAGAAGTAGAATGGTGCATCATCAGTTTGTCATTCTGTTGAGAATGTCTTGTTAATCAGGAATATACTTATATATTCCTCTGCTGGAATATATAACTATCTGAATATAGTTGTCTGAACTCACTCACGGACGCCGCTTTTGGAACAAGCATACCTCGAGTAATCAAGGTTTGGGTTAATCAACCGAGAGTTCAAGGTATGTGATGGTAAGTTAGCCATGCTTTCTGGAATACCCTCCTGTTTGGTTTTCTGATCAAACTTTTCCTTCCAAACTTGATTAATTTCCATGCTTATAAGCCATCTTTTGTTTCAGTATTACTGTAAAGCTCTTACCAATATGCCTGTATTTTAATACGTAAACAAACATTTTTAAAAAAATCCTGAAGACTAATATCTGCATAATGTACACAAACACAGATGCCTCTAGCTATGTTTTTAAAATGTAAGGGAATGAATTCAGACAATAAGTCTAGTAGTGTCACCCTCAAGTGTCACTAGAAGGAGTCTCTGCCTCCCAAGACTGAACGAACACAAAATCTGACGCCCAAATGATTATTTGCATCTGGTTAAATAGGCACATTCAGGGAGAATCTTGAATAATAAATTCATGCATAAGTTAATTACTAAGGTTAAGGGCGCAATAAATAAAACATAAGCCGGGGCCTTTGATTAGGAAGATAGGATTAGATTAAAATGATTAATTTGTGCAGTTTGAGGGGCATGAGCATCGTCGTACATTGTTAATGATGCTGCCTGAAAGCTTTCAGGGCCTGTTTATCATATAGAGGAAAACAACAAACAACTAGTCCCTGCAGATGGGAGACTTTAGATAAGTTCCAGAGCAAAGTTTATCTGTAATGCAAGTAAAACTAGGTATTATTTACGTGACATCAACTGTGATGCCTAAATTAATGCTTTAATGATTATTTAAAAGGGGACATATTAAATCACTTTGCAAATTACAAAATCTTTCATAACATAAAACAAAAAAAAAATGCTCTAGGAAAAACTGCATTTTTTTATTATGTAGATATTAGTTTTTAAATAAATAATAGATGCTGTGAATAATTGTGCTGATAAAAATCACACAAAGTTAGAATGAACATGAAAATTAGGAGGCTTGTGAGTATTAAGACATTTAGCTAAAACACACAAAAACATACTATATGTTATGTTACTATACTTTTTTTCTATACTTTTTCCAGAAATGAACAATAAGAAATAATTCATTTTAATACTTTGTACTGTAGCTCTTGTTGACTTGTAAATTGTTTCCGATGGTGTCATTTCAGGCTGTCAGTGTAACAAATTATATGACAGGGGAAAGAAGTAAGATTGCTTTAAATCTCTCACCTTTGCTCACACTCACATTATAGTTGTTGATGGCTTTGTCTATAATGACAGAACAACAGATAAGCTCATCAATTTATTCATTCATGCAGATCTGTTACATAGCTTGGCCTCTCATTACCATCACCATTTATTTTTTTCAGAAACAGACACAAGTAAAAAGCCGTTTCAGAGAGCTGGGCAAAATGAGCCATTTGACCCAAATGACAACCTGACTGGACAATCAGGAGAAACACAATGCAGTGCTTTGGTCCCTTAATAATGCAACTGACAGACTATTCTGACCGTCTAAACAGATGAAAGAAAACATTTGTGCTTCACATTGCTCACATTGGCTAATACAGATCTGTGCTTCTCTTATTCTTGTGTACACCGTTTACTGTTTTTGTTTGTTGGTCAATGGCTCTAATAGCTGCTTCATCTGTATCCTCACAATATGGGCTGTAAATGATGTAGCTTCTTAATAAACCACAGAGGGCTCTACTCATGTTATAATTGTGTTATTTTTCAATATGAGGATATGACCTAAATAGCTTTATACAGTTTATAGAATAAACCTTTTTGTCAATACACAATAAACAGCTGGAATTTAGGTCAGATAGTGTTTAGGGTCACAGAATTACAGCATCACAGCGCTCATAATTCTTTTTGCACAGCAAATCTCTGAATCACCGATTTAGCAGACTATGCAAGGGCAACTAAAATGTTTAAAATTATATTTGAAACATGATGAGGTTGATTGCGTTCTGTTTGTTACTTCATGTTTCAGACTAGATAGATAGATAGATAGATAGATAGATAGATAGATAGATAGATAGATAGATAGATAGATAGATAGATAGATAGATAGATAGATAGATAGATAGATAGATAGATAGATAGATAGATAGATAGATAGATAGATAGATAGATAGATAGATAGATAGATAGATAGATAGATAGATAGATAGATAGATAGATAGATAGATAGATAGATAGATAGATAGATAGATAGATAGATAGATATGATAGATAGATAGATAGATATCAACCTTATACCTGTAATCCGTTGAAAAAAACGACAAAAATCAGCCCAATAGCTGTAATCAGTTACAAAGCACTTTTTCAGTCATGGAGCACAAAGTAATCTTTGTGCATAAAGAACAAATATCAGTAGGGAGACCGGGTATAGTTGTAACACAGGAAGAGTTGTAACACTACCTACCAACACATACAATTCCACAAATCACGGATAAGATAGGAGTCAGATGAAAGTTTCAGGTTCAGCTGGCTTCCTTACGATCCACATGGAGGTTTTCCTGTCTGTGTTATCTCTCCTGAAGCTACAGCAAAAAATAAAATTCTACCAGGACGCTCACGCTCACGCTCACGCACACGCACACGCACACGCACACGCACACGCACACGCACACGCACACGCACACGCACACGCACACGCACACGCACACCCACACGCACACCCACACGCACACGCACCCATATGAATGTGCACATACAGACAAACGCACACGTATGTATGCACAAACACACACAATATGCACATACATGCCATATTCACACATATTTTATTGTTGCAGCCATTCATTTAAAATAAAACTGTTGTTGTGGCACCCTTAGTTTTCTTGCATTTTGTCTACCTGTTACAACTTACCCCAGTAGTGGAATGGGTTTTAACAAAGGACCAATTTGTTTGTCATCATCTCACAAAGTCTGTGATATAGTTGAAGAAATTTAAATTCACAAGTTCACACTTACAAATAAGTCAGATAGAATAAATGGTATGTATATTTGGCGTGCTGTCCGAGGAGAGGGCTCCGAGTTTTGGGTTGGCCCGAACCCAGAGTACTCTATATCTCTGGTTAGGAAAGAAACCAGGTAAGTGTGAGGAAGACGGGGTGGTGGAGGGACGCTGAAAACCTTTCAAAGAACATTGGTGAGTTGACTGGGTATTTATGTGATCCTCCACTTGAGCTGATTGGTAGACATGTTGATTACTGATTGCTGACAGCTGGTTGGAATGACATCATGATTGAGCGATCATTTGAACGTGCTCCTCCCAAACTTTTTTTAACGAAACATAATTTGTTGCCGTTTGTAGTAGACAAATGTGGGTACTTTGCCTAAAAGTTTCAGACATGTAGCTAAAAAAAGGTAGTTTTAAGGGTAGTCTCCCCTATTGCACAGATATGATTTTATATTCCAGATCATATAAAAAATTACTAATACATTTAGTTTGCAAAACCAAACACTTACAACGTTCAATGTCGCAAAATGACCAAACTGAATGAGCCACATGTCGTTGCTATAAATGTTTGAATTAAACCAATACCAGTGAATACGGATTCATTTCTACAGTTAATAAAAAAAATATTGGGCAGAAAGTAAATAGATGACCTTGTTTCCAGTCATTATAATGACACAGTGGCTGAGCAAATGAGCTTTGGTTTAAAATACCTCGCTTCCATATCTCCTCTCATTAAAAGAGCCAATTAGAAGAATATCAATACAACATTAAAAGTGGAAAACTCTTAAGTAATTTGCTTACAAGTCCAGGCAAAACAGAGAAAAAGAAATAGTGTAAATTCATCACTTATGTCTGAATACATTGAATCTCAAATGTATTTTTGCAAGCACAAACCGACATGCCGTAAGAGTGATAAAAACATTTATAAATACCATGTGTTCTGTCTGGTGCCTTCATGGTCTCATTAGCGGTGTATTGCTGTGGGTTGCACTTTTCTCTGTTGCTTCTGTCACACATCCACTTTTTTTTTTTCAATCTGCACTCGCTCTGGGACACATCGCAGGTTACAATAACCATGTGCATTTGGGACCATATAACGAGATGAAGGTGGTACTGAAATGACCAAATTTCCTCATTAGCCGTCTTCTCTCTCTTATGGTGGATGGTGAGCATGAAACATCACCCCGCTATATCTGTTAAATCAGGCCACTGGGGATTGGGCTTCGTCAATGATTTTTCCTCTGTTGTCATTGGAAGTGCTCATTAGGGCCATAAATGCACCGGGCCAGCTAGAAATAGGTTAATTAGACTGTATCACGGCAACAGATGATCCCACAAAAGCAGTTATCATCCTAATTACACTGCTAGCGGCACACAAATTGTGAACCCCATAAAGACACCATCCTTTATCTTAGTTGTGGCCTAAAGCGCAGATCAAATGATCCACTAAATTTTTTCCCCGGTAAGACCACCAACTTGTGCTGACTGAGTGCTGCAGAGAAGTTCAAAATAAAAGCTCATATCAAAACAACATCTGTTTGCCTGTTAGCCATTCTAGGAAGCAATGCAGTACCTCAGCTCACTGCAGACCAATGGTGCACAAAACATATCTGGCTAACAAATGGCAGGTACTAGTATAGGTATGTGAGAACATATGACACTTGATAAGATCTTATGATAAAGTCATCTTACGATGTATTAAATATGGAAGGACACACCAACAACTAGGGGTTGGGGAAAAATCGATTCATATATGAATCACGATGTAATTTTTACATTTTTCTAAATGCTTGTTAATGTGTACACTTTTGATCTTTAGAATACTGATTAAATAATAAGAAGAAATTATTTCTTATTTGGCTAATTATAAAATAATAAAAATACCAGTACAAAATGTTTTGTGTTTCTGCTTATGAATAGGTAAAAAAAGAAAATCTAATAGACAATTCTTAAGAATCAACAACAGAAACAACAACAAATAATTTCTTAAATGTAAAAAAAACAACAACAAAAAACTACTAAAAATAATCCCCCAGTTTCACAGACAAGTCTTAAAGGGTTAGTGTCGTAAGTCAACTTGCGTAAACCAACTTGCGTAAGCCATCTGCTGCAAGCTAGTTATTTTAGTTTAAGTTTTAAATAAGGATATTTTTTCTCACACAAACGCATTGCTTTACTTCAGAAGGCCTTTACTAACCCCCAGAGCATTGTGGATATCTTTTATGATGGATAGATGCACTTTTATGGAATTCAAAATAGCCATTCATTGCCATTATAAAGCATTAAAAAGCTTGGAAGCGCCAGGACCTTTTTAATATAACTCCAATTGTATTTGTCTGAAAGAAGAATGTCATATACACCTATGATGAATTGAGGGTGAGTAGATCATGGGCTAATTTGTTGAACTATCCCTTTAAGCCTATTCTCTAAATGCATAAGCCTAAGCCTAAATTAATGTTTGAGATGTTTTAACTGAAAGCAACCTGCACTGATATCTTAAAATATGCAAGTGCTATTGTATTGTTTTGTCTCAAGATGCACACCAGTAATGTTTTCTTTTTCTTTCTACGGCATGTTTATAAAAGCTACTTAAAGGGATAGTTCACCCAAAAATTAAAATTTGATGTTTATCTGCTTATCTGCCCCAGCATCCAAGATAGGCCTATTGGTGACAGTGTTTCTTCAGTAGAAAAGTGTCTTGTGTATGTATATATATATATATATATATATATATATATATATATATATATATATATATATATATATATATATATATATATATATATATATGGGATAACTGGGTCAAAGGAAATATATATATATTTCCTTTGACCCAGTTGTCCCCATGAGTTTGATTAATTTATCCCATTTACCTGTGCATGCCTTGTCAATCACCTCGGTAATATATTGTTTGCTCATTTGTTTGCCTTGTGTATAAGCCCTTCATTTCAGTAAGGTCTTGGTCCTGTATTGTTCAATGCCGATGTGTGTGTGGTTAAGTTATCTTCTAGTTATTCTCCTGTTCTTTGTGATTCATGTTAGAACTTTTTGGAACACACAGCACGTGTATTGACAATCAAGAAGAGAAGCCCTCAATGGGCCACTCCAAAAAGAACTAAACTATAAGTCTGGTCATAGATGATCTTTGTGACGCTTATTGTATCCACCTGCATGTTCTCTGGTAGCAGCCTCCCTCAGACAGCAGCTATTGTGTGTCTCCATTTTAGCTCCTGTCAGAGCTTTTCAGAGTCATGAGCTTTGGGAGCTCTGATTGTGACTCTGTAGAGTGTTTTCCACAGAAATCAATAGCTACTCCACTTCGCCAGACGTTCTAATAATGTGTAAGAATTATCACGCATGCTTTTGCGCTGGGTATGTGTGAGCTCTTGTCTAGGGACATATTTATATTTATTTCTAGATACTGTTTCTTTTCCTCTGAGAGAGAGAGAACTTTGCAAGAGAATAGCATCATGAAAAGAGTGAGTGAGTGAGTGAGTGAGTGAGTGAGTGAGTGAGTGAGAGAGTGAGTACATAAAAAATGCTATCATTTTAATTTCTAAGTAAACTGCCCCTTTCTTTACGGGACAATTTAAATAGACAGTTTAAATGCCTTTTTTATTTAAAGTCTTAGCAGTAAATAGACAGCAGTTTAAATAAGCTGAGATGTGAGGAACAAACACCAAACCATCCTTCTTAATTTCATGGGACTTCATAACATTCACTCATTCTTTCTCTCAATTGTCATTTGACGGCTGTGGTCTCTGCTACAGGTGAAGGGTTTGTGCCAGGGGAGATTTTACCAACACAAGTCATGCTGTCAGTGCATTTATACGCACTGGACTCTGTGAAGACATTGTAAAAACATTGTCAAAACATTCGTCATCAAGCCGCTCTCTCTGGTGGTTACAGCACTGCAACTTTTCAGTGCCGTGACCCCGTCGACCCAAACACCACTGTCATTACTCTTGGCTGCCAGGAGGTGGGACAGAATGAAACTTTTATAGCGCCCCAGAGAGCCCATTATCTCTCCAGGAGAAAAGGTAAATGCTATCCTTCACCTAAGCCTTTCTGTTTCCCTCCTTTCTTTCTCTCCATCCTCCGTTCCATTTTCGCTAACTCGCCCGGCAATCTCTCCCTTCCTGAGCCTCCTTTTTTCTTTTCTTTCTGCAGCTTTTATACCTCTCATTTCCTTTTCATTCTTCATCCTCTCCAGTGCAGTAACCCATATCTCACCCTGCTCTCGACCCTCTCTGCATCCATCTCTCCGGCTTTCAGAGGGAATTTAAAATGCAAGTGATTTAAATGTTTAGGGAGCACGTTGACATGAGAACCACACAGCAGTCCAGGGTTCCGTGTTTCTTGCTCCCCCTGGAATGGGTGGATGTAGGAGGACAACCTTTCCTTCCTCCTGCTGTGTCTGTCCAGGAGGGCGCGGAAACATCTGCTAGTGTTTAACTTTGATCCCATCATCCCAGAAAGCACATCTGGAGCACTGCAGCTGCCCACGGCACGACCCGCAATCTGTCAGGACCTGTCCGCCGTTTTGAAAAAGTAACCGATTTAGTCAAGGCAATTTAGATCCATTTGTGACCTGCGACATCAAAATCAATCCATCTCTCTGATTTAGGTTGCACTAGGGATGAATTAAACTTGTTTTTGGAACTTTAAGTACAATCAGGCTTTGTACAGAGGCAATCATCAGTGATCATTTAAAAAAATTACACTGTAAGATGGACATAAACGCATACACGGAAGAAATTACAGAGCTGAACTAAATCAGGGAGGGGAATCAAAGAACCTTCAAAATCCAGGATTTTACCAGAGTAACCTAAATTATTATTAATTCAAAAGAGACCCTTTTTAATAAAAAGGAGGGGGCACATTTTAATGTAGTAAACAAAACCATACTATGGGGGTGATTAAAATTGATTAGAAATATGGAGAAAACTACAAATTCTGTATATAACCATTAATTTTCTGTTAACTTTTTATAACCTCCTACTTAATGTATATAGCTACTGTATATTATTAAATATGAGGGTGACTTTAACCACAGTTCAAATTGCGCACAGTATTACTGTGAAATATAGTGAACTGTGTTCTATTTTAATGTGCATTAAAATGTAATGTATTCCTGATTTGTCATTTCTTATTACAACTTACTGACCAAACTTTTGAACTGTATACCTTATATATTATTAATATATATTAGGTCACTGTAAATACAATTAGTGATAAAACCAAATGTTTACATGCAATATCACATAAAATAAGCATTTCACCAGAAGAGTCATTCCCCAATAAGTGAAGTGTGTGGGAAAGTTCACCTTCTGACAGATGAATGGTTTATATGAGTCAGAAAGAGTAGCAAGGCATATGAGGACGCAGCAGGAGGCGATGGAGGAGAGAGAATTTGATTCGAAAGTTTTATTGGACTTTGGCCCTGTCCATAAACCCCTGCTGAGACCCCAGAGGAAGCCCTTCAATAAGAGAACCCCTGTTTTGCTGACTCACAACTGTATACTGTACATTTCTAATCGCCTGAATGCATATGTAATCAAAAGGCAAATCTTTTCTCCTGTGCATTCACAGAAATCTGCATAGGTTTCAAAAACTATTCCTGTTGAAGTTGCATTGCATAACCTTTTCAGATTTGACAAAATCCAGAGAAAATAAAAATCACTGTTCGAGCATTTAAAATGATAGCCTATCAATATGAAAGTTCACTCGAACATTCACTGGCCTTTACATTTCAAAATGCCCTCAACTTTAATTACTTACGATTGAAAACGTTATATGAATACAACGTTTAAGAAAATAGGCCTTGTAGAAATTGAGCTCAGAGAAGAGCTTGACTTTTCTACTTTTTCAGGTGAGTCAGATTGTGCACTGAATCATGCTCTTATCTACTGATTTGAAATAATGGCAAAGCAAATGGCATCATTTCATGGCTGGGTTATCTCAAATGAGACAGTAATTGAAGAAAACAGCAATACACCAGGATGTTATTTGTGTATATAAATAAACAAAGGTACATTCCACTTCCCATTGCTCATTGATTACCCCAATATCATGTTCACGGCAGTTTCCAAGCTCGCTGCTATAATAGAACGAGAAAGACTTTATTTAGGATTTATATATTGAGAAGAATGAACGATTCATTTAAAGTCCCCACAACTTATCCAGTATTTGGTGCTGTCTCTGTGCGATCGGATGACTTTTGGTACACATAATACAGAAAAGCACTGAAGGACATCCAGGCAAAGAAATAAATCAGTTGGAGCTCTGATCCAATGAGGAAAGCTCTCAGGAGGAAACATCTGCTGGAAAACCTTCAGAGCTACACCATGGTGAGGTGGTGCTCACTCATAAAGGTGTCTCTAATTAAACACCTTCTGCATGTTCTTTGTGGTGTCAAACATCTGAGCCACAATTATACAAAAATGCATGAACACACTGCACAAGATTACCTTGCTTTTCCAGTTGGATGGCAAGAGAGTTGCTCAGGGACCTGACTGGTTTATTACTCCACACATTAAATACCATGAAATTATGAGGGGAAAACACTGACCGTTCTGCCAACAACAGCAGGAAATTAGTTTCAGAGATTATTTTGCCTTAAACAAAGACAGTGCATTTATAATCTACTTTATGTTTTATAAGTTTGAGAATATGTGGAATAAAAAAGAGAGAATGATTTATACTATTAATGTAGCTTAAAATGTCTCAAATGCTTCATATTCAATGTTAGCAATAGAGGAACTATCCTGCTGAATGCTAGATGCATTTTAAGAAGTGCCCTCCATCAACTCAAAATGTTCTTCAGCTGCTAAATGCTCTAAAGATTGTGACTGGAATTTGAATTCAGTTGCTATACTGATCTTGCTGTATAAAAGACTTTCAATATTATTTCATATTCATTATGAACATAACTAAAAGATGCTGAGAGGAAACTGAGGGTCTTAAAAGCTTATAAGGTAGTTCTGCATTAATTTACTCACTGGATGATGTTCTTTCTTCAGGTTTGGTATGGCATGAAGGCGAGTTAATGATAACAACAATGAACTATCCCTAAAAAAGCTTTTTCTTACAAGTCATGCTTGCTGGTAAGGTCCTCAATCTACTGGCACATCCATTATCACTGACATGTCACTCTGTTTAGCCACCTCACTGTGTGATTTAGTTGCCAATACATAATTGACAGTGATATAAGGTCAAGGCAGCAGAGAAACACGTTGATATCCAAATAAGCTGCCATATTATGCCAGTTTCTGTTCACACTCACTCAGAGTTCCTGGCACGTCGTCACTGGCTTTTTGTTAATGTTTTTCTTCAGTGGACGGCCATCTCTGCACCAGAACAGAGAAAAAGAGCAAGCACGGTCGATCAGTGTTAATTATGCCCAAGTAACAAGGAACGACTTTTGTTTTCTTCTCAGAGAGAAATCAATGAAGGTCAATCAATTTCCGTTCGCTTGGGTTTTGTACATTTTAGCATGTTCTCACAAACACATCAAATTTATCTATAAGAGAACTATACATCTATCTTTAACAGTAGAAGACAGCATATTTTTGTGTAACATCTATGACAGAATGACATAGAAAACACTGGATATACACACTCTAGCCATGTAAATTCTTTCAGTTAGTATCGCTTTACTGATATTTCTTCAGCACTTCCCTTATGCCATAAGGATATGAATATTTCACTTTTCATCATTCAATGACCCGCCTGATCCGTTTCGTGTTTATTGTTATATATTGTTTACTGTCAACTCGTTTTGAACTGCCAGCTTTATTTTCAGTTGACTGATACATTGTCTTATTGTTTCCAACAGAGAAAAATAAGGCAGTAAAATGGTAAACACTGGCCATTTTAAACAGGGTTTCCCCAGGACTCGCACGAGAGCTCTTAATGAGGTTTGTCAGAATGACCTATTAAATCCTTCCATCACCCGTTGCGTCTTCCCTTCTCTCTCTCTCTTTCTCCTCGTATCCCTGTCTGGGAGCAGTAAATAGAATTTGTCTTTGTGATCTAGAGAGAAATTAAATGTGCTTTGCCTCTCCTCTGTGAGCCTGACGCTCAGCATAAATAACAGGCCTCTTTCTCAATGGCTGCCGAGACATCATAACTCCATTATGGTCCGCTCGGAGCTGCATGACATGCCATCTTATAAACCATGCAAGCTGAAAGAGGAAACTATTACAGGACAAGTATAGACACACTCATGTGTATTTATGATAAGCGCGGAGGCAGAAGCAAAAAAGAATTGAAGTAGGTTTGATGTGATTCTAAAGTTCACTCGAGGGCTGAAATGTGAGTCATATTAATTACATGATATGCTGATTAATTAAATTAATCGCAATTAATCACATCATCAACATTTGCTGGGAAAATTTTGCCCCCAAATTAAAATCATTCAAAGACACTTCTGATAACTGACATCACAAAAAGACACTTTAGGTATATATATATATATATATATATATATATATATATATATATATATATATATATATATATATATATATATATATATATATATATATATATATATATTTATGTATTTAGAATTATAAAGAATATATGGAATTGAAACAACATGCATTTTATATATATATATATATATATATATATATATATATATATATATATATATATATATATATATATATATATATATATATATATATATGCATGTTGTTTCAATTCCATATATTTAACATAATTCTATATCACTGGCATACAGTCCACAGCAATCCATTTCCAAAATCCAATTCAACGAATTTGACATTTTGGTTACACTTTACAATAAGGTCCCATAACTTAACATTATTAAGAGTTACAGACATTTTAAAGACAGACAGTATGCCCATTGATGCTTATTTTTTTAGCATCTTATCTCATAGCACATTTTTAGACACATAAAAGGGGGTCAGAGAGCCTGACATTCTGTTGCACTCTATCTGTCACGCTTCATGTACAATGAAGATGAAGATGGTTAGAAATAGACAAAATTAAGTAGATAGTTATTAAACAAAAGTCAATTAGCTCCCAAACAGCGTGTATCGAACATAACACGAACAATTCTGGATCATGGGTGTATTCCAGAATGGAAGGCTAACTTACTGTCACAAATACCTTGTACTCTCGGTTGATTAACCCGAACCTTGCTTACTCGAGGTATGCTGGTTCCAAAAATGCGTCAGTGAGTGAGTTCAGACAATTCAGAGTATGTTCCTGGTTAAAACACAAGACATTCTCAACAGAACGACGAACCGATGATTCACCATGGAAACAGATGCTAAGAAAGAGCGCACCATTCTACTTCCTTCTTCTTTTGTTTAATGGGACCACAAAACAAAGACTTGGTTTCCTTTGGGGAAGCAACCTCGGATTGCAGGCTAGGAAAAATTGGTTGCTGGTACCCTAGACTACATTTAAATGGCGATAGGCCCGTGGCAGATACAGGTAACGAGTTGTGAGCTTACTCTACCCATGAGAGTTGCTGGCTCCAGGAGGAAAGTTTCTGAGCCACCTGACATCGTAACACCCTCTCTAAGACCTGGTTGACTCTCTCGGCTTGGCTGTTACTCTGGGGATGGAAACCCGATGACAGACTAACAATCACTCCCAGTAACCGATAAAACTCCTTCCAAAATTTGGTAGTAAATTGGGATCCCCTGTCAGAAACCATGTCCATTGGGAGGCCATGAATATGAAAGATGTGATCATCGTTATCCCTTCTAAGGACGTGCAGACCCTCGATTCGACCTCCCATGTGAGTGAGGAGACAAAGAGTCTCTCAGGTAAAATGCACTCGAGAGTGGACGGATGCTCGTAACGATCAAAAATACAAGATAACCTGTTGAGTTTGATGTTCATCGACCCCGGATGATATGAGAGGGTAAAATCAAAATGACTGAAACCGAACCTGCCTGGAGTTTATTTGTTTGGCGGGCCTGATGTATTCTAGGTTCTTGTGATTGGTCCAGACAATAAAAGGTACCCCTGACCCTTTTAACCAGTGATGCCCCTCCTCCAATGCTAACTTGACTGCCAACAACTCTCGGTTACCAATATCATAATTGCGTTCGGTAGTGGATGAGCAATGAGAAAAAAATGTGCATGTTTGCACCTCTGATACATCCACCTCCTCAATGAACTGACGTGACGGATCAGGGGCTACAAGAATGGGAGCTGAAACGAAGCAGGTCTTGAGGTCGGAAAACGCAGCCTCTGCCGCATTACACCACCTGAACGTAATCCCGATGGAGGTCATGGCAGTCAGAGCAGCGGCTAGTAGGCTGAAATTGCAAATAAAACGCAGATAAAAATTTGACAAAAAGTCCATTCTCGAGCAACCTCTGGAGCGCTTGTCTGATGTGTCAAACATGTTCCTGGAGAGAGGAAGAAAATATAAAAATGTCATCCAGGTAGACATACGTATATGAACTGATCGACCATCTCTCAACACATCATTGACAAGTGCTTGGAAAACGGCGGCAAGTTGGACAGGACAAAAGGCAAGACCAAGTATTCAAAGTTCCCCCTTGGGAGTATTAAACACCGTTTTCCACTCATTCCAATCCCTTATGTGGACCAAATAATAAGCATTGTGCAGATCTAATTTCTTGAAAAGAGATGCTCCTTGCAACTGTTCAAAGGCTGAAGACATCAGCGGTAAAGGATAAGTATTCTTCACCGTGATGTTGTTCAGCCCTCGATAGTCAATGCGCGGTCGCATAGAACCATCCGTCTTGCCTACAGAAAAAAAACCTGCGCCAGCAGGTGACGAGGAAGAACGAATGAGCCGAGCTGCCAAAGAATCAGAAATATATTTCTCGATGACCTCCCTTACTGGATTAGAAAGTGAATATAACTTGCCTTTACATGGCAATAACTCTATTGCACAGTCATAGGGACGATGCAGAAGAAGGGAAGCAGCCCCGGACTTACTGAATACTTCCTTCAGGTCGAGGTAGTCCTCCGGCACGTTTGACAGGTTCATCGGCTCCTCCTGCAACACAGAACTAAACAAGTGGCATGACACTGGTTACTCCATTCTGAAAACTCTCCAACTCTGGCCCCAAATGATCCTGGGTCTGTGCTTCACCAGCCAAGGATGACCCAGTACGATGAGCACAAGAGGAAACTTGGAAATAAAAAAGGAAGTCTGTTCAGTATGATTACCGGACGTGATGAGTGTCAGGGAGCTCATAGAGTGCGTGATAGCCGGTAACTGCGTGAATGGAGATGGTTTGGTGGAGTGGAACCATGGGAAAAAGCAGATGAATGGCCAATGAATAATCCAGAAGGTTACCCTCCGCTTCCGAATCCACCATGGCCTGACAGCTGTGAAAACCCATTGCCCATTGCAGTCTTACTGGGAGGAGAGTGGCTGACGAAGGTTTCTTCATAGTTATTCCACCCTACAGTAACCTTATCTAGTAGGGCTGTGCTCAGAATATCGATACAACGATACATCATCATGAACTCCTGACAATGCGCGTATCAATACAGCAGCTCCCGTATCGATACTGTGTGATTTTGAACATAACCAATTCTCACATTGTCAAGTTTATGAATGAACAGAACACTGCTGCGCCTCCCATCAAATAAATCGCAATAATCTTTGTGCTTTGTTACTACTGATATGAAACAAAGTCTCAGATTTCAAATGACGTCCATTTTATTATGAAATCTATAAACATAAATACTGCTTTGGCGCGAGATTATAGCCAAAATAATCAGTTTGAATCGAGCCATTCCAAGCTTCTTCTTTTCTTTTTTTTTTTGTGACAATTTATGTATTTTATTTAACTCATTTTTTTAATGACAAAAACTAAATAGTTTCATCACTAGATGAATGACAGGGCAGTTTACGGGTACAGGATGCATGTTACTAAAGCGACAGAGCTGTCCGTTAAAGATGACAAAGTAGTACTCAAAGGTATGTACTTTTTTTTTTTTTTTTACATAAAGAGTACTTACTTTTAGGTTGTAGTAATTGAGCTGCAGCATTAGGGTCCATTACCATGGTGACTTGTAGATTGTCTTGTGTTAACCGTTAACATACTCTGGATTGGCTGAACTTACTCCTGGGCACATTTTTGGAATCAGCATACCTTGAACAAGCAAGGTCTGGGTTAATCAACTGAGAGTTCTGTATGAAACAAACGAAACAAAAATTCTCAATGCTGAATTTCAAGAGTGAACATCTATAGAAGCTATAGTGTAAATACACAACTTGGAGGGATTCATACCTAAAAGTTGGAGTAATATGAATTTTCCATCGCTTTGAAACGTCTGCCTATTTTCTACCTTGTGTTGAAAGGGTGACATTGCTCTGACTCTCCTGTCTTCTATTTCAAGCTGGCTTTGGTGATCATACATCAAGAGAGAACACCATCTGGAAATGTGTCCACACTGTTTTAGGGCTCGATCCCCTCTGAAACCAATTCTGACTTTGTTTTCTCCCCCTCTAGTCTTCCACCCATCATAGCAACATGCAGCATCCTATCAAGTGCCTCCCAAGTGAAAAAGGCCAAATAAGAAAGCAGGCACCTAGGGGAGAGGAACATCTGTGTGCGGTTGCTCATGCCTGTTTCTCATTCATGCTTTATGCCTTGTCTGGTAAGCCCAGACAGCAGGTGCATCTCTCAGAAAGGCAGCCCTGACAGATAAGCTTTAGCTGCTGAAGCGTGCCACCTGATTTTCTCCAGTCAAATCAGAAGAAGATGATGTGATGGAATTACAGGACCTCCATTCCGCATTCATACTATAACAACATGCACAGCAAGAGCAAGAGGTCTGCAGTATTGCAATTTTAAAGCAAACATGCGATTTAAAAGGAAAATGTCTTATATGCTGAAATGTGATTTAAATAGTTTGTGTACATTCAGATGCAGGCTTATCTAAAATAGTTGATACCAATTAAAATTTTTTAATTATAATTTCCATCCTGAAGATGGGAGTAATGATGCTTGAAATTCAATCAAATCCCAAACAATACTGAATTTTCATTTTTGGAAATCATTCTTCAAAACCAATCAGATTTAAACTGTACATTTTTTACATAATGCTTTCAATATGCATCATATGTCATATCATATGCATTAATCGTGGGAGGGCTGTGGGCATGTCATCTGAGGTTGAGACTAGTTTGTTATTATCAATTAAACCAGATAACACGTCATTTTCATATGATGCCGCTAAATACATCTGTTTCCAACAAGAGAAACTCATGATGGTGTCATTATGGCCATTACCCGGAAAAGCACTAATAATATGCTGTGATGGCCTGGTGTTTGTCATTATGAAATGCCCACTTAGCAATGTGCCATCTGTGGCAGAGGGCAACAGCTAAATGTCAGCCGTATGCATGTCAGTTTGTTTGTGCCTAGAGATGCTGGCATGATACCAGTGCCTTTTGCCATTAAACAACCTCAGTCGCTGACACGCCAAGAAAAAGATCTATCAAGCCCCTGTCATTGTTCTGTCATCTAAGAGCATGAAGTGACAGCTAGCGCAATGCTCTTGACAAATAGGGATTGATTTACATCATGAAAAATAAATGGTTTCAAATGCTTTATATTAAGGATAATATATATGGACAGTTTGCTTTTTTATTTTGCTAAAAGTATCAAAGATCAGTAACACTTTACAATAAGCTACTGTTAGTTAAAGCTAGTTAATGCATTAACTAATATAAAATAATAATGCATAAAGGATTTATTCAACTTTGTTAGCATTAAAACTACTTCTAACATTCTATTCAGGCTTTCCCAAGCCAACATCATTTGTACACAATCTTTACTCATATAAAAATACAACTGTTCAATGTTAGCTCAGATCCATTAAATAAATAATAACAACTTAACAAAGACATAACAAATAAAAGCATTTTTTCATTATTCTGAAAACAAACTTTCCATTTTTAAATTATCAAAGCTTACCCTTTTACCTGGGGGGAATTCCAGAATTTCCATACCTGGGTATGTTTAAGGGAAAGTAAGCGGATAACCTCTTAATTAATATATTATATTAATATAACCAAATTGGTTGTAAAGTTACAGTTATATAATATACAATATTATATATTAATACTAAAGTGCTATAATAACAAGGTAATGTTTAAATGTTCATTCAATTCAAATATATTTATTTTCATCTCACACATGGATCTGCATTCCATTAATTAGCATCAAACAAACAATATAATTCTTATTTTTAGTGAATAAAGATTACTTATTAAATAAAGGCACTGAAAAAAATATTGCACAACCACCAAATAGGTGGCGATGAGCACTAAGTAGGTTATGTAAATCGCCATTAAACAAAAGAAGAAGAAGGAAGTGGAATGGTGCGCTCTTTCTTAGCATCTTTTTCTATGGTGAATTAATGTGCCTATCATATGCACACGGAAAACGGCGTACCATATGCACGCCAAAACTTATTTTGGCGTATACATTCTACGAGATTGCACACTCGTACTATTTATACGCATTGTCATGAGATCGTGTTGGAATGTCTTGTGTGTTTACCAGGAACATAGACTTGATCTGCGTTGTGTCATAGCTGGGGGCATGGCATGGGGGGAAACAGTCCATTCCCCCACACTGGAAATGCATGGAGTTAACCCAGTATAGCCTATATAGAATCACTTTTTCTTCTTGACAGAGCAAGATTCATAGATAAACTGAGCTGTATTGGTTCGGATTGTCCGTGCAGTATCTGTGACTGGAAAAACGACCCAATGCAATGGCCAGAGGTGTAATTTTCTCGTCAAAATGCGCCCTGCTCCAGCAAATATTACTTGCCAATTCATAAATGACCCATGCAGTCTTTCAAAGAAGACGTTAATTCAGTGTTCCTGAATTTAATGGATTTAGAGTATGTATTACGGGCTTTGGGAATTGACTAATGGCTCCGTCTGTTATTCAGCAGTATAAAACTTCAGATTTAACTTACTAGAGGTGCAAAAGACCACACGCCAACTTCTCGGCATTGCACCAAGCAAAATCAATCTTATCAATACAAAAAGTAAGGATAAAGCATCTAACATGGTCTATGCGCATTCATTGGAATGGATTGTTTTCCCCCACGACATAAACGGATATGACGTTTTTGTTGGCCTTCCCAGTAATGCCGACCAAGGCTATACTCTGTGTTGTCTAAACGTACTCACGGATTTGTTTTTGGAACCAGCATACCGCGAATAAGCAAGGTTTTGGTTAATCAGCAGAGAGTTCAAAGTAGGCATTTATGTGACGGTAGTTAACCTTGCTTTTTGGAATACCCCCCTGGTATCATTAATTAATTAACAACAATAAATTATATGCTTAGAATTTTGTCAACATGTATTATTTATTCATAATTTAAATATAGAATAACTATTAAAATATTAAACAACAATAATAATAATTTTAATAATATTAATAATAAAAAATGCGTATGTTGAATATGTATCTTTATTTTCACATAAAAGTCATGGTTAATTTTGCAACAGCAAAAAAAAAAAAACTCTCTGACTTGATGTCATCATCATACTATTTTATAAACATCCTCCCATGCTTCTCTTGGAAATGTACTTTTGATTAGTTCAAAGGTAGTGAACTTGGCTCTGTGCATTCTTAGTGATTCAGTATTATGTATGATATGAGAGCATGAAGAGCATCTAATGTTGAGCTTCAAGACAATGATTTCTGCATGTGCTCTTTCCCCTATTCACATGCAAGTGGAGTATGACAGAAAATGACATGTTGCCTAGCAACCTGACATTTGATGAGACACAGTTCTCTTCTGTGAAACTGGAAGTGGTCAATTTTGATTCTCAGAACATAACTTCAAAAAGAAAAAAGAGATGTGAGACGATCAGAGCAGTACATTAGTGGTGCAAGGCACAGCAGGTCAGTGTTTACCAAATGCTGTTTTATTAAATGCACTGTATTTTGTTTAGTGTTAGGGGCGGGACTACCTTGTTTGTGGAATAAAACGATAAGTTAGGGGAGCCTGTATAGAGACACTGAAAGTCATTATTTGCACAATGCCATTTGGTGCCTATTGGTGCGCCTATTTGTGTAGATACTGCACCCTGTACTTCTTCTTTTTCATCATCTTATTATTATTAAGAACAAATTTAGGGCATTCCTTTCTTCAACCAAATTTTCTGTAATGTATACACTTAAAAATAAAGGTTCTTAAATGGTTCTTTGGTGGGGTGTATGGTTCCATGAAGTTCATTTAATATCCAAAGAACCTTTCCATTGCACAAAAGGTTCTTTGTAGCGAAGAAAGGTTCTTTAGACTATAAAATGGTTAGCAGAAAATAAAAACTTTTTTCAAAACAGTTCTCCAGCAAACCAAAAATGGTTCTTTTATGGCATTACTGTGAAACCCCCTTTTTGGTTCTTCCTGGCACCTTTATTTTTAAGGCTGTATTATATTGTAAATAGTTCGGAGAAATCCATTATTTGGTTTTGCATGGCAAATTACATGGATCAGATTTGCATGCTGAAACCTTCATGAATAAGGAAAAGGCATGAACATTTTAAAAATACCTGTCTGCCATTTTCATTTCTGACATAGAAATAACTGTTCTTAGTCAGTAACTTTCCTTTATAAATGCAAATACTCTTTTGTTGGGGACAACAGTTTAGAACCCAAGACCAGATGTGAAGAATGAAGACCAAGTGATAGAAATGTGTTTAATTAAAGAAACGTTTTACTGATTTGCGGTTTCATCAGCAGAAGCCAGCTTCAGGTCTGACGAGAAGTTCGTAGGCCATCCTCTGCATACAGTCAATTTCCAAACACAATATTATATTTCAATTATACTCTTTTCAAGGTCTGGTCGTTGCTGCAGGTTGAATGATTCTTATTGGCTAAGAGAAAATAGATAATCATAGTACATTTCACACATCAGACTTCAGAGAATATATAAAAAGAGCAATAAACAATCAAACAAACAAACAGTTGTTCTATTGATTAATTAACATCATAAACTATTACAAATCATTGAATTCATTTGAATATGTAGGAGGATAAATATTGATTAAGACCATGATTATAAATCACTCGTTAGGATATATATGTATATTGAAGCAGCAGTGGATTTCAGAATCCACCCTCTTCACCTTTATACACAAATGTGAAATACTTTGAAATCTTTTAAATTCAAATTTAGTCCAGAATGGTAAAAAACAAGTTAATGATCAATTAATTGTATTGTCATTTCTTTCCCTACGGAGGGGAACTAAAAAAGCATGTCTTTGTAGCACCATATAGTGTAAAACAAACATCTTACAAGACAACATATAGCACACTTGAACAAAGACAAATCTGGTAATAATGTAATATAAATCCAATAACGATAGTGATAAACATAGTGCATTAGACATCAATAGGTAAAAAAATAGCATTGTTCTGGTATTAATTAAAGTGTAATTGTATGTATGCAAGTATCGCAGTGGATCCATGTTGTTCATAGACAGTAGGTATAACAATAAGCATTATACTTATTTTTAAGTTTTTGCACACTTTTTTTTTTAAAGATCATTTCACATACGGAATTAGGTAAAATATACTTTATTATTTAAATAATATTAACAAAGAAAAAAGGTAAGTTTAACTTGGCCAGTTAAAGCTTGTTGAGTAATTTTTAAAGTACACTTTACTACATTTAATATAACACTGAATTAAGCCATGTTTTTGTGTATGCTTTACTTGGAATATCTATGTAATGATACATCTAATGACTCATCATTTGTATAAATAAACATTTATATTTTTTTATAAAATCGCTCTCTAAATGTTTGGGGACATTTTGACCCCAAACACCCAGAGTGTAAACTGGAAATGAACAACATCGGAGGATAAAGCCTTCTCAGGAAGTGTAGCCGTTGTTAGCTCCTTTCACCAAGCAAGTGGTGTTCTAGTTCCAGGAGTAATCATTTGTTATGTGAACCCAGGAACTTGAAGCTTCCAACTATTTCCACTGCCGCTCCGTTGATGTGCATTGGAGGGTAAATCACAGGAGATTTCTGAAGTCCTGAAATTCTTTCGCCTTGCTGACATTAAGGGACAGATTGTTGTCTGTGCACCACAGCTCTTCTACCTCCTCTCTGTACGCTGTCTCGTTGTTATGTCCGATGAGGCCCACCACTGTTATGTTGTCAGCGAACTTGATGATATGATTGTTCCGATGCTGAGCAATACAGTCATGGGTGAGTAGTGTGAACAGTAATGGGCTGAGAAAGCCCACAGCCCTGAGGAACTCTGGTGTTCAGAGTGAGAGAGTGTGATGTATTCTCATGGATCCTTACTACCGGAGTTTGGTTAGTCAGGAAGTCCAAAACCCAGAAAGTGTGCCACAGAGTGATGGTCATTAAAGCAAATTATTGGTAATATGTTTGGTACAGGAATGAAGGTGGATGTTGAGACAAGCTGGATCCACAGACTGCTAGCGATGTTAAAGTCTGTCAGATGGTTCGAGTGTTTTTTCAAAACCCTTCCTTTATCTGTTCTTCTTGGGATGAAAGTCTTCAAAATAGAAATAGACCTTAAATTATAGATGCTTCTTCTAAGCCGCATATTTCCATATGTCAAATCTTTTAAAGGGGTGGTTGATTAAGTTACAACACTCAAAGTTCAAAGCAAAGGAAGATTTTTTTATTTTTAAGGATTACAACAAACGGCTAGAAGGGACTACACAAGCTTCCTCCCGGATTAGTCAACGCTAACCCTGAAATTTACATAAACCCCTCCCCCAGGAACACGCAAAGGGGGTAAGGTTATCATGACAGAATATGCAAATCAATGACTTGAAGGTCGTTAACTCCATATCAGCTACATAAATTGATCAACTAACCATTCAGAAACATCCCGTTGCATTCTGTGTTCTCCATCAAATGTCTCCATCATTGTCCGACTCCAGTTTGAACATAAAAGGCTGAACAGTTTCATTGCCTGTCTACATGAGGTTATAAGAGCTGCTAACTGGAGTTCTTGAAGCTCCGCCCCATGAGCAGCAGCTTATTTGCATTTAAATGGACACACACAAACGGCACGTTTTTGCTCACCCTCAAAAAGTGACAATTTTAACATGCTTTAAAAAAAAAGGATATGAGGGGTATTTTGAGCCTTAAGACTTATTTCACATCTTGTAAAGAGGAGCGATCAACCCCCCCTTTTATTAATGTTGGTGGAGGAAAACCCTGGTTTGATAAAACATCTGCTTGCGGTCAGTAAAACGATAAATACAATGTAAGAAAACAAGTTTACTGACAGCCATTCCATTGCAAATTCCATAATTAAAATTTTTTCCATAATTAAAAATTGATGTAATCGACCGTGTGCAGGACACCTCTAAATGTACAGAGAGAGAAAAAAGTGGATTTTTGTGAATTGATCATCTACTGAAGTCTCTGGAACTGCTCTAATGGAGAAGCAAGTACAGTGCTGGCCTGCTCTCATGTCAGAGAAGTGATGATTTCAAGCCAGCTGATTGGAAGACTAAGAGGCAATCAGAGGTCTTTTTCCTTCGATCAGCGGTCATTTCTCCTCAAGCCATGTTGCTCTGCTGGCTGTCACTTTCTGTCTCGGAGGCAACATTAAAGGCCTTTAAATCAATAACCGCTCAAGGTGGATTTGTAAATCTTGGGTTACAGCCAAAGATATAAAGACCCGTCATTGCAAAAAATAAAAAAATAAAAAAAAACTGCCCATTGCTTTGTTTGTTCAGAAAGAATCATTTTAAAACGATAAAACAGAATGGCCAATTTAGCTAAAATATTGACATCACAATTTTCATGAGTAACTCTCCATGAAAAATTTGTTAGAAAAACATTTGAGTTTTCAATGCACAATCCAGTCTTAGTTTGCCTGAGGCAGAAGACACTTTAAGTTTATCCTCCCTGAAAGCCTGCTGGTCCACTTCACCCAGCTGTATGTCTTAAGCATAACTAGGATTTGTTCAGGAAGTATGTGTATTAATTCACAGGGTTTTGCCTTCTCAAGTAGAAGCTCTTTTTGTTCGCTTCTAGAGGAGTAAATTAATTTAAATAACTGCCAAAAAAGCTTATGTGTAAGGCATTGCATAATAAAAGATTAACTGTGCTGCTGAGAATGCACTTTATGATGATGTGCATATGTAATGCGCAGATGCTACACTAAAGGCCATTCAGAGTAATGTTTCTTCCCATGTAACTGCATAACCCCCGAATCCTTGAAATCTTTACCATAAACTACAAATATGAATAATAACAGCTGAGAGGCATGCACGCCTGCCCCGTTCACAATACGAAACAAAGTGAAAAGTCAGATTTCTCTTCCTTTCTTGCCCACTTGTTCCCGGTGGCACACTTAACATTTAGAGGTGGAGAGGGAAGTGGAGAGAAGGAAGAAAGGAAAAATCTTGCCTTGAGGTGATCTGTGAAAATAACAAAAAGTTACCAACTAAAGAGTCAGGTTGTTTCTTCACATTTCTCCTTCTGTCACGCATCTCCCTGCCTTTGGATCTTCATCCCACATCTGCCTGAAACATCAGTGAGTGTTGGGTAAGCCTGCAGGCAGAGAAACGCTGTTCATTAAACAAAGCTATTGCATGCCCACTCACTGACACTTGTCGTCACGCATCTCCAGATTTCTCAGCGGCATAATGAACATGCATGCAGTTGGGTCTGTTCCACCTGAGAGGAAGGGAACGTGTGTGTGTGTGATCATGTATGTACTGAAGCATATGTGTGTATCTCTGGAGATCTTGTCTGTAGGATTTGAATGTCAGTGAAAAGATTTGCTTCTGTTTCTTGTACTTGTGTGTGTCTGCAAGAACAAACATTGTTATGCTTTATAACTAATTGATTGTTCGTCAAATAACTGATATAATTATGTTTTGTGATTTATTTAATAATAAGCACTGTAAATATAAAATGTGTGTACACAAGCAGTATGCATAAAGTCCTATGTAAAGATTAATGTTCAGAAAAAAAAGAAAAAAAAAACATTGGCACAATTCTCTGAAATGAAAAGCTCTATAATAGGAAAACGGGTTTTAACAATCACTATGTCATTTTGCAACACAGTCTCACTCCCAACTCGTCACATATTGCCGCTTGGTCAGGACCCCTCGGCGTCACTTTTTAACGCACAGGGTACCTTAAGCGTCATTTTTCGACGCGTTCAGGGCACTCCACTGATTCCAATGAGAAGCCAAGGCGTCATATACAGGCGTGTTGGGCGTGAATGTTATCATCGTGATGAAATTATTTATTGGGTTATAATTTTTCCATTATGACATGTTGGAGTGTGATTCTCAATGTAATAAGCCAGCACACTTTTATTTAAATTTATTTATTTTTATTTACGCTATTCAGACACGTTTTAAACAGCCCAACCCAACCACACTAAACCTGCCCATTTGCGTATTATATGATATAAAACACAGAATATAAGACAACAGACACACTTTATTGAAAAAGTCCTGCTATTGCAACTGTTCCGAGGCCAAACGATTGATTTGTGTGAAGAAAAGACCCAAAAGCAATCACCGTCTCCACGGTACCTCGGCGTCACGATATGGGAAATGGGAACTCCATTGCTTTCAATGGGAAACCTTTGGCGTCAACAGAAGGCGCAAATTATATCGGTATGAAATCGCGCTGAAGAAGTGAAGTCTCATTCAGAACGCATCGCGATGTTTGGCATCAGTTCACGTGTCGTGCCACATGTGGGTGAGTAGTCAAATATTATGTCCTAAAGTATTATCGATCAGATTATTTTCAGTCACTGCATTATATCTGTCATCTCCACTGAGGATTTGAATTTCTTTGCTTTCTAAATCAACACATCTTGCTAATAGGGTAATTGCACACTGTCACGTGACATGCTATAGATCTTTAAACAGTTGTTCATATTTAATAATAACTACCAGTGTAGTTTCAACGTGGAATTTGTAGTAGAAGCACAATAAAAACAACACTTGCCACATATTTACCACAGTAACCTTAGTTTTAATGTGATAGGTGCAGTAAAAGGACAGCAACCTCAAATCTTACCATGCTTTTACCACAGTAACCTTAGTTTTAATGTGATGTTTGTTGTAAATAGACAGTAACCACAACAATTACCATACTTTAAATGCATTTTATGTAAATCCAAATATTTTAATGTAAATAGTACTTTTCCTGTATATAATGCAATATATTATATATTATGACTTTTTCTCTCTTTCTTTTTACCTGAAAAGACCAAAGGGCCTTCGGACTCAGTCAGCCCATTCTTGTTTGTGGAGAAGTAACGGAAAAGACCAAAAGCTGCAACAGCAAATATTTGCAAGGGTATGTATGTGTTGGTTTGAACCCTTTATCAAACATATTATTCAGCATTTGTTGTTACTTAAACTATTCTTACAAATCCATGACTCAATCAGTAAGAACATATTCTCAAAGTCTCAATAATTCACAAGATTTAACAAGTAGTCAAATTCATATGATACTTGTCCATATTTGTATATACTCGTACATAATCCTGCAGCTTTTACTATGACTCCTGCCATTGGCTACTGCCTCAATTCCTGTACATATGTATTGTTGTGCCCTTTCTTGGAAAGTAGTCAGATGTCCCACACTGTCAGAAAGTTTATATTAAGTCCATTGTATTCTTTAAAATGATTTCAAAATGGGCTCTGTCTGTTCATGTAATGTTACATGTCTCTTCACACCTCATAACCTACCGCTGTTTGCAAGAGTGAAAATTCTCACATGACATCAGATATTCGATTATTTTGTCATACTCAGATCAGTTGCACTGTTGATAACGTTAACAAAAAATCAAATGAATTATCAACATTTTTAAACACATTCATATGATCTAGCTTGCTATTAAAGATATACTTTTAATAATGGGAATGCACACATATTAGTGAACTTATTACATAAATGTATTTAACATTTAATTATGCAACGCTTTTTACAGAAAGAAATCCTGCAGTTATGTATAAACTGACAACTTGCATGCAATGTAATTAAATGTCTTTTCTTTCTGTCTTGCAGGATTACTTGCAGATTACTTTTACTTTTATTTTTGTATTTTTTTTTTTAGATCTCTATAATATCAAATTCATCAGCACTTTTAGAGTCAACCCTCACATGAGCTACTAGTGAGTTGCAGCGATCTTGCCGTAATCAGCCCTTCACAGGTAAAGTTTCTAGAATATTTTTAGTATATCAGTATTTAATCAAATGCTCTCCTGAATCATATGGTAAATTAACTTTATTGTAACTGTCTTAATTTTTATGTTTCAAAAACAAAAATGCAGTATTTGCACATAGAGTAAGTGAGACTTTCTTGTTTTACAGCAGAGAAGAAAGACCAGACCTTATATCGAAGCAAGCTAATCGAATAAGTCCTTTGTTTTGGGTGAGGAAGGAACATGGCCATCTTGTGCTTGAAGAAGACAGAAAAGTGTGCTAGTCCACTGGTATGTCTTGTATTGAAGCAATGCTGTAACATGTAGTTAAGAATTTGATGTTTGATCTCTAAAAAGAACTATTCATTTCAGCAGCGATCATTCTTTCTATTCTGATAAAATACACACCATTATTCATGTCTAAATCTTTTATAATAACTCCTAAAATGAGCAAATGAGGTTCTGTTTCTTGGATTTATCTAACATTAGAAAAAAATAATAATAATTTCTTCCCTTTTTGATACAATTATTATTACAATTACTGCCTTTTAGCATAAAGGCTGAAACACTTTTGGCCTTCAGTTCTTATCACCATTTGTTTGTCTTAGATAAAAGCAGACATGTAGTTGTTATAAACTCCAGCTATTTCTCTATTGTTTTGTAGACCATGGATGGTTCTGGGTAGCTTTGGAAGATAATGAGTTGTGGCATATATTAGGAATCAAATAGTAAATGTTCTTTGAATTATGTGAAATATCTGGTTAGTTCTTTGGCTTGAAACAAGACTTTATACTCCACTGAATAAAACACATTTTATTTGTGTTTTAAGATGGATAGCAAGAGAAGGCACAAACTTCAGAAGATTCTACAGGAAAAAGACTAATGTGCTGCCAAGGAGGAATACAAGAGGCAAAAACTCCACTCTCTGAGAACTCTGCATGGCCATGGGTGCTTCATAAGCATGGTAAGTCTGGTGCCTCGGCATATTTCTTAATTCTTACCATGGCATTTGTATTGCAGTATTTTAACAATTGTTACATTGTTAAGGCTATCACAAGTGATGCTCTTGAAAGTGACTAAAGAAATCTAGCATCAATTATAAAAGCTCAGAAGAGAAGAGACCATGCCTTTCTAAAAGATATGCTGTTTAAAATGTTTCTGTCGATAAAGGGTAAAATAGTTTTTGTCCAGTACTTGGCTAATATTATGTGCTGCAATATTATATATATAATGCTTCAATGTGTATATTATATAATGTACTGACTGCTGCTTGGTAAATTTAAATTAGAATTGGGGAGGTGAAGAGTTTACCTCCAAGCCTAATCGAGCACACCTGAAAATTTTAACCAAAGTCTTCAGGTTTACTTATAGACAGTTATAGACAGGTGGGTTTGAGGTTGGAGCTAAATATGCAGGACAGTGGATGCTGAGGGCCAGAGTCAACTACTACTGCTTAAATCATGCAGAACATAGGCTAACCTGACTGTACATTAAACTTAATTTGAATTGTGTTTTGTTTTACTTTTAGACCAGGACTGGAGAACGCCTGACACGGAATGTTCTTCTTCCTCTGGATGAAAAAGCTACACAACATCAGTGACCACATCATCTGTTCATCAATACTGTAGGGTACAAATGGGCAAAGAGGTTTAGAAGAAGAAGAACATGATGGACCATGAACCGGAAAGAGCCAGAAACCAGTCTAGCTGTGATAATGAATCATTATTTTCCAACACAATATCAAATCTGTTTTCTGTATCACTGGATGGGATTATGTGGCACTCGTTTGTGTGGCTTCAGCAGCTGTGAATGGATTAATATGATGTTAATGTATTTTTGAAGACGCATTTTTATTTATCTTGAATCTCATTTGACTTTATGCTACTTTATCAACTGTATACTGTATCCTCCAATAAAGTGTTGAGTGATAAAGTATGGTGAATATTGTGTATGGTGTTTGGTACAGTAAATACACATTTTACAAGTTTATTTAGGTGATCTGATTATTTTACTTGAGACGTAAACATTTTTTGTCTGGTTATATTATATTTAGTACAATAATGCACCAAAAAGTTTGATATACTTTTAGTTTTCAGTAAAATAAAGAGAAGGATTACAAACACTTCAAACTTAACTGAAAATGATCCATATTGATAATTCTGGTACATCTACTACTGCAATAAAAATTAAAGAAAGCACATTACCGATTTCAGGAACATGGAGACAGGGTGAAGATGAAATGTCTCTTGTTATTTTACTTAACGGTGCATTGACCTATATTTAATAGTAATAGTGAAGTGTAAATACATAAATAGTTTTTGTTTACACTGGAAACTGGATAATGGCAAGTTTTTGCAGGTTCATCCATTATATTTATTGGTGTCTATCCATAAAACGAAATAAATATTCATAATTTTTATTTTACAACATCTCTTTCAAATATTTCTGTATTTCATCAGATGGTCTCACAATACCCATCAAGAACTAATGCAAGCATGATGTTAGAATAGAAAAGACAAAATACTCTGATATTTAAATGTGACTCAAAATTTGTTGTCCATGATGAGGAGAATAGATTTGTGTAAGTTGTTCTGCCCTTCCACCTCCAGGGACCCAGTAGTGGCCCCTGGAAGAGCAAAACAAAACTTATTTCAAATGGCTGTATCTCAAAGTCTGGTTAGCGTATCACAGAGAAAATAGGCAGGACAAATGCTTATGCTATGTTTACTAAATAATGTTTGGCACAGTTTTCAGACATATATGGAAAGCTGGCATAAAGGTTTTCTCAAAATGCTCACAGTAAAATATTAAATTTTTCGCCTGCCCCTCATAATGTCATAAAGGTTTGCACAATGCACATATTTAGATATCCAGTTGTCCATTAAAAATGTAATTTACTTAACATTTATTGTTTCATTATTAAACGTTTTAAACTACAGTACCCATATATCTTTGTCATTGTATCAATGCAATGGTAAATATGGCGCTGTAGTTCATTGAAGTGTGCAGCAATGCTTAGGGTTAGGGTTGTGTTCTCGGTAAAGGAGTAATTTCTCACAACATACCGACACTTTATAGCTTACTTAACGTATATCAAACATAATATTAACACCAATACATACTTTATAACATGAAACGCCGTTTTATATGGGTTAAAAGATAGTCCAATCACACCGAGTCCTACGATAAAGTCACAGCCAATGACAATCCAGCTGAACAGAGGCGTCACACTTACCTGTCCATTTATGGTAAATTGATGACAGATCTCATCCGGTTCCAACTGAAGGATCCCTTAAATATTTAATATTTAGGCTGCTAAATATTTATTTATTCTAATTAAATAATAAAACTAACATTTTAAAACAAAAGACTCATGTGTGTGGTTAAACTGATGCATAAATATATTTGAAAGAGAAACCTCTTTTTCTATGCAATGGCCTAGCTACAAGCTACAACAGCACTGGTAGTTTTGCAGCTTTTGTAACATTTATAGTGTGTGTTTATGTTGTATATATATTTAGGTATGTATATAAATATAGGTATACATTTTAAACTTCTTTATGCCACCCTTGACCATCTGAACTATTGGAATTAAAATAAATGTAACAAAAGCATTAAGAATGCACACAATTTTGTAAGCATATTCCAATATTTAATGTCAAACATTTCAAAGACATGCACACCAGTATAAAGATCAATCCCCTCTCACTCTCTCTCTCTCTCTCTCTCTCTCTCTCTCTCTCTCTCTCTCTCTCTCTCACACACACACACACACACACACACACAACACACACACACACACACACACACACACACACACACACACACACACACACACACACACACACACACACACACACACACACACACACACACACACACACACACACACACACACATAACTTTTAAAAATATTACCATGATGAAGTACAAACCAAGAGATGAGGTGCAATTTTGTTATCTGAAAATATATTTATTCCCATTAAAAAATAAATAGGCAAAAACTGAAGAACATTTTACATTCTCAACTTTAATACTATATATTTGTGATTATTGTAACTAAATGAAAGTCCAATTAAATTATTATAAATGTCAACCATTTTTAGTAAGAAAATGCTTCAATATAATACATTCATGTAACAGTTACATTAAAAAGTTAGTGATAATGATACCATAGATGTAGTTATTAATGATACCATGGAGGTAGATATGGTGGACATTTATTATAGTGACCACTGTATTGAAAGGTTTAATGAATAAATATTGATTTCAAAAGGTATTCACTCTCACTATCTTCATTTGTTCGAACAAACAACAAATGCAGAAATATACATTGGACTATAGCATCATGAAGTCGCTGCATGACTAGAACTAGTGGATGGCAATAGATATGTCCTTCACTAAAACTCCTGATGAGAACTAATGTTTTTTTTGATAAAGGCATAGGCAGACATCAAGTACAGTTTATGAATATTGGTTCTGCATAAATTGAAGAGATCATAAGACTCCACAGACTCCACATGAAGACATTGAGAAACTGTGTCAGAACAAAGGGTGCACTTCACTGGACATATCCTATGCATACCAACAACACCCAAAAACACTTGTGAAGTGGACACCACCAGGAGGACGCAGGAGACAGGGAAGACCAAGGAAGACATGAGACAGATGTTTCACGAAGACCTGAATGCCGGTGTTCAATGAGAAGATGTGAAGAACGTGGCCACAGATCGAATATGTTGGAGGACCCATGTTGCCTGATGTGCCCAGGGCAGGACATGATGATGATGTTGTCAGTTTATACATAACTGCAGGATTTCTTTCTGTAAAAAGCGTTGCATAATTAAATGTTAAATACATTTATGTAATAAGTTCACTAATATGTGTGCATTCCCATTATTAAAAGTATATATTTAATAGCAAGCTAGATCATATGAATGTGTTTAAAAATGTTGATAATTCATTTGATTTTTGTTGGCGTTATCAACAGTGCAACTGATCTGAGTATGACAAAATAATCGAAAATCTGATGTCATGTGAGAATTTTCACTCTTGCAAACAGCGGTAGGTTATGAGGTGTGAAGAGACATGTAACATTACATGAACAGACAGAGCCCAATTTGAAATCATTTTAAAGAATACAATGGACTTAATATAAACTTTCTGACAGTGTGTGGGACATCTGACTACTTTCCAAGAAAGGGCACAACAATACATATGTACAGGAATTGAGGCAGTAGCCAATGGCAGGAGTCATAGTAAAAGCTGCAGGATTATATGCAGTATATACAAATATGGACAAGTGTCATATGAATTTGACTACTTGTTAAATCTTGTGAATTATTGAGACTTTGAGAATATGTTCTTACTGATTGAGCCATGGGATTTGTAAGAATAAGTTTAAGTAACAACAAATGCTGAATAATATGTTTGATAAAGGGTTCAAACCAACACATACATACCCTTGCAAATATTTGCTGTTGCAGCTTTTGGTCTTTTCCGTTACTTCTCCACAAACAAGAATGGGCTGACTGAGTCCGGAAGGCCCTTTTGGTCTTTTCAGGTAAAAAAAGAAAGAGAGAAAAAGTCAGTCATAATATATAATATATTGCATTATATACAGGAAAAAGTTCTATTTACATTAAAATATTTGGATTTACATAAAATGCATTTAAAGCATGGTAATTGTTGTGGTTACTGTCTATTTACAACAAACATCACATTAAAACTAAGGTTACTGTGGTAAAAGTGTGGCAAGTGTTGTTTTTATTGTGCTTCTACTACAAATTCCACGTTGAAACTACACTGGTAGTTATTATTAAATATGAACAACTGTTTAAAGGTCTATAGCATGTCACGTGACAGTGTGCAATTACCCTATTAGCAAGATGTGTTGATTTAGAAAGCAAAGAAATTCAAATCCTCAGTGGAGATGACAGATATAATGCAGTGACTGAAAATAATCTGATCGATAGCGAATACTTTAGGACATAATATTTGACTACTCACCCACATGTGCGCATGTACCGTGAACTGATGCCAAACATCGCGATGCGTTCTGAATGAGACTTCACTTCTTCAGCGCGATTTCATACCCGATATAATTTGCGTCTTCTCTTGGCGCCAAAGGTTTCCATTAAAAGCAATGGAGTTCCCATTTCGTCCATATCGTGACGCCGAGGGGTACCGTGGAGACGGTGATTGCTTTTGGGTCTTTTCTTCACACAAATCAATCGTTTGGCCTCGGAACAGTTGCAATAGCAGGACTTTTCAATAAAGTGTGTCTGTTGTCTGTTATATTCTGTGTTTTATATCATATAATACGCAAATGGGCAGGTTTAGTGTGGGGTGGGGTTGGGTTGGGCTGTTTAAAACGTGTCTGAATAGCGTAAATAAAAATAAATAAATTTAAATAAAAGTGTGCTGGCTTATTACATTGAGAATCACACTCCAACATGTCATAATGGAAAAATTATAACCCAATAAATAATTTCATCACGATGATAACATTCACGTGCCCAACACGTCTGTATATGACGCCCTTGGCTTCTCATTGGAATCAGTGGAGTGCCCCTGAACGTCGAAAAATGGCGGCAAGGGTACCCTGTGCGTTAAAAAGTGACGCCGAGGGGTCCTGACCAAGCGGCAATATGTGACGAGTTGGGAGTGAGACTGTGTTGCATTTTGGCCATTTAACTAATGGTGTTTTACTGAGTTCATTGCAATTACTGTGCTGTTAATTCACTTCAATTCAGTACAACATGTCTTATAATGACATTATGCAAAACTAACATTCACTCTTAAGCAAATCCAAATTAACAAATTAAATCCGAATTTAAATTCTGTCATCATTAATTTGCCATCATGCCATTCAAAACCCAAAGCCAAAACAAGTTGCTTGACTTTCTTCTGTGAAACACAAAGAAGATATAATTAATTTTTATTTTTAGATTTTTTTTGCCACATGATAAAGTTCATAAATGGTCCCAACATTCTTCAACATTCTTTATGTCCACAGAAAAAGAAAGTTATGCACTAAATACAAAGGTTAAAGATTTGATTCACATAAAACATACGGTTCTTCTTTTTAAAGCAATTCATATTTTTTATTAAACAAGGATGCATTGAATTCACCAAAAGTTAAACTTTTACATTGTTAGAAAAAAAATCTATTTCAAATAAATCCTGTTCTTTTAAACTTTTTTTTTTCATCAAAGAACCCTGAAAAAATATCCAATTGATGATTAATATTTCCACAAAAATATTAATCATCACTTTTTTTTAACACTGATTATAATAAGAAATGTTTCTTGGGCACCAAATCAGCATTTACCGAATTATCATGTGACAAAACTAGAGTAATGATCCTGAAAATTCCATCACAGGAATACATTATATTTTAAAAATAGAATACATAAAATAGTAAATGTGTTTTGATCAAATAAATGCAGGCTTGGTGAGCTTAAGCAGTTTTAAAATGTGTGTGTGTGTGTGTGTGTGTGTGTGCGTGTGTGTGTGTGTGTGTGTGTGTGTGTGTGTGTGTGTGTGTGTGTGTGTGTGTGTGTGTGTGTTATATATAATACACACACACACACACACACACACAAGTTCCTTTAGGTGTGTGTATATAAAATTTTATTTTTGTAAAATAAAATAAACTAATTAAATTAAATCATATAAAGAAAATTGTGACAGTGTGCTAAAAAATTCAAAGCAGTCCATTAAATATACAACATAAAAATTTTCACACAATTTAAATTCATGCATTTACTTTCTAAAAAGTACATTTTTTTCTAGTTGCAGAGACAAAAAAAAAGTTCCTTTAGGTGTGTGTTTAAGCAGAAGGTCAGACATCAGTGCAGGATTAACCCAGCTCTGATCTATGACATTTTCTCCTGTCCCTCGAAGGACAAGACTCTCCTGGAGGGCACCTGCCATTGAAAGAGGCTGATCCTCTATTGCCCTCTTCTTTAACCCTCTCCGGTCCCCAGCCAAAGTCACATGACAACAGGAACTGCCTCTAGTCATTTTGGCCCACATCCGTATTATTGGTTGTCACTATTGCAGTTCCTTCTTTTCTCACAAAAAAAAATAAAAAAATGTTGCTCATTTTGCTGGTTAACAACAAACAATTGAATAATCATATATTCACCATAAATCTGTAACCATGCATTTGGGATCCTCGGGTTGATTGGTAATACATTTTATTTATGAAAATAAATTTAAAAAAGTGTCATACTGTACACTGATTTGGGAGCAGTCTATCAGTGTAAGAAATATGGATCTGAAACTGTAAGCTACATATTCATAAAATTGCCTGTTTTTTTTTTATTTTATTTTTTTTTATGCTGAGATCACAGCAACACATAAAAAAAACAGATGGTCATTCTGACCCGATAATTCAGATAATGTTGTTGAAATTTAAGATTACATTCTGTTGCTGTTAATAGTAAACATCTCAACGTTCATCATCTACTAGCGTGTGCATAAAAGCATTGACACTTTCTGAGGCAGCATGTAGTGCTCCAAGTGAGGCAGTTTACAACATGAATGATACATGATCAAAATGCCAGAGAGTGTTTCTTCCCCTCCCTGCATCCATCTGTCAACACAAAGCAGCCCTGCAGGCCTCACAGGGAATACAGGTCTCTACTGTAAGTTAGGTATTATGGCTTTGGGTTTGCATCCTCCCTCTGTAGATACCTGCGGCTTTGGCAGAAAAAAAAAAAGTATTTTTTTTCTATATGCTTGTCTTTTTTGTTGTTGTTAACCAGGTGTCCGGCCATCGTGAAGCAATAGCTCAGAATCAATAACATTGCAGTGTGTGCACTCAAGCCAGATAAATGAACAACTCAACTTGTAGGATGGTGAGGAAGAGGTTGCAATGGTGAATTGCACAGCCATCAAAAATGTCCTAAAGTGCTAGAAGAATCTACAGGGGGTTTAGGACCATTTCATGCAATTTGCCTTGGAGTTTGGGATGTTCTGAAAACCTGTTGTGTGGAATCAAACGCGCTGTTGGAGACCAACACATCCTTCCTATCTGATTGCAGGTATTTCAAGCAATGCTGGAAAATTGAGACTGACCAGCATCAGTATGGGAGAAAGAATAGCTGTGGGACAAACAAGAGTGTCCTGCAGTCGATAAATAGTGACTGATGTAATGCTAAAGTGAACGCTTAAATGGTCCTAAACTTGCAGTCACGCGCATCATTTTTCCCCCATTTCTCCCATTCACTGTTTCAGGACCTTGGAGAGGTCTAATGATTCTACTGAGTTGACAGTTTATCTGTTTTCTATGCACCACTGTACAGTTAGATAACATGAACCTATGGCTGTCAATAGAATACAAATATTGATTAACGAATGAAAGATTATATAAAAAATATTTTTTATGAAAATACACACACAAAAAATAAATACATAATGTTTTTAAATTATATATCCATGGAAAAATCCAGACTAACTATGAGAAAACAAATAGTTATCATACATAATACTTACGGTAAGCAGGCTCATAGTTATTTTCCAGTTCATACTGCTGATTTATGCAACCGTTTATGGCTTAAGTGCTCTTCTGTACCTTCTGAACTGATTGCAAGCTCAAATTTACCAAGAAGCTTAAAGGCTGCTCCTGCCAAAACCAAAAGCGTAATGGCCATAATTTTACAAAAGTCAACTCAAACCCTGCGTAAAAGCAGGCTACAATTACCGGAGGGAAATAATTTGTGTATTGAGTTGTGCTTTGCATTCTCAGAAGGCGGATATCTCCCTGGAAACTCATGCAGCCACACTGCGCTTCGGGCTGCTCTCCTTCTTGCCACAAAATGGCTGCCTGGTGAGCCACTTCGGCACAAACATCAATTAGAGAAAGGTTAGCTTGCACAACTGCTGGCTTGCACCAAAGACAAGGACAAAAACATAGAGGGGGTGGATTTTCTTTCTCCCCTTCTTTGAATTTTGTATTTGTGGCTTTGTAAAGGTCACTTCATGCTTTTATATTTTGGAACATTGCCAGCTGTGCTCCATGGGCGGCCCAGGTGTGCTGCTGGAGTAAAAGACTCAGGATTTGATGACTGGAATTAAATTTAGAGTGGCTTGTATACACATGTATAATTACATCATCGCAGGCTTCCCTACGACTGGAAAGCTCTTATTCACATTTCTCATTCTGACTATTGTTGTGAGCTGAGGAAAGATATAGGACCTGCAGGTCAATTCTTTTCACAAATGCCCATGTTGTGACCAAAATTACAATAACAACCTTAGCACTTCACAATAT
This sequence comes from Gobiocypris rarus, assembly GCA_023029165.1. Classification (NCBI taxonomy): domain Eukaryota; kingdom Metazoa; phylum Chordata; class Actinopteri; order Cypriniformes; family Gobionidae; genus Gobiocypris; species Gobiocypris rarus. Next base: position 29,550,287 of record CM040910.1, read on the forward strand.
TTGTGAACATTTAATTTGCAGGTGGAAAGGGTTTTCAAACTTCCATCTAAAATATATGATGCTACATTATATTTTTTCATAAAGACCCATTTTATGATCCAATATTATGTGAACATTTTTAATAAAATATATTTTCTACCCACCATTAGAGTATGATTAGATGTAGAAACCTGAAGAGAAACATGAACATATTGCTTTCAATAGAATAAAATAATTGTAATTAATCTCATGATGACCTACCTGTGTTTATAAAGCAAAATTAAACCATAATTATTTTCAATTTAAACAAACACACACACACATGTTTGTTTTTGTGAAACGTGCATGGGGACATTCCATAGGCGTAATGCATTTTATATTGTACAAACCGTATTTTCTATCCCCCTACACTGCCCCTGCCCCTAAACCTACCCATCACAGGAGACTGTGCAGTTTACTTTCTGTGAAAAAAACCTCATCCTGTGTGATTTATAAGCATTTTGAAAAGTGGGGACATGGGGACATGTCCTCATATTTCACCTTCTTTTTGTAATACCTATGTCATGCCTCACAAATAAAGAATTTATAAAATAAAGACGAACATTTAAAAATTGGGGTCAGTAAGAATTTTTCAGAACATAAATGAATGCTTTTAATTAGCAAGGATGCATTCAATTGATCAAAAGTGACCATAAAAATATTTTTAATGCTACACAAATATTAAAAATAAATCAATAATAAATCAAATAAATAAAAACTTTCTATTCATCAAATTATCTTAATAATTGCATGGTTTCCACAAACATAATAAGCCATAATAGTAATAATCAATAGTTCACTAAATCAGCATATCTGAATGATTTCTGACAGATTCTTCTGTCAGTGGATGTAAAGAAACTGCACATTTAAAAAAACTTTGCAAAGCCTTTCTAAAGATCTAAGCACTACAAATGCATGGCTGAGTTTAATTTTAATGACGTGCCTGAGTGACTGAAAGATAAAGTTTTCATTAGTTTTTCACATTTCTTCACGGGATGTTTTGTGAATTATTCTCAACATGCTGCCGGTTTTTCTTAATATATTTTATTGAAAGATACAGCAGTGGTAAGATCAGAGGCAACGCAGGACGCCTACTACATTTATTTTTAATCTCATTGTGTCTGACTGGATATGATAAAGCGAAAGTTCCAAATCCATTGTCCTTAGTATCAAAAGTAGCATGAGCTCTTGTACATCAAAAGAATAGAACAAAGAATCTGTTTAGGCTACTGTCAGATTTTTCATGTTGCATCGTGCCGCATCCTATGGAAGCTTTTGTCCGCCACAGAATATCTCACAATTCTGACTTTATATCTCACAATTCTCACTTTATATCTCACAATTCTCACTTTATATCTCACAATTCTGACTTTATATCTCACAATTCTCACTTTATATCTCACAATTCTCACTTTTATATCTCACAATTCTCACTTTATATCTCACAATTCTCACTTTATATCTCACAATTCTCACTTTTATATCTCACAATTCTCACTTTATATCTCACAATTATCATGTTATCTCACAATTATCATGTTATCTCACAATTCTCACTTTATATCTCACAATTCTCACTTTATATCTCACAATTATCATGTTATCTCACAATTATCATGTTATCTCACAATTCTCACTTTATATCTCACAATTCTCATGTTAATTCACAATTCTCACTTTATATCTCACAATTCTCATGTTATCTCACAATTCTCACTTTATATCTCACAATTCTCACTTTATATCTCACAGTTCTCATGTTATCTCACAATTCTCACTTTATATCTCACAATTCTCATGTTATTTCACAATTCACACTTTATATCTCACAATGCTCATGTTATCTCACAATTCTCACTTTATATCTCACAATTCTCACTTTATATCTCACAATTCTCATGTTATTTCACAATTCTCACTTTATATCTCACAATTCTCACTTTATATCTCACAATTCTCATGTTATTTCACAATTCTCACTTTATATCTCACAATTATCATGTTATTTCACATTTCTCACTTTATATCTCACATTTCTCACTTTATATCTCACAATTCTCATGTTATTTCACAATTCTCACTTTATATCTCACAATTATCATGTTATCTCACAATTATCATGTTATCACACAATTATCACTTTATTTCTCACAATTCTCACTTTATATCTCACAATTCTCATGTTATCTCACAATTCTCACTTTATATCTCACAATTCCATGTTATTTCACAATTCTCACTTTATATTTCACAATTATCATGTTATATCACAATTCTCACTTTATATCTCACAATTCTCATGTTAATTCACAATTCTCACTTTATATCTCACAATTCTCATGTTATCTCACAATTCTCACTTTATATCTCACAATTCTCACTTTATATCTCACAATTCTCATGTTATCTCACAATTCTCACTTTATATCTCACAATTCTCATGTTATTTCACAATTCACACTTTATATCTCACAATGCTCATGTTATCTCACAATTCTCACTTTATATCTCACAATTCTCACTTTATATCTCACAATTCTCATGTTATTTCACAATTCTCACTTTATATCTCACAATTCTCACTTTATATCTCACAATTCTCATGTTATTTCACAATTCTCACTTTATAACTCACAAATCTCATGTTATCTCACAATTCTCACTTTATATCTCACAATTCTCATGTTATTTCACAATTCTCACTTTATATCTCACAATTATCATGTTATTTCACATTTCTCACTTTATATCTCACATTTCTCACTTTATATCTCACAATTCTCATGCTATTTCACAATTCTCACTTTATATCTCACAATTATCATGTTATCTCACAATTATCATGTTATCACACAATTATCACTTTATTTCTCACAATTCTCACTTTATATCTCACAATTCTCATGTTATCTCACAATTCTCACTTTATATCTCACAATTCCATGTTATTTCACAATTCTCACTTTATATTTCACAATTATCATGTTATTTCACAATTCTCACTTTATATCTCACAATTCTCATGTTATTTCACAATTCTCACTTTATATCTCACAATTCTCATGTTATCTCACAATTATCATTATATCACACAATTATCACTTTATTTCTCACAATTCTCACTTTATATCTCACAATTCTCACTTTATATCTCACAATTCTCACTTTATATCTCAAATTCTCACTTTATATCTCACAATTCTCACTTTATATCTCACAATATTCACTTTATATCTCACAATTCTCATTTATATCTCACAATTCTCACTTTTATATCTCACAATTCTCACTTTATATCTCACAATTCTCATGTTATCTCACAATTCTCACTTTATATCTCACAATTCTCACTTTATATCTCATAATTCTCACTTTATATCTCACAAGTTCTCATGTTATCTCACAATTCTCACTTTATATCTCACAATACTCACTTTATATCTCACAATTCTCACTTTATATCTCAAAATTCTCACTTTATATCTCACAATTCTCACTTTATCTCACAATTCTCACTTTATATCTCACAATTCTCACTTTATATCTCACAATTCCCACTTTATATCTCACAATACTCACTTTATATCTCACAATTCTCACTTTATATCTCACAATTCTCACTTTTATATCTCACAATTCTCACTTTATATCTCACAATTCTCATGTTATTTCACAATTCTCACTTTATATCTCACAATTCTCACTTTATATATCACAATTCTCATGTTATTTCACAATTCTCACTTTATAACTCACAAATCTCATGTTATCTCACAATTCTCATTATATCTCACAATTCTCACTTTATATCTCACAATTCTCATGTTATTTCACAATTCTCACTTTATATCTCACAATTATCATGTTATTTCACATTTCTCACTTTATATCTCACATTTCTCACTTTATATCTCACATTTCTCACTTTATATCTCACAATTCTCATGTTATTTCACAATTCTCACTTTATATCTCACAATTATCATGTTATCTCACAATTATCATGTTATCACACAATTATCACTTTATTTCTCAAATATCACTTTATATCTCACAATTCTCACTTTATATCTCACAATTCTCACTTTATATCTCAAAATTCTCACTTTATATCTCACAATTCTCACTTTATATCTCACAATATTCACTTTATATCTCACAATTCTCACTTTATATCTCACAATTCTCACTTTTATATCTCACAATTCTCACTTTATATCTCACAATTCTCATGTTATCTCACAATTCTCACTTTATATCTCACAATTCTCACTTTATATCTCACAATTCTCACTTTATATCTCACAGTTCTCATGTTATCTCACAATTCTCACTTTATATCTCACAATACTCACTTTATATCTCACAATTCTCACTTTATATCTCACAATTCTCACTTTATATCTCACAATTCTCACTTTATATCTCACAATTCTCACTTTATATCTCACAATTTTATATCTCACAATTCTCACTTTATATCTCACAATTCTCACTTTTATATCTCACAATTCTCACTTTATATCTCACAATTCTCATGTTATTTCACAATTCTCACTTTATATCTCACAATTCTCACTTTATATATCACAATTCTCATGTTATTTCACAATTCTCACTTTATAACTCACAAATCTCATGTTATCTCACAATTCTCACTTTATATCTCACAATTCTCACTTTATATCTCACAATTCTCATGTTATTTCACAATTCTCACTTTATATCTCACAATTATCATGTTATTTCACAATTTTCACTTTATATCTCACATTTCTCACTTTATATCTCACATTTCTCACTTTATATCTCACAATTCTCATGCTATTTCACAATTCTCACTTTATATCTCACAATTATCATGTTATCTCACAATTATCATGTTATCACAATTATCACTTTATTTCTCACAATTCTCACTTTATATCTAACAATTCTCATGTTATCTCACAATTCTCACTTTATATCTCACAATTCCCATGTTATTTCACAATTCTCACTTTATATCTCACAATTATCATGTTATTTCACAATTCTCACTTTATATCTCACAATTCTCACTTTATATCTCACAATTCATGTTATTTCACAATTCTCACTTTATATCTCACAATTCTCATGTTATCTCACAATTATCATGTTATCACACAATTATCACTTTATTTCTCACAATTCTCACTTTATATCTCACAATGCTCATGTTATCTCACAATTTCACTTTATATCTCACAATTATCACTTTATATCTCACAATTCTCACTTTATATCTCACAATTCTCACTTTATATCTCACAATTCTCACTTTATATCTCACAATTCTCACTTTATATCTCACAATTCTCACTTTATATCTCACAATTCTCACTTTATATCTCACAATTCTCACTTTATATCTCACAATTCTCACTTTATATCTCACAATTCTCACTTTATATCTCACAAGTCTCACTTTATATCTCACAGTTCTCATGTTATCTCACAATTCTCACTTTATATCTCACAATTCTCATGTTAGTTCACAATTCTCACTTTATATCTCACAATTCTCCCATGTTATTTCACAATTCTCACTTTATATTTCACAATTATCATGTTATATCACAATTCTCACTTTATATCTCACAATTCTCATGTTAATTCACAATTCTCACTTTATATCTCACAATTCTCATGTTATCTCACAATTCTCACTTTATATCTCACAATTCTCACTTTATTTCTCACAATTCTCATGTTATCTCACAATTCTCCTTTATATCTCACAATTCTCATGTTATTTCACAATTCACTTTATATCTCACAATTCTCATGTTATCTCACAATTCTCACTTTATATCTCACAATTCTCACTTTATATCTCACAATTCTCACTTTATATCTCACAATTCTCACTTTATATCTCACAATTCTCATGTTATTTCACAATTCTCACTTTATAACTCACAAATCTCATGTTATCTCACAATTCTCACTTTATATCTCACAATTCTCATTTATATCACAATTCTCACTTTATATCTCACAATTATCATGTTATTTCACATTTCTCACTTTATATCTCACATTTCTCACTTTATATCTCACAATTCTCATGCTATTTCACAATTCTCACTTTATATCTCACAATTATCATGTTATCTCACAATTATCATGTTATCACACAATTATCACTTTATTTCTCACAATTCTCACTTTATATCTCACAATTCTCATGTTATCTCACAATTCTCACTTTATATCTCACAATTCTCCATGTTATATTCACAATTCTCACTTTATATTTCACAATTATCATGTTATTTCACAATTCTCACTTTATATCTCACAATTCTCATGTTATTTCACAATTCTCACTTTATATCTCACAATTCTCATGTTATCTCACAATTATCATAATATCTCACAATTATCACTTTATTTCTCACAATTCTCACTTTATATCTCACAATTCTCACTTTATATCTCACAATTCTCACTTTATATCTCACAATTCTCACTTTATATCTCACAAATCTCACTTTATATCTCACAATAATCACTTTATATCTCACAATTCTCACTTTATATCTCACAATTCTCACTTGTATATCTCACAATTCTCACTTTATATCTCACAATTCTCATGTTATCTCACAATTCTCATTTATATCTCACAATTCTCACTTTATATCTCATAATTCTCACTTTATATCTCACAATTCTCATGTTATCTCACAATTCTCACTTTATATCTCACAATTACTCACTTTATATCTCACAATTCTCACTTTATATCTCAAAATTCTCACTTTATATCTCACAATTCTCACTTTATATCTCACAATTCTCACTTTATATCTCACAATTCTCACTTTATATCTCACAATTCTCACTTTATATCTCACAATTACTCACTTTATATCTCACAATTCTCACTTTATATCTCACAATTCTCACTTTTATATCTCACAATTCTCACTTTATATCTCACAATTCTCATGTTATTTCACAATTCTCACTTTATATCTCACAATTCTCACTTTATATATCACAGTTTTCATGTTATTTCACAATTCTCACTTTATAACTCTCACAAATCTCATGTTATCTCACAATTCTCACTTTATATCTCACAATTCTCACTTTATATCTCACAATTCTCATGTTATTTCACAATTCTCACTTTATATCTCACAATTATCATGTTATTTCACAATTCTCACTTTATATCTCACAATTTCTCACTTTATATCTCACAATTCTCACTTTATATCTCACAATTATCATGTTATCTCACAATTCTCACTTTATATCTCACAATTATCATGTTATCTCACAATTATCATGTTATCACACAATTATCACTTTATTTCTCACAATTATCACTTTATATCTCACAATTCTCACTTTATATCTCACAATTCTCACTTTATATCTCACAATTCTCACTTTATATCTCACAATTCTCACTTTATATCTCACAATATCTCACTTTATATCTCACAATTCTCACTTTATATCTCACAATTCTCACTTTTATATCTCACAATTCTCACTTTATATCTCACAATTCTCATGTTATCTCACAATTCTCACTTTATATCTCACAATTCTCACTTTATATCATACAATTCTCACTTTATATCTCACAGTTCTCATGTTATCTCACAATTCTCACTTTATATCTCACAATCTCACTTTATATCTCACAATTCTCACTTTATATCTCACAATTCTCACTTTATATCTCACAATTCTCACTTTATATCTCACAATTCTCACTTTATATCTCACAATTCTCACTTTATATCTCACAATTCTCACTTTATATCTCACAATTCTCACTTTATATCTCACAATTCTCACTTTATATCTCACAATTCTCACTTTTATATCTCACAATTCTCACTTTATATCTCACAATTCTCATGTTATTTCACAATTCTCACTTTATATCTCACAATTCTCACTTTATATATCACAGTTCTCATGTTATTTCACAATTCTCACTTTATATCTCACAAATCTCATGTTATCTCACAATTCTCATTATATCTCACAATTCTCACTTTATATCTCACAATTCTCATGTTATTTCACAATTCTCACTTTATATCTCACAATTCTCATGTTATTTCACAATTCTCACTTTATATCTCACATTTCTCACTTTATATCTCACAATTCTCACTTTATATCTCACAATTCTCATGCTATTTCACAATTCTCACTTTATATCTCACAATTATCATGTTATCTCACAATTATCATGTTATCACACAAAATTCTCACTTTATATCTCACAATTCTCACTTTATATCTAACAATTCTCATGTTATCTCACAATTCTCACTTTATATCTCACAATTCTCATGTTATTTCACAATTCTCACTTTATATCTCACAATTCTCATGTTATCTCACAATTCTCACTTTATATCTCACAATTCTCACTTTATATCTCACAATTCTCATGTTATTTCACAATTCTCACTTTATATCTCACAATTCTCATGTTATCTCACAATTATCATGTTATCACACAATTATCACTTTATTTCTCACAATTCTCACTTTATATCTCACAATGCTCATGTTATCTCACAATTTTCACTTTATATCTCACAATTATCACTTTATATCTCACAATTCTCACTTTATATCTCACAATTCTCACTTTATATCTCACAATTCTCACTTTATATCTCACAATTCTCACTTTATATCTCACAATTCTCACTTTATATCTCACAATTCTCACTTTATATCTCACAATTCTCACTTTATATCTCACAATTCTCACTTTATATCTCACAATTCTCACTTTATATCTCACAATTCTCACTTTATATCTCACAGTTCTCATGTTATCTCACAATTCTCACTTTATATCTCACAATTCTCACTTTATATCTCACAATTCTCATGTTATATCTCACAATTCTCACTTTATATCTCACAATTCTCACTTTATATCTCACAATTCTCACTTTATATCTCACAATTCTCACTTTATATCTCACAATTCTCACTTTATATCTCACAATACTCACTTTTATATCTCACAATTCTCACTTTATATCTCACAATTATCATGTTAATTCACAATTCTCACTTTATATCTCACAATTCTCACTTTATATCTCACAATTCTCACTTTATATCTCACAATTCTCACTTTATATCTCACAATTCTCACTTTATATCTCACAATTCTCACTTTATATCTCACAATTCTCACTTTATATCTCACAATTCTCACTTTATATCTCACAATTCTCACTTTATATCTCACAATTACTCACTTTATATCTCACAATTCTCACTTTATATCTCACAATTCTCACTTTATATCTCACAATTCTCACTTTATATCTCACAATTCTCATGTTATATTCACAATTCTCACTTTATATCTCACAATTCTCACTTTATATCTCACAATTCTCATGTTATTTCACAATTCTCACTTTATAACTCACAAATCTCATGTTATCTCACAATTCTCACTTTATATCTCACAATTCTCACTTTATATCTCACAATTCTCATGTTATATCTCACAATTCTCACTTTATATCTCACAATTATCATGTTATATCTCACAATTCTCACTTTATATCTCACAATTCTCACTTTATATCTCACAATTCTCACTTTATATCTCACAATTCTCATGTTATTTCACAATTCTCACTTTATATCTCACAATTATCATGTTATCTCACAATTATCATGTTATCACACAATTCTCACTTTATTTCACAATTCTCACTTTATATCTAACAATTCTCATGTTATCTCACAATTCTCACTTTATATCTCACAATTCTCCATGTTATTTCACAATTCTCACTTTATATCTCACAATTATCATGTTATTTCACAATTCTCACTTTATATCTCACAATTCTCACTTTATATCTCACAATTCTCATGTTATCTCACAATTCTCATGTTATCTCACAATTCTCACTTTATATCTCACAATTCTCACTTTATATCTCACAATGCTCATGTTATCTCACAATTCTCACTTTATATCTCACAATTCTCACTTTATATCTCACAATTCTCACTTTATATCTCACAATTCTCACTTTATATCTCACAATTCTCACTTTATATCTCACAATTCTCACTTTATATCTCACAATTCTCACTTTATATCTCACAATTCTCACTTTATATCTCACAATTCTCACTTTATATCTCACAAGTTCTCATGTTATCTCACAATTCTCACTTTATATCTCACAATTCTCACTTTATATCTCACAATTCTCACTTTATATCTCACAATTCTCACTTTATATCTCACAATTCTCACTTTATATCTCACAATTCTCACTTTATATCTCACAATTCTCATGTTATCTCACAATTCTCACTTTATATCTCACAATTCTCACTTTATATCTCACAATTCTCACTTTATATCTCACAATTCTCACTTTATATCTCACAATTCTCACTTTATATCTCACAATTCTCACTTTATATCTCACAATTCTCACTTTATATCTCACAATTCTCACTTTATATCTCACAATTCTCATGTTATCTCACAATTCTCACTTTATATCTCACAATTCTCACTTTATATCTCACAATTCTCACTTTATATCTCACAATTCTCACTTTATATCTCACAATTCTCACTTTATATCTCACAATTCTCACTTTATATCTCACAATTCTCACTTTATATCTCACAATTCTTACTTTATATCTCACAATTCTCACTTTATATCTCACATTCTCATGTTATCTCACAATTCTCACTTTATATCTCACAATTCTCACTTTATATCTCACAATTCTCATGTTAACTCACAATTCTCACTTTATATCTCACAATTCTCACTTTATATCTCACAATTATCACTTTATATCTCACAATACTCACTTTTATATCTCACAATTCTCACTTTATATCTCACAATTATCATGTTAATTCACAATTCTCACTTTATATCTCACAATTCTCACTTTATATCTCACAATTCTCACTTTATATCTCACAATTCTCACTTTATATCTCACAATTCTCACTTTATATCTCACAATTCTCACTTTATATCTCACAATTCTCACTTTATATCTCACAATTCTCACTTTATATCTCACAATTCTCACTTTATATCTCACAATTCTCACTTTATATCTCACAATTCTCACTTTTATCTCACAATTCTCACTTTATATCTCACAATTCTCACTTTATATCTCACAATTCTCACTTTATATCTCACAATTCTCACTTTATATCTCACAATTCTCACTTTATATCTCACAATTCTCACTTTATATCTCACAATTCTCACTTTATATCTCACAATTCTCACTTTATATCTCACAATTCTCATGTTATCTCACAATTCTCATGTTATCTCACAATTCTCACTTTATATCTCACAATTCATGTTATCTCACAATTCTCATGTTATCTCACAATTCACTTTATATCTCACAATTCTCATGTTATCTCACAATTTCACTTTATATCTCACAATGCTCATGTTATCTCACAATTCTCACTTTATATCTCACAATTCTCACTTTATATCTCACAATTCTCATGTTATTTCACAATTCTCACTTTTATAACTCACAAATCTCATGTTATCTCACAATTCTCACTTTATATCTCACAATTCTCACTTTATATCTCACAATTCTCATGTTATTTCACAATTCTCACTTTATATCTCACAATTCTCATGTTATATCTCACAATTCTCACTTTATATCTCACAATTCTCACTTTATATCTCACAATTCTCATGTTATCTCACAATTCTCACTTTATATCTCACAATTCTCACTTTATATCTCACAATTCTCACTTTATATCTCACAATTCTCACTTTATATCTCACAATTCTCACTTTATATCTCACAATTCTCATGTTATATCTCACAATTCTCACTTTATATCTCACAAATTCTCATGTTATCTCACAATTCTCACTTTATATCTCACAATTCTCATGTTAGTTCACAATTCTCACTTTATATCTCACAATTCTCATGTTATTTCACAATTCTCACTTTATATCTCACAATTCTCACTTTATATCTCACAATTATCATGTTATCACGCAATTATCACTTTATTTCTCACAATTCTCACTTTATATCTCACAATTCTCATGTTATCTCACAATTCTCACTTTATATCTCACAATTCTCATGTTATTTCACAATTCTCACTTTATATCTCACAATTCTCATGATTATATCTCACAATTCTCACTTTATATCTCACAATTCTCATATTATATCTCACAATTCTCACTTTATATCTCACAATTCTCATGTTATCTCACAATTCTCACTTTATATCTCACAATTCTCACTTTATATCTCACAATTCTCATGTTATTTCACAATTCTCACTTTATATCTCACAATTATCATGTTATTTCACAATTCTCACTTTATATCTCACAATTCTCACTTTATATCTAACAATTCTCATGTTATTTCACAATTCTCACTTTATATCTCACAATTCTCATGTTCTCACAATTCTCATGTTATCACGCAATTATCACTTTATTTCACAATTCTCACTTTATATCTCACAATTCTCATGTTATCTCACAATTCTCACTTTATATCTCACAATTCTCATGTTATATCTCACAATTCTCACTTTATATCTCACAATTCTCATGTTATATCTCACAATTCTCACTTTATATCTCACAATTCTCATGTTATATCTCACAATTCTCACTTTATATCTCACAATTCTCATGTTATCTCACAATTCTCACTTTATATCTCACAATTCTCACTTTATATCTCACAATTCTCATGTTATCTCACAATTCTCACTTTATATCTCACAATTCTCATGTTATATCTCACAATTCACTTTATATCTCACAATTCTCATGTTATCTCACAATTCTCACTTTATATCTCACAATTCTCACTTTATATCTCACAATTCTCATGTTATATCTCACAATTCTCACTTTATATCTCACAATTCTCACTTTATATCTCACAATTCTCACTTTATATCTCACAATTCTCACTTTATATCTCACAAATCTCATGTTATATCTCACAATTCTCACTTTATATCTCACAATTCTCATGTTAGTTCACAATTCTCACTTTATGTCTCACAATTCTCATGTTATTTCACAATTCTCACTTTATATCTCACAATTCTCACTTTATATCTCACAATTCTCATGTTATTTCACAATTCTCACTTTATATCTCACAATTATCATGTTATCTCACAATTCTCATGTTATCTCACAATTATCACTTTATTTCACAATTCTCACTTTATATCTCACAATTCTCACTTTATATCTCACAATTCTCATGTTATATCTCACAATTCTCATGTTATATCTCACAATTCTCACTTTATATCTCACAATTCTCATGTTATTTCACAATTCTCACTTTATATCTCACAATTCATGTTATTTCACAATTCTCACTTTATATCTCACAATTCTCATGTATATCTCACAATTCTCACTTTATATCTCACAATATCACTTTATATCTCACAATTCTCACTCTATATCTCACAATTCTCACTTTATATCTCACAATTCTCACTTTATATCTCACAATTCTCACTTTATATCTCACAATTCTCACTTTATATCTCACAATTCTCACTTTATATCTCACAATTCTCACTTTATATCTCACAATTCTCACTTTATATCTCACAATTCTCATGTTATCTCACAATTCTCACTTTATATCTCACAATTCTCACTTTATATCTCACAATTCTCACTTTATATCTCACAATTCTCATGTATATCTCACAATTCTCACTTTATATCTCACAATTCTCACTTTTATATCTCACAATTCTCACTTTATATCTCACAGTTCTCATGTTATCTCACAATTCTCACTTTATATCTCACAATTCTCACTTTATATCTCACAATTCTCCTTTATATCTCACAATTCTCACTTTATATCTCACAATTCTCTTTATATCTCACAATTCTCACTTTATATCTCACAATTCTCACTTTATATCTCACAATTCTCACTTTATATCTCACAATTCTCACTTTATATCTCACAATTCTCACTTTATATCTCACAATTCTCACTTTATATCTCACAATTCTCACTTTATATCTCACAATTCTCATGTTATTTCACAATTCTCACTTTATATCTCACAATTCTCACTTTATATCTCACAATTCTCATGTTATTTCACAATTCTCACTTTATAACTCACAAATTCTCATGTTATCTCACAATTCTCACTTTATATCTCACAATTCTCACTTTATATCTCTCACAATTCTCATGTTATTTCACAATTCTCACTTTATAACTCACAATTCTCATGTTATCTCACAATTCTCACTTTATATCTCACAATTCTCACTTTATATCTCACAATTCTCACTTTATATTCTCACAATTCTCACTTTATATCTCACAATTCTCATGTTATATCTCACAATTCTCACTTTATATCTCACAATTCTCACTTTATATCTCACAATTCTCACTTTATATCTCACAATTCTCATGTTATTTCACAATTCTCACTTTATATCTCACAATTCTCATGTTATCTCACAATTCTCACTTTATATCTCACAATTCTCACTTTATTTCTCACTCACTTTATATCTCACAATTCTCATTTATATCTCACAATTCTCACTTTATATCTCACAATTCTCATGTTATTTCACAATTCTCACTTTATATCTCACAATTCTCATGTTATTTCACAATTCTCACTTTATATCTCACAATTCTCACTTTATATCTCACAATTCTCATGTTATCTCACAATTCTCATGTATATCTCACAATTATCACTTTATATCTCACAATTCTCACTTTATATCTCACAATTCTCATGTTATCTCACAATTCTCACTTTATATCTCACAATTCTCACTTTATATCTCACAATTCTCACTTTATATCTCACAATTCTCACTTTATATCTCACAATTCTCACTTTATATCTCACAATTCTCACTTTATATCTCACAATTCTCACTTTATATCTCACAATTCTCACTTTATATCTCACAATTCTCACTTTATATCTCACAATTCTCATGTTATATCTCACAATTCTCACTTTATATCTCACAATTCTCACTTTATATCTCACAATTCTCATGTTATCTCACAATTCTCACTTTATATCTCACAATTCTCATGTTATATCTCACAATTCTCACTTTATATCTCACAATTATCATGTTATTTCACAATTCTCACTTTATATCTCACAATTCTCACTTTATATCTCACAATTCTCATGTTATCTCACAATTCTCATGTTATCTCACAATTCTCACTTTATATCTCACAATTCTCACTTTATATCTCACAATTCTCATGTTATCTCACAATTTTCACTTTATATCTCACAATTCTCACTTTATATCTCACAATTCTCACTTTATATCTCACAATTCTCACTTTATATCTCACAATTCTCACTTTATATCTCACAATTCTCACTTTATATCTCACAATTCTCACTTTATATCTCACAATTCTCACTTTATATCTCACAATTCTCACTTTATATCTCACAGTTCTCATGTTATCTCACAATTCTCACTTTATATCTCACAATTCTCACTTTATATCTCACAATTCTCACTTTATATCTCACAGTTCTCATGTTATCTCACAATTCTCACTTTATATCTCACAATTCTCACTTTATATCTCACAATTCTCATGTTAACTCACAATTCTCATATATCTCACAATTCTCACTTTATATCTCACAATTCTCACTTTATATCTCACAATTCTCACTTTATATCTCACAATTCTCACTTTATATCTCACAATTCTCATGTTATTTCACAATTCTCACTTTATATCTCACAATTCTCACTTTATATCTCACAATTCTCACTTTATATCTCACAATTCTCACTTTATATCTCACAATTCTCACTTTATATCTCACAATTCTCACTTTATATCTCACAATTCTCACTTTATATCTCACAATTCTCACTTTATATCTCACAATTCTCACTTTATATCTCACAATTCTCACTTTATATCTCACAATTCTCACTTTTATCTCACAATTCTCACTTTATATCTCACAATTCTCACTTTTATATCTCACAATTCTCACTTTATATCTCACAATTCTCACTTTATATCTCACAGTTCTCACTTTATATCTCACAATTCTCACTTTATATCTCACAATTCTCACTTTATATCTCACAATTCTCACTTTATATCTCACAATTCTCATGTTATCTCACAATTCTCATGTTATCTCACAATTCTCACTTTATATCTCACAATTCTCATGTTATCTCACAGTTCTCATGTTATCTCACAATTCTCACTTTATATCTCACAATTCTCATGTTAGTTCACAATTCTCACTTTATATCTCACAATTCATGTTATCTCACAATTCTCACTTTATATCTCACAATTCTCACTTTATATCTCACAATTCTCATGTTATTTCACAATTCTCACTTTATATCTCACAATTCTCATGTTATCTCACAATTCTCACTTTATATCTCACAATTCTCACTTTATATCTCACAATTCTCATGTTATATCTCACAATTCTCACTTTATATCTCACAATTCTCATGTTATTCTCACAATTCTCACTTTATATCTCACAATTCTCACTTTATATCTCACAATTCTCACTTATGTTATTTCACAATTCTCACTTTATATCTCACAATTCTCATATATCTCACAATTCTCACTTTATATCTCACAATTCTCACTTTATATCTCACAATTCTCACTTTATATCTCACAATTCTCATGTTATTTCACAATTCTCACTTTATAACTCACAAATCTCATGTTATCTCACAATTCTCACTTTATATCTCACAATTCTCATGTTATTTCACAATTCTCACTTTATATCTCACAATTCTCATGTTATTTCACAATTCTCACTTTATATCTCACAATTCTCACTTTATATCTCACAATTCTCATGTTATCACACAATTCTCACTTTATTTCTCAATTCTCACTTTATATCTCACAATTCTCATGTTATCTCACAATTCTCACTTTATATCTCACAATTCCATGTTATTTCACAATTCTCACTTTATATTTCACAATTCTCATGATTATATCTCACAATTCTCACTTTATATCTCACAATTCTCATGTTATTTCACAATTCTCACTTTATATCTCACAATTCTCATGTTATCTCACAATTCTCACTTTATATCTCACAATTCTCACTTTATATCTCACAATTCTCATGTTATTTCACAATTCTCACTTTATATCTCACAATTCTCATGTTATATCTCACAATTCTCACTTTATATCTCACAATTCTCACTTTATATCTCACAATTCTCATGTTATTTCACAATTCTCACTTTATATCTCACAATTCTCATGTTATCTCACAATTCTCATGTTATCACACAATTATCTCACTTTATTTCTAACAATTCTCACTTTATATCTCACAATTCTCATGTTATCTCACAATTCTCACTTTATATCTCACAATTCTCATGTTATTTCACAATTCTCACTTTATATCTCACAATTCTCATGTTATATCTCACAATTCTCACTTTATATCTCACAATTCTCATGTTAATCTCACAATTCTCACTTTATATCTCACAATTCTCATGTTATCTCACAATTCTCACTTTATATCTCACAATTCTCACTTTATATCTCACAATTCTCACTTTATCTCACAATTCTCACTTTATATCTCACAATTCTCATGTTATTTCACAATTTCACTTTATATCTCACAATTCTCATGTTATCTCACAATTCTCACTTTATATCTCACAATTCTCACTTTATATCTCACAATTCTCATGTTATTTCACAATTCTCACTTTATATCTCACAATTCTCACTTTATATCTCACAATTCTCATGTTATATCTCACAATTCTCACTTTATATCTCACAATTCTCACTTTATATCTCACAATTCTCATGTTATCTCACAATTCTCACTTTATATCTCACAATTCTCATGTTATATTCACAATTCTCACTTTATATCTCACAATTCTCACTTTATATCTCACAATTCTCACTTTATATCTCACAATTCTCACTTTATATCTCACAATTCTCACTTTATATCTCACAATTCTCACAATTCTCACTTTATATCTCACAATTCTCACTTTATATCTCACAATTCTCACTTTATATCTCACAATTCTCACTTTATATCTCACAATTCTCACTTTATATCTCACAATTCTCACTTTATATCTCACAATTCTCACTTTATATCTCACAATTCTCACTTTATATCTCACAATTCTCATGTTATATTCACAATTCTCACTTTATAACTCACAAATCTCATGTTATCTCACAATTCTCACTTTATATCTCACAATTCTCACTTTATATCTCACAATTCTCATGTTATATCTCACAATTCTCACTTTATATCTCACAATTCTCATGTTATTCTCACAATTCTCACTTTATATCTCACAATTCTCACTTTATATCTCACAATTCTCATGTTATATCTCACAATTCTCACTTTATATCTCACAATTCTCATTTATATCTCACAATTCTCATGTTATCTCACAATTATCACTTTATATCTCACAATTCTCACTTTATATCTAACACATTATCTCACAATTCTCACTTTATATCTCACAATTCTCATGTTATTTCACAATTCTCACTTTATATCTCACAATTCTCACTTTATATCTCACAATTCTCACTTTATATCTCACAATTCTCACTTTATATCTCACAATTCTCACTTTCTCACAATTCTCATGTTATTTCACAATTCTCACTTTATAATCTCACAATTCTCATGTTATCTCACAATTCTCATTATATCTCACAATTCTCACTTTATATCTCACAATTCTCATGTTATTTCACAATTCTCACTTTATATCTCACAATTATCATGTTATTTCACAATTCTCACTTTATATCTCACAATTCTCCTTTATATCTCACAATTCTCATGTTATATCTCACAATTCTCACTTTATATCTCACAATTCTCACATGTTATCTCACAATTATCATGTTATCTCACAATTATCACTTTATTTCTCACAATTCTCACTTTATATCTCACAATCTCATGTTATCTCACAATTCTCACTTTATATCTCACAATTCTCACTTTATATCTCACAATTCTCACTTTATATCTCACAATTCTCACTTTATATCTCACAATTCTCACTTTATATCTCACAATTCTCACTTTATATCTCACAATTCTCACTTTATATCTCACAATTCTCACTTTATATCTCACAATTCTCACTTTATATCTCACAATTCTCACTTTATATCTCACAATTCTCACTTTATATCTCACAATTCTCATGTTATCTCACAATTCTCACTTTATATCTCATAATTCTCACTTTATATCTCACAATTCTCACTTTATATCTCACAATTCTCACTTTATATCTCACAATTCTCACTTTATATCTCACAATTCTCACTTTATATCTCACAATTCTCACTTTATATCTCTCACAGTTCTCATGTTATCTCACAATTCTCACTTTATATCTCTCACAATTCTCACAATTCTCACTTTATATCTCACAATTCTCACTTTATATCTCACAATTCTCATTTATATCTCACAATTCTCATTTATATCTCACAATTCTCACTTTATATCTCACAATTCTCACTTGTTATCTCACAATTCTCACTTTATATCTCACAATTCTCACTTTATATCTAACAATTCTCATGTTATCTCACAATTCTCACTTTATATCTCACAATTCTCATGTTATATCTCACAATTCTCACTTTATATCTCACAATTCTCATGTTATATCTCACAATTCTCACTTTATATCTCACAATTCTCACTTTATATCTCACAATTCTCATGTTATATCTCACAATTCTCACTTTATATCTCACAATTCTCATTTATATCTCACAATTCTCATGTTATATCTCACAATTCTCACTTTATATCTCACAATTCTCACTTTATATCTCACAATTCTCATGTTATCTCACAATTCTCACTTTATATCTCACAATTCTCACTTTATATCTCACAATTCTCACTTTATATCTCACAATTCTCACTTTATATCTCACAATTCTCATTTATATCTCACAATTCTCACTTTATATCTCACAATTCTCATGTATATCTCACAATTCTCACTTTATATCTCACAATTCTCACTTTATATCTCACAATTCTCACTTTATATCTCACAATTCTCACTTTATATCTCACAATTCTCACTTTATATCTCACAATTCTCACTTTATATCTCACAATTCTCATGTTATCTCACAATTCTCACTTTATATCTCACAATTCTCACTTTATATCTCACAATTCTCACTTTATATCTCACAATTCTCACTTTATATCTCACAATTCTCACTTTATATCTCACAATTCTCACTTTATATCTCACAATTCTCACTTTATATCTCACAATTCTCACTTTATATCTCACAATTCTCACTTTATATCTCACAATTCTCACTTTATATCTCACAATTCTCACTTTATATCTCACAATTCTCACTTTATATCTCACAATTCTCATGTTATATCTCACAATTCTCACTTTATATCTCACAATTCTCACTTTATATCTCACAATTCTCACTTTATATCTCACAATTCTCACTTTATATCTCACAATTCTCACTTTATATCTCACAATTCTCACTTTATATCTCACAATTCTCACTTTATATCTCACAATTCTCACTTTATATCTCACAATTCTCACTTTATATCTCACAATTCTCACTTTATATCTCACAATTCTCACTTTATATCTCACAATTCTCACTTTATATCTCACAATTCTCACTTTATATCTCACAATTCTCACTTTATATCTCACAATTCTCACTTTATATCTCACAATTCTCATGTTATTTCACAATTCTCACTTTATATCTCACAATTCTCATGTTATTTCACAATTCTCACTTTATATCTCACAATTCTCATGTTATTTCACAATTCTCACTTTATATCTCACAATTCTCACTTTATATCTCACAATTCTCACTTTATATCTCACAGTTCTCACTTTGTATCTCACAATTCTACCTTTATATCTCACAATTCTCACTTTATATCTCACAATTCTCACTTTATATCTCACAATTCATGTTATTTCTAATTCTCACTTTATATCTCACAATTCTATATCTCACAATTCTCATTTATATCTCACAATTCTCAATTCATATCTCACAATTCTCACTTTATATCTCACAATTCTCACTTTATATCTCACAATTCTCACTTTATATCTCACAATTCTCACTTTATATCTCACAATTCTCACTTTATATCTCACAATTCTCACTTTATATCTCACAATTATCACCACTTTATATCTCACAATTCTCACTTTATATCTCACAATTCTCACACAATTCTCACTTTATATCTCACAATTCTCATGTTAGTTCACAATTCTCACTTTATATCTCACAATTCTCATGTTATCTCACAATTCTCACTTTATATCTCACAATTCTCACTTTATATCTCACAATTCTCACTTTATATCTCACAATTCTCACTTTATATCTCACAATTCTCACTTTATATCTCACAATTCTCATATATCTCACAATTCTCACTTTATATCTCACAATTCTCATGTTATCTCACAATTCTCACTTTATATCTCACAATTCTCACTTTATATCTCACAATTCTCTTTATATCTCACAATTCTCACTTTATATCTCACAATTCTCACTTTATATCTCACAATTCTCACTTTATATCTCACAATTCTCATGTTATCTCACAATTCTCACTTTATATCTCACAATTCTCACTTTATATCTCACAATTCTCACTTTATATCTCACAATTCTCACTTTATATCTCACAATTCTCCTTTATATCTCACAATTCTCACTTTATATCTCACAATTCTCACTTTATATCTCACAATTCTCACTTTATATCTCACAATTCTCACTTTATATCTCACAATTCTCACTTTATATCTCACAATTCTCACTTTATATCTCACAATTCTCACTTTATATCTCACAATTCTCACTTTATATCTCACAATTCTCTTTATATCTCACAATTCTCACTTTATATCTCACAATTCTCACTTTATATCTCACAATTCTCATGTTATCTCACAATTCTCACTTTATATCTCACAATTCTCACTTTATATCTCACAATTCTCACTTTATATCTCACAATTCTCACTTTATATCTCACAATTCTCACTTTATATCTCACAATTCTCACTTTATATCTCACAATTCTCACTTTATATCTCACAATTCTCACTTTATATCTCACAATTCTCACTTTATATCTCACAATTCTCACTTTATATCTCACAATTCTCACTTTATATCTCACAATTCTCACTTTATATCTCACAATTCTCATGTTATTTCACAATTCTCACTTTATATCTCACAATTCTCATTTATCTCACAATTCTCACTTTATATCTCACAATTCTCACTTTATATCTCACAATTCTCACTTTATATCTCACAATTCTCATGTTATATCTCACAATTCTCACTTTATATCTCACAATTCTCACTTTATATCTCACAATTCTCACTTTATATCTCACAATTCTCACTTTATATCTCACAATTCTCATGTTATTTCACAATTCTCACTTTATATCTCACAATTCTCACTTTATATCTCACAATTCTCACTTTATATCTCACAATTCTCACTTTATATCTCACAATTCTCACTTTATATCTCACAATTCTCACTTTATATCTCACAATTCTCACTTTTATATCTCACAATTCTCACTTTATATCTCACAATTCTCACTTTATATCTCACAATTCTCACTTTATATCTCACAATTCTCACTTTATATCTCACAATTCTCACTTTATATCTCACAATTCTCACTTTATATCTCACAGTTCTCATGTTATATCTCACAATTCTCACTTTATATCTCACAATTCTCACTTTATATCTCACAATTCTCACTTTATATCTCACAATTCTCATGTATATCTCACAATTCTCACTTTATATCTCACAATTCTCATGTTATATCTCACAATTCTCACTTTATATCTCACAATCTCATGTTATCTCACAATTCTCACTTTATATCTCACAATTCTCATTTATATCTCACAATTCTCACTTTATATCTCACAATTCTCATGTTATCTCACAATTCTCATTTATATCTCACAATTCTCACTTTATTCTCACAATTCTCACTTTATATCTCACAATTCTCACTTTATATCTCACAATACTCACTTTATATCTCACAATTCTCACTTTATATCTCACAATTCTCATGTTATCTCACAGTTCTCATGATATCTCACAATTCTCACTTTATATCTCACAATTCTCATTTATATCTCACAATTCTCACTTTATATCTCACAATTCTCATTTATATCTCACAATTCTCACTTTATATCTCACAATTCTCACTTTATATCTCACAATTCTCACTTTATATCTCACAATTCTCATTTATATCTCACAATTCTCACTTTATATCTCACAATTCTCACTTTATATCTCACAATTCTCACTTTATATCTCACAATTCTCACTTTATATCTCACAATTCTCACTTTATATCTCACAATTCTCACTTTATATCTCACAATTCTCACTTTATATCTCACAATTCTCACTTTATATCTCACAGTTCTCACTTTATATCTCACAATTCTCACTTTATATCTCACAATTCTCACTTTATATCTCACAATTCTCATGTTATATCTCACAATTCTCACTTTATATCTCACAATTCTCACTTTATATCTCACAATTCTCACTTTATATCTCACAATTCTCACTTTATATCTCACAATTCTCCTTTATATCTCACAATTCTCACTTTATATCTCACAATTCTCACTTTATATCTCACAATTCTCACTTTATATCTCACAATTCTCACTTTATATCTCACAATTCTCACTTTATATCTCACAATTCTCACTTTATATCTCACAATTCTCATTTATATCTCACAATTCTCACTTTATATCTCACAATTCTCATTATATCTCACAATTCTCACTTTATATCTCACAATTCTCACTTTATATCTCACAATTCTCACTTTATATCTCACAATTCTCACTTTATATCTCACAATTCTCACTTTATATCTCACAATTCTCACTTTATATCTCACAATTCTCACTTTATATCTCACAATTCTCACTTTATATCTCACAATTCTCACTTTATATCTCACAATTCTCCTTTATATCTCACAATTCTCATGTTATATCTCACAATTCTCACTTTATATCTCACATTCTCACTTTATATCTCACAATTCTCACTTTATATCTCACAATTCTCCTTTATATCTCACAATTCTCATGTATATCTCACAATTCTCACTTTATATCTCACAATTCTCACTTTATATCTCACAATTCTCATTTATATCTCACAATTCTCACTTTATATCTCACAATTCTCACTTTATATCTCACAATTCTCACTTTATATCTCACAATTCTCACTTTATATCTCACAATTCTCATGTTATATCTCACAATTCTCACTTTATATCTCACAATTCTCATGTTATATCTCACAATTCTCACTTTATATCTCACAATTCTCACTTTATATCTCACAATTCTCACTTTATATCTCACAATTCTCACTTTATATCTCACAATTCTCACTTTATATCTCACAATTCTCACTTTATATCTCACAATTCTCACTTTATATCTCACAATTCTCATTTATATCTCACAATTCTCACTTTATATCTCACAATTCTCACTTTATATCTCACAATTCTCACTTTATATCTCACAATTCTCACTTTATATCTCACAATTCTCACTTTATATCTCACAATTCTCACTTTATATCTCACAATTCTCACTTTATATCTCACAATTCTCATATATCTCACAATTCTCACTTTATATCTCACAATTCTCATTTTATATCTCACAATTCTCACTTTATATCTCACAATTCTCACTTTATATCTCACAATTCTCACTTTATATCTCACAATTCTCATGTATATCTCACAATTCTCACTTTATATCTCACAATTCTCATGTTATATCTCACAATTCTCACTTTATATCTCACAATTCTCATATATCTCTCACAATTCTCACTTTATATCTCACAATTCTCACTTTATATCTCACAATTCTCACTTTATATCTCACAATTCTCACTTTATATCTCACAATTCTCACTTTATATCTCACAATTCTCACTTTATATCTCACAATTCTCATGTTATATCTCACAATTCTCATGTTATATCTCACAATTCTCACTTTATATCTCACAATTCTCATGTTATCTCACAATTCTCACTTTATATCTCACAATTCTCACTTTATATCTCACAATTCTCACTTTATCTCTAATTCTCACTTTATATCTCACAATTCTCACTTTATATCTCACAATTCTCACTTTATATCTCACAATTCTCACTTTATATCTCACAATTCTCACTTTATATCTCACAATTCTCATGTTATCTCACAATTCTCACTTTATATCTCACAATTCTCATGTTATCTCACAATTCTCACTTTATATCTCACAATTCTCATGTTATCTCACAATTCTCACTTTATATCTCACAATTCTCACTTTATATCTCAATTCTCCTTTATATCTCACAATTCTCACTTTATATCTCACAATTCTCATTTATATCTCACAATTCTCACTTTATATCTCACAATTCTCACTTTATATCTCACAATTCTCATGTTATATCTCACAATTCTCACTTTATATCTCACAATTCTCATATCTCACAATTCTCACTTTATATCTCACAATTCTCACTTTATATCTCACAATTCTCACTTTATATCTCACAATTCTCACTTTATATCTCACAATTCTCACTTTATATCTCACAATTCTCACTTTATATCTCACAATTCTCACTTTATATCTCACAATTCTCACTTTATATCTCACAATTCTCATTTATATCTCACAATTCTCACTTTATATCTCACAATTCTCACTTTATATCTCACAAATTCTCACTTTATATCTCACAATTCTCACTTTATATCTCACAATTCTCACTTTATATCTCACAATTCTCACTTTATATCTCACATCACAATTCTCACTTTATATCTCACAATTCTCATTTATATCTCACAATTCTCACTTTATATCTCACAATTCTCACTTTATATCTCACAATTCTCACTTTATATCTCACAATTCTCATGTTATATCTCACAATTCTCACTTTATATCTCACAATTCTCACTTTATATCTCACAATTCTCACTTTTATATCTCACAATTCTCACTTTATATCTCACAATTCTCACTTTATCTCACAATTCTCACTTTATATCTCACAATTCTCACTTTATATCTCACAATTCTCACTTTATATCTCACAATTCTCACTTTATATCTCACAATTCTCACTTTATATCTCACAATTCTCCTTTATATCTCACAATTCTCATGTTATCTCACAATTCTCACTTTATATCTCACAATTCTCACTTTATATCTCACAATTCTCACTTTATATCTCACAATTCTCACTTTATATCTCACAATTCTCACTTTATATCTCACAATTCTCACTTTATATCTCACAATTCTCATGTTATCTCACAATTCTCACTTTATATCTCACAATTCTCACTTTATATCTCACAATTCTCATTTATATCTCACAATTCTCACTTTATATCTCACAATTCTCACTTTATATCTCACAATTCTCACTTTATATCTCACAATTCTCACTTTATATCTCACAATTCTCATGTTATCTCACAATTCTCCTTTATATCTCACAATTCTCATGTTATTTCTCACAATTCTCACTTTATATCTCACAATTCTCACTTTATATCTCACAATTCTCATATATCTCACAATTCTCACTTTATATCTCACAATTCTCACTTTATATCTCACAATTCTCACTTTATATCTCACAATTCTCACTTTATATCTCACAATTCTCACTTTATATCTCACAATTCTCATGTTATCTCACAATTCTCACTTTATATCTCACAATTCTCACTTTATATCTCACAATTCTCATGTTATATCTCACAATTCTCACTTTATATCTCACAATTCTCATTTATATCTCACAATTCTCACTTTATATCTCACAATTCTCACTTTATATCTCACAATTCTCACTTTATATCTCACAATTCTCACTTTATATCTCACAATTCTCACTTTATATCTCACAATTCTCACTTTATATCTCAATTCTCACTTTATATCTCACAATTCTCACTTTATATCTCACAATTCTCATATCTCACAATTCTCACTTTATATCTCACAATTCTCATGTTATCTCACAATTCTCACTTTATATCTCACAATTCTCATGTTATATCTCACAATTCTCACTTTATATCTCACAATTCTCATGTTATATCTCACAATTCTCACTTTATATCTCACAATTCTCATGTTATATCTCACAATTCTCACTTTATATCTCACAATTCTCATGTTATATCTCACAATTCTCACTTTATATCTCACAATTCTCACTTTATATCTCACAATTCTCACTTTATATCTCACAATTCTCACTTTATATCTCACAATTCTCACTTTATATCTCACAATTCTCACTTTATATCTCACAATTCTCACTTTATATCTCACAATTCTCATGTTATATCTCACAATTCTCACTTTATATCTCACAATTCTCACTTTATATCTCACAATTTCTCACTTTATATCTCACAATTCTCACTTTATATCTCACAATTCTCACTTTATATCTCACAATTCTCACTTTATATCTCACAATTCTCACTTTATATCTCACAATTCTCACTTTATATCTCACAATTCTCACTTTATATCTCACAATTCTCACTTTATATCTCACAATTCTCACTTTATATCTCACAATTCTCTTTATATCTCACAATTCTCACTTTATATCTCACAATTCTCACTTTATATCTCACAAGTTCTCACTTTATATCTCACAAGTTCTCACTTTATATCTCACAATTCTCACTTTATATCTCACAATTCTCACTTTATATCTCACAATTCTCATGTTATCTCACAATTCTCACTTTATATCTCACAATTCTCACTTTATATCTCACAATTCTCATGTATATCTCACAATTCTCACTTTATATCTCACAATTCTCATGTTATATCTCACAATTCTCACTTTATATCTCACAATTCTCATGTTATCTCACAATTCTCACTTTATATCTCACAATTCTCACTTTATATCTCACAATTCTCATGTATATCTCACAATTCTCACTTTATATCTCACAATTCTCACTTTATATCTCACAATTCTCATGTTATATCTCACAATTCTCACTTTATATCTCACAATTCTCACTGTTATATCTCACAATTCTCACTTTATATCTCACAATTCTCATGTTATATCTCACAATTCTCACTTTATATCTCACAATTCTCATGTTATATCTCACAATTCTCACTTTATATCTCACAATTCTCACTTTATATCTCACAATTCTCACTTTATATCTCACAATTCTCACTTTATATCTCACAATTCTATATCTCACAATTCTCACTTTATATCTCACAATTCTCACTTTATATCTCACAATTCTCACTTTATATCTCACAATTCTCATGTTATTTCACAATTCTCACTTTATATCTCACAAATCTCATGTTATCTCACAATTCTCACTTTATATCTCACAATTCTCATGTTATTTCACAATTCTCACTTTATATCTCACAATTCTCATGTTATCTCACAATTCTCACTTTATATCTCTCACAATTCTCATGTTATTCTCACAATTCTCACTTTATATCTCACAATTCTCATGTTAATCTCACAATTCTCACTTTATATCTCACAATTCTCACTTTATATCTCACAATTCTCCTTTATATCTCACAATTCTCACTTTATATCTCACAATTCTCATGTTATATCTCACAATTCTCACTTTATATCTCACAATTCTCATGTTATCTCACAATTCTCACTTTATATCTCACAATTATCTCATGTTATTTCTCACAATTCTCACTTTATATCTCACAATTCTCATGTTATCTCACAATTCTCCTTTTATATCTCACAATTCTCATGTTATTTCACAATTCTCACTTTATATCTCACAATTCTCACTTTATATCTCACAATTCTCACTTTATATCTCACAATTCTCCTTTATATCTCACAATTCTCATGTTATCTCACAATTCTCTTATATCTCACAATTCTCATGTTATATCTCACAATTCTCCTTTATATCTCACAATTCTCACTTTTATCTCACAATTCTCACTTTATATCTCACAATTCTCATTTATATCTCACAATTCTCACTTTATATCTCACAATTCTCACTTTATATCTCACAATTCTCATGATATCTCACAATTCTCACTTTATATCTCACAATTCTCACTTTATATCTCACAATTCTCACTTTATATCTCACAATTCTCACTTTATATCTCACAATTC
The DNA here is from genome assembly GCA_023029165.1 of Gobiocypris rarus. Classification (NCBI taxonomy): domain Eukaryota; kingdom Metazoa; phylum Chordata; class Actinopteri; order Cypriniformes; family Gobionidae; genus Gobiocypris; species Gobiocypris rarus. Next base: position 29,579,851 of record CM040910.1, read on the forward strand.
TCACTTTATATCTCACAATTCTCATGTTATCTCACAATTCTCACTTTATATCTCACAATTCTCACTTTATATCTCACAATTCTCACTTTATATCTCACAATTCTCACTTTATATCTCACAATTCTCACTTTATATCTCACAATTCTCACTTTATATCTCACAATTCTCACTTTATATCTCACAATTCTCACTTTATATCTCACAATTCTCATGTTATCTCACAATTCTCACTTTATATCTCACAATTCTCACTTTATATCTCACAATTCTCACTTTATATCTCACAATTCTCACTTTATATCTCACAATTCTCCTTTATATCTCACAATTCTCACTTTATATCTCACAATTCTCACTTTATATCTCACAATTCTCACTTTATATCTCACAATTCTCACTTTATATCTCACAATTCTCATGTTATATCTCACAATTCTCACTTTATATCTCACAATTCTCATTTATATCTCACAATTCTCATGTTATCCTCATTTTATATCTCACAATTCTCATGTTATATCTCACAATTCTCACTTTATATCTCACAATTCTCATGTTATATCTCACAATTCTCACTTTATATCTCACAATTCTCACTTTATATCTCACAATTCTCACTTTATATCTCACAATTCTCACTTTATATCTCACAATTCTCATTTATATCTCACAATTCTCACTTTTTATATCTCACAATTCTCACTTTATATCTCACAATTCTCATATTTATCTCACAATTCTCACTTTATATCTCACAATTCTCATGTTATATCTCACAATTCTCACTTTATATCTCACAATTCTCACTTTATATCTCACAATTCTCATGTTATTCACAATTCTCCTTTATATCTCACAATTCTCACATGTTATCTCACTTCTCACTTTATATCTCACAATTCTCACTTTATATCTCACAATTCTCACTTTATATCTCACAATTCTCATGTTATATCTCACAATTCTCACTTTATATCTCACATTCTCACTTTATATCTCACAATTCTCATGTTGTTTCACAATTCTCACTTTATATCTCACAATTCTCACTTTATATCTCACAATTCTCATGTTATCTCACAGTTCTCCTTTATTTATATCTCACAATTCTCATGTTATCTCAATTCTCACTTTATATCTCACAATTCTCACATGTTATTTCACAATTCTCACTTTATATCTCACAATTCTCATGTTATATCTCACAATTCTCACTTTATATCTCACAATTCTCACTTTATATCTCACAATTCACTTTATATCTCACAATTCTCCTTTATATCTCACAATTCTCACTTTATATCTCACAATTCTCACTTTATATCTCACAATTCTCACTTTTATTTCTCACAATTCTCACTTTATATCTCACAATTCTCATGTTATCTCACAATTCTCACTTTATATCTCACAATTCTCACTTTATATCTCACAATTCTCCTTTATATCTCACAATTCTCACTTTATATCTCACAATTCTCACTTTATATCTCACAATTCTCACTTGTTATCTCACAATTCTCACTTTATATCTCACAATTCTCATGTTATCTCACAATTCTCACTTTATATCTCACAATTCTCATGTTATCTCACAATTCTCACTTTATATCTCACAATTCTCACTTTATATCTCACAATTCTCACTTTATATCTCCCACAATTCTCCTTTATATCTCACAATTCTCACTTTATATCTCACAATTCTCACTTTATATCTCACAATTCTCACTGTTATCTCAATTCTCACTTTATATCTCACAATTCTCACTTTATATCTCACAATTCTCATGTTATCTCACAATTCTCACTTTATATCTCACAATTCTCACTTTATATCTCACAATTCTCACTTTATATCTCACAATTCTCACTTTATATCTCACAATTCTCATTTATATCTCACAATTCTCATGTTATGTCACAATTCTCCTTTATATCTCACAATTCTCACTTATATCTCACAATTCTCACTTTATATCTCACAATTCTCACTTTATATCAGTTTATACTGAGTGTCTCCTCTAGATTCTGCTTTGATATCTCACGGGTGTCAGTTCACTTTATATCTCAGTCTCTCATACTTAATTTTACTAATCTTAGTATCTCACAATTTCTTGTAAATAATCATGTCCACTAAATATCTGGACAAGGGTCTCACAGTTATAATGTATCATCTCACAATTCTCACAAGTTCTCACTTCTAATTCTCCTTTATACCCAATTCCTCAAGTGTTATTTCACAATTCTCTACTTTATATCTCACAATTTCTCACTTTATGTCTCTAATTTCTCCTTTATATCATTCTCCTTTTATATTCACAATTTCTCACTTTATATCTCTGATCACAATTATCACTTTTCTCACTTTATATCTCACAATTTCACTTTATATCTCACAATTCTCATGTTATCTCACAATTCTCACTTTATATCTCACAATTCTCATGTTATTTCACAATTCTCACTTTATATCTCACAATGCTCATGTTATCTCACAATTCTCACTTTATATCTCACAATTCTCACTTTATATCTCACAATTCTCATGTTATTTCACAATTCTCACTTTATATCTCACAATTTCACTTTATATCTCACAATTCTCATGTTATTTCACAATTTCACTTTATAACTCACAAATTTCATGTTATCTCACAATTCTCACATTATATCTCACAATTTCACTTTATATCTCACAATTTCACTTTATATTCACAATTCACTTTATATCTCACAATTATCACTGTTATATCTCACAATTCTCACTTTATATTTCACAATTTCACTTTATATCTCACAATTCTCATGTTATTTCACAATTTACACTTTATATCTCACAATTCTCACTTTATATCTCACAATTTCACTTTATATCTCACAATTCTCACTTTATATCTCACAATTCTCACTTTATATCTCACAATTCACTTTATATCTCACAATCACTTTTATATATCTCACAATTCACTTTATATCTCACAATTACTTTATTTCACAATTCTCACTTTATATCTCACAATTTCACTTTATATCTCACAATTTCACTTTATATCTCACAATTCTCACTTTATATCTCACAGTTTCACTTTATATCTCACAATTCTCACTTTATATCTCACAATTCTCACTTTATATCTCACAATTTATCACTTTATATCTCACAATTATCACTTTTATATCTCACACTCACTTTATATCTCACAATTCTCACTTTATATCTCACAATTTCACTTTATATCTCACAATTTCACTTTATATCTCACAATTTCACTTTATATCTCACAATTTCACTTTATATCTCACAATTTCTATGTTATCTCACAATTTCACTTTATATCTCACAATTCTCATGTTATTTCACAATTCACTTTATATCTCACAATCATGACTTTATATCTCACAATTCTCACTTTATATCTCACACTTCACTTATAT
>CM040910.1:29583788-29603788 GCA_023029165.1 Gobiocypris rarus
TGAACGTATATTATTCTATTCATTAAGAGCAGTTTCCAGATTTCATTAACAGGTCATGTTTGTATGGTGTCTGTACATAAATACCACAACTGTGACTACATAAAAGTGACTATGATGGCTCATACCAACTAACTTTATTGTATTAACAAAACTAGTTTGGGACTGCTATTTAACAGCCTTATTTTACACTGTTTATTTATAAGTAGTCACGCTTACAATATATATGTTATGTAAAGCAGGATGGTACTTGTGTGTCAACCATTTTTGTTGAGCAATTATTAATTTTTTTACACACACCCAGACAACCATGGAAAACGTGGGCCGAATGGCCAAACCAGTTGAGAATCACTTATCTGGACCAGAAATTTGAAAATCTCCTCAGGGTCTATAGCTTTCTTACCAGGAGCTTTACACACTCCGACCACGAGATCTGCAGATAAAGCAGCTTGTCATGTTAACAGCCAAGAAAGAAATTAATACTTGGGCTATTTGTATTAGCTTCACTCATGCAGCTAATGTTAACATATATTAGAACTATTGGACTAATAGAAACACATTTGGCTGAATAACAAAAATATCCCTAAATTGATATGCATCCTATATATAACGTTAAATGTCTATATAACAAAAACACAGTGGTGTTACAGTATATAAAAGCAAGCATACATTTTCAGTGGTCACATTGCATTATAGAAAAGGCAACAACTTAAACAAATGGAACTGAAAAGATCAAGTAGAACAATTACAACAACCACAGGTATCAATTTCCCAACATTTTGTTCATTTATTCCTAATTAAATAATCCTAAGTGTCCAATCAAACTATCACCTTTCCTTTCACACGGTCACTTCTGGCATTTATTTTTTTGGCCAAAGAGGAGGGGGGGAGAGAACCCACATAGTCAGTCACTGAAGTTCTTTCCCCAATTTGCAACAGCAGTTAATCATTCCTGAAGCACATGACAACGCAATCACTATAAATTAGGAGAAGAAAGTGCATCGAGTGTTCAAGTAGGGTGTATAGTTTAACAACACATTTAGGGAAAGGAAATAACTGGTGGGCCACTAACGGGCAAATAGTATGCCAACCTTTAACTGTAACAAGTTGAGTTCTAACCTTTTGTGATAAACTATGCAAATATCGGCATGTGACAACACAAAAGCACAGGTGGCAAAAAGTAGCATTAAACCTCGTATCTTTTGATTGGCAGTATTGTTTTATACTGTAAGGATGGTTTGTGGAAGGATTTTAGGGAGGAGTGGAACATGTAAGTGGTTTTGCAGTCTCATCTCTTTGAAGCCCTTCTTGGGTCCCTGCCATTGCTAATTGTGACTGTGGGTTTAGGGGGAGCAGGGGGTCCCCCTGCAGTTACTGGGGGTGGTCCATTGCCTGTAACACGCCCATTTGGTCTTCCTGGAGCCCCAAAGTTGGGATCCCGAGGCACAGGTGCAGCACTGTTATTGGAAAATACTGGCCCAGTACCATTTCCTGTTGGGCAAACAATTAAAAACAAAAGGTGGAAGACTTAATCATGTCAGAGACATACAAAATACACCGTACTGAGTGACCAGAAAAAGCGATTACTTTGTCTCATTTAACAGACACTTAACAAAATCAACTTACAAACAGGAGCGGGATCTCAGTAACTCCAATTTCAGAGACTGAACCTGCAACCTTCATTAGCAGCCCAGATTCCAAACCATTAATCTACCACTACAAAATCAGCATCCGTCACCTTAGTAGGACAGATTATGGGACATACTAGCCATATTTGCTCACCTGTCTGCACAGGAGTACCTGCATTTTGAGTCGGTGGAGAATTTCCACGCTGTTCTTTACCCTATTGAGAGGACGAGAGAGAGAACGAGAGAGAGAGAGAGAGAACACGGTTATGCACATTTTAATGGCTCGGTCATTGAATGTTATAGTATCACAATGTATGCTTCTGCATAAAATCAGGGCTCGACAATAAGGACTGCCCGATGGCCCGGGCCAGTGTGAAAGACACTGGGCCAGATGACGGAACCGTCACTTGCCCGCTCGGGCCAGTGCTGAAACTTCACTGAAAGCGCGTTCTGATGGACTTTTCCTCATGACAGTGTGTGTTAGTGTGATCAGTATGAATTTTGGGAGAGATTGCACGTAATTCTACTAATCCCAGCAGATTTCGCGCTCGCATCTGAAGCGCGCACACACACATACCGTAATAAAGCCGCACTGAAATACAAATGCAAACATTTGCTTCTTTCCAGCTTATTATTGGTCAAATGCAGCAAGGTGCAGCTCTTAAAGGGTCGGACCTAATATTCTTTGTGATTAATGTTTATCAAACAACAAAATACAAATAGAAAAATCACCACATGATTGACTGAATAACTTTAATATATGTATTAGGAATCTGTACAATTAGAGTGAAGACTAAGCTGTTTTTGTTTTGTTTTGATTATTTAATTTATCTTGATTGCTACTGTTAAACAGACTGTAGCTAAAAAATAAAGCACTGTTTGTCTTTGTTTGAAATTTGCCTTTTTGCTTATTTTTATTTTTAAAAAAAGATACAATTAAAAAATAAATATCTATTGTAATTATAAAATTACATAATGAAATATATTAAATTACTTATATAAAGATTTTGAAATAAGATTTTGGTCATCCCAACCTGTTCAGAATAGTGAAGGTTAGTGAATGTCAACATGACTGATAATGTTATATAAGGATGTTAAAACTGGCATGTAATTATTATTGCAAAAAGACAAGGGAATGGTCAAAAAGCAGAGAAGGAACATGCGGGCCAGTAGAAAAAATCCTTAGCGTTGAGCCCTGAAAATACGTCTACATACCGAGGTATACGTTCTAAACAAGCCAATGTTTTTACATAATAACTAAAGCAAATTTAGGCATGTAAATGATTGAACGGAAGTATAATCATTGAGGCGTCACACTGAGGTGCCATTTTGCATAAACATGAAGAACATTGAACTCACCATCTTGTTCTGCTGGTTAGCTTGTGCAGCAGCTCTGGATTTGGCTCACTGAAATTTGGAACCTCAGAATACACCATACAGAACCTGTGAAAAGACAAATGCACAATAAAGGCTGCTTCTAATGACTTTAACACAAGCCACTGAAGTAAAAAAGGTCCCTTTGTGAACATTGACATATTCAAAGAGTCTTACATTGCATTCAAGGTGTACATGTTTTAGTTCATATATTCTGATAATTAAACCCATACTTTGAGGTACGGGAACATGTCTATAAAAAGTGATTGAAAGCTGTGTTGTTTTTTGTTGTTGACAAAACCACCATCTAGAGAGCAAGGTGGCTGATAATCCATATTATGCAAATATATTGTAATATATATGAGACGTCCAATGAGATAACGGCTGACAAACGATGACTGAAATTAACAGTGTTCCTGCACTTCTTACCCAGTACATTTGCTAGAATTGCTTTTGTTAGTCGTATCATTTTTCAGCAATCTCACTCACAGAGTATTTTCTTGACAATTAAATAATTGAGAAGCAAGGATAATGTATATATGAAGCAAGGACCTGTATATTTCACTAGCTCAAAGCAAATTTCCTGCATAGTTTAGCTTCAACCTGCTCAAAGCAACTATTTGGATGTTTCTTAATTCTGAGGACCTTGATTAGCTGGTTGGGTAATAAACGCTACAGGAAAGTGGCCCTCCATGAACAGTATTTGAAATCCCTGCATTTCCATTTACTCACCAGGCTTGGAAAGAGAATAAAAATAAAAATTCCAGGTGTCACCATGGTAACCCTATATTAAAGTTATTTTAGACAGTTACTGAACGCAAACGTTTTGAATACAGCATCATGCATTACCTATTCAGATTCATCTGTCTGTAGATTTTGGAACCATCACACAAGAGCAAATGGCCATGGTGATTAATCACATTATACATTGTGAGAGGCAATATTTAATACTCACTCTCCTATTTTTTGTAAGTCTCCTCCTCGTCCAGTGTAAAGAGTAAGGCACCCCTTCCACATTGAAGCATAACTATCCAGACACAAATAATAATTCCAAGTTGAAACACGTCATCTGTACTTGAAGCATCATTTTTAAGAGCCGTAACACAAATATTTGTACTCTGCTCGTTTTTACAGCATATGGTTCCTATTGACATTAATTTTCACACACATCCTTAACATAGGTGTTGCATGATACTCAAAGCGGTTTAATCAAATGTATATTTGATTGACAGGTCTGAATAAAACACAGGAGGTGGCTCGTACCCTCTCGTAAGGCGGATGATGTCCCCAGGCTGGATGAGGCTGCCCAGTTCATCCCACACAGAGATGGCGATGCTGCCGCTCTTATCCGCCACTCTGCACGAGCGCACCTCGTGCCCGTCCTTTGTCTTCGTCACCCGACCTGCGCGTGCACAGCAAAGTTCAGTAAAATTTCAACCGTTGCAAAACTACTGAAAACACAGACGATTGAGTTACATGATGGGTGATGCGTGAAAAGTCAAAGCTACAAGATTACGGCAAACAGAGACGTCGAGCGTTAGACATGTTATTCATAAATGTTAGCTGTGAGGAATTAGCTCCGCCTGTGCTAATATACGGTCGTGAGGCACAGCAGTGAATCCACTTACCGATTTCCAAAACTATAAAGACGATATTAAGGTTTTTCGATCCGGGCTTTACATCTTTTATCAAGAGCACAGCTTCGTTGGAGATATTCGACATTTCTTAGAGCTGAGGTGAAGGCTAGCACACCGGCTAGCGAAACCACAGCTGTGTTGGAGGATTTCTTGATCTAAACCTAAATCTGTACTCTGTGTGGGTTGTTTTATTTGCCAAATAAACTTTATTTGGCGAATAAACTTGGTATGCAACACCCTTTTGGAAAGGCAGAGGTGTTACTAACGTAACATTTGAGGCAGTTTTTCTCACTTGACCATCGAGCTAAAGGAATGGAAGTAAAAGCAGGAAATGTTTCCTCCTACACGATTAAAACTATTTGTATAAAAAAAAACACTCAATTCGTTTTCCAGACAGATATGTTAGACTTCATTCTGCCCTTAACCTTAAAAACTACGACTCCAAGACTTGTCTCTAAGTCTGTCACTGCTCAAAGGGTCTTGCATCCAGATTCATTTAACGTTATACCGAGCCACGTTTTTTTTTGTTAACTTACACGATCAAGACACGACGTCAAGTTAACAAATACGTTATCTGTTAAAATCAGTTTTCTTTACACATATGCCGGTTATATTGCGGGTTGCGTTTAAAAGCGTGTCAGTGAGTTCAGTCACAAACACTGCCGGTCAAACTGAACACCAACGCGTCTCTTCATGTCACCTTCCATTCGAAAATCATTCACCTGGCGTCTAATCGACATTTACGGTAAAATACTAAAGCGACGAGACAGTAAATATAAAAACGGCTGTCAGGCGAAATAACTATATCTGCCTAACTTTAATGTGCGTTATGATCAGTTCGAAACTTCCTGGTGGCCTTTTTAAATACTTATAACTATATTATGTTTTCTACTTGTGACGTACTGCAATCTTACTCAGAAAGAGAATTTAAAAAAAATCTATTTCGCAAAAGAGGGGAACTCTCTATTTCACAGTGCTATCTGCCTCTCCCTTGCTAACAAAGAGTCTGATCTGCAGCAGTGTGTGTTCGGTTCTTTAAATTCTACCGGATGTACCATCGCACTGTTTCGCGGGGGTGTTCACAGATGCGCTATTGTTGTTAAAATCACACATGCGATTTGAAAACACGCACATTTGTTTGATCAGACATTACAAATAATTCACTCCATGTTGCCAAGTATCATGAATATTACACGGGAACGGAAGCTTGAGAGACGCTTGTTGGTTTTTACCGTGTTCTTGTTACATTGAGCTCAATCTGATTGGACACCGTGAAGAATGTGTCCACATGGATAGGAAATAACCACACTCCATTTCCTTGTACGATTGTCGACGTTGTGTAATATGATTTGATTACACGTTCCAAAATATTTCCAAAGGTATTAAGGTTGCACCATCACCTACCTCAGTAGTCCAAAGGTGTTGGCAGTAACAACGCGTTATTTTTGAAGTTTTGCTGTATTTATGTATTTAGGCTGAATTCAGGGTGATTGGGACACGTTTTCCAAGTCATCTAAATTGCAAACATTGTCCCAATCACCCTATATATCAATGAAGAGTACGGTAGTTAAACATACGCTGATGTTAAAATCAAATAAGGAAAGAAAATGTTAAAGGCTACGTAGACAAGTACATTTGCTTTTGTCATATTAAGCGCTCTGCTTTCGAATGAGAACATGACCGGCTGACTAGCTATTGTCAAATTATGATTTTTTTTTTAAACACGTTATAGTTGACATCATGCTACATTGTTTGCAGAGGTTTAGCAACAATAATTCACTGCAGTCTCGCGCTCACACATGCAAAAAGAAAAGTCGTCACGAACAGGATTCGAACCTGTGCGGGGAAACCCCATTGGATTTCGAGTCCAACGCCTTAACCTCTCGGCCACCGTGACGCCATTTTTATATTGTTGCTGCCATTTTTAAATTGTACGTATACCTGCAGATGTATAGTTTTGTATCCAAATAACCCACCTACATTTGGCCTAACGTTATATGGCTTACTTAAAAAAATTAAATACTACCTAGACATATTTTTCGTCTCGATTTAATTTTTTTAGACAGTTTACGTTAATGTCTAAAATTGACATGGTCTTCAAATAAACTTCCATGATGTCACTTAGTTTTAGTGAATTAAAATACTATATATTTATTTATTTATTTGCCAAACTTACGCTTTGAGTAACAGCTATTGATATTTCTTTAAAAAACTGATGTTCGTTTGATGGGTTTATAATCGCCAACAAGCAGATTAAATAGTAAACTGACGGCATTTGGCCACACGGCGGAGACATCATCTAAATGAAAAAGTTCAGTTCCAAAAAGGAAAAAAAGGGAGATAGGTGGCAGCTGAGAAGATAACAACAACAACAACAACTACAACAATAATACAGGGAATGTGAATCCCTGGTTTCCCTCCTAAACATTTTAATTTGAATAAAAATCTTAGCAATATTTTTCCAAATGTATTATTTAAAAGGCAGCAGCAACCACACCCTATAAGAAACGCCCTTCAGCTCCACATCGTGACTGAGATCTATAAAACCTAAAATTACATTCTGCATCCATCTGCACAGGCCTACTCTATAACCTGTACCTTTTGTACAAAGTAATCTCTGTTAGGGAAGGAAAAAGCTCACATGGTGTAATGACTCTTCTCTTTATGGCACATATATCACAGCTAGAATCTCCTCTTACATCTCATACCCCTTACATATTTCACACTGTCATTCTTATATCCGTTCCTCAATAATCCCTCAACTTGGAGAGATATAGAGGCTACGTAACCTGACTCCTCACTGGGAGCCAAAGAGATTTCACTTGCCAAACTCACATGGTTGATGTTGAGAACTACAGTGAGAACTAAGTTGTCTGTCTATATTCCACATTTACTAAGAGAAGAACACAGGACGACACCCAAAATCTTGATTTGCACTTCTAAGTTGCATTAACGAGTTAACCCCATAGACTGTAAAAAAATATGGGTGACGTCACGGACACTACGTCCATAGGTTTCTGAAGAACGTTTCTGAAGCCTAAAGTATGGCCGAGCTGGCGGTTGCCATCTTAGAAGCGCGTCATCGCGCGTCACTCCCAGATAACAGAAAATGGGCAAAGAGGCGGACCTGGGCGGAGCAGAGGTGCGGCTAGTGCACATGAAGATCAAATGTCTATGGATGGAAGATATTAGCGGTTGATTTTGAACATTTGAATCACGATTACTTTCCAGTTTACTCTGATGAGGACACCAAAGGCACTTTACAGTGATACGTTACTGACCCACAGTTTATGGTTTCAGTCTACAGCTAATCACAGTCTGGACGATTCTGGAGTATAACGTCCATATCGTTTTAAATAAAATAATATATTAATAAATTATTTTTTATTAAAAATAAATTATTTGAAATCAAATTATTAATACATTAAATTATATTAGACTTTCACTCACCGGAAAAAATGAAGCCCAGGCTTCTTGGACGGTCTGTTAGTACAATTAACCCCACAGCATGCCATTTCATAATGATTGTGAGATAATGAGATAATCCCGAATAAAGCACGAACGCAGCAGAGATGACAAGTTCAATGGCGAAATATATATATTCTTTTTCTACTAAATTACAGTCGACGGAATAAGCTGAAGGAACGTGATGGCTAACAGAGATCAGACGGCTAATCATTAGTAATGACAGCAGCCGCAGCGGAATCCACTGTCATCTGCTTGTCACTCAAAGTGGCCACGCCCTTAATTATGCAGAACTTTAAGGCTTAATATAATGTAAACAAATGAGTTATAAAAAAATTCACCCCATCACAGTTGTCATGAAGGGCAATATTAGCCATATAGACCAAAACCACAATTTGTACCAGGCTGTAAACATGTTTTTTCTGCTGTAAAGTTGGCCATTTTAACATGAGGCTCAATGAGATTTTGCTCCCTTCAGGAGCCTGTCCCTAGTGGCCAATCGAGGAATTACAGTTCAAATCACTTCCGTATTGGCTTCAAGAGAAACTCCGCTTGGTTAACCCGCACCGGATCGTGGGCGGAGGGGGGGTTGACGGAAGTGGGCGTGTCTCTACTTTTATTCACTTTTGTTTTATACAAACTCTTCAATCAACCATCACAAACTATGCATCATTTGAAAGCTAAAACACTCGAGATTCATGTTCTGAACTCGTTTTTGCAATAAATACACCAGAGAGGAAAGGGTTAAATAAAATGCAGAAGCACTAGCTATTTAAACATTAGCATAATGAACGCAGTACTCATCTTTCATCTCCTATCGTGCAGATCAGATCGGACGAATCCAAAAAACAACAGCATATATGTCCGTGTAAGAGTCCACTCTTCCAAATGCATCCCACTTTTTAATCCAAAACAACGAAAAAATAAGGAAAAAAACTAAAAATACTAATTTGTTTGCTTGGGCGTTTTGAGTTAGAGTAATCAATAGTGTCCATTTTCAATGAAATAGTGACTCAAATCCGTTTCTGACGATCTCCTGTGCTGTGGACTCTTCCTGTCACGTTAAACCCTCCCATGTCTCTCTGCTTCAATCACAGGCTCTCTGAGGAGTCATTACACAGAGTTGCCGCATTACTCGCTCCGCCAGCTGTCAATCAAAGCGCGCATGGTTTTCGTTGTATAAAGGCAATCAATGCCTAGTCAATGCCTTGCCAGCAAAGGTTTGATTGACGGACGAGTAACTAATCACAAGGCATTATCTTACGTTGTGTTTGTAAGCATTATTGGTGAATATGCCTCTAGTCACAATCTCCATAGCAGCCAGGCATAGACAAAATATATACATAGACGCCCTATTGGCCGCTGGATCTTACGCCAACGGGCGCCGCCATATTGCGAAGGGCAACATTCACATAACTCATAACTGGAATTGAGAAAATGCCTGCTTCGTGTGCTTCTTGGTGCTGTACAAATCGCGCACAATTGGAAGCAGCTCGGGAATTACCTTTCACAAGTAAGACTGAACATTTGTTTCTGGTTGGTTTGGTCATTATATAATAATAGTAATGTTAGTTGGCCATCAGAGTCAGTCAGACTAAAATAGCTAACGTTAGTGATGTCGCTATTTAGCTGTGAAAGTTGAGACATGAGTTAAAATTATTTATATTTTAGTTTTAGCTTATATTATATTATAAGGTAAATTTCCTGAAATCTAAATATTAATTAATTTTTCTTAAAATCAACTTTTATGACGCAGTTCTCGATCGGGTAGGCGACTGACATATTGTGACTCTTAATGTAGTTAACTAAGTTAGCTGGCTAGCTAACTTTTCTCACACATTGAAGGTTTTCCAAAGACAAAGAGTTGAGGAGACAGTGGGAAGTTGATGATTCCTGAACAGCTACGATTCCAGCGGTACATCTGCACACCGATTTAGCCAGGATCACGTCGAGCTCCTCTTCTGTTCAATTCGAGCATCAGGTAGGGATTTCAGATATTTCGAAATTATAAAAATATATAATTTGAAAAGAGGTACTATCTGATTAAAGAAAGAGCTGCATGAGTAATCGTAAAAAAATATATTAATTAAAATACCTAAACTATCTTATTCTTAAATGACAATTATGTCTATTAAACCTTTGACAAGTTAGGATTACAGCAAAAAAATCGTGATTCATCCAGAATCACAAATGTATCCATTATTGTGCTGCTCTAGTTTACCCAAATATGAAACTTTAAAACACCATCAGGCCAAGGTGTGTGTGTGTGTGTGTGTGTGTGTGTGTGTGTGTGTGTGTGTGTGTGTGTGAAAAAATCGTGATTCATCCAGAATCACAAATGTATCCATTATTGTGCTGCTCTAGTTTACCCAAATATGAAACTTTAAAACACCATCAGTGTGTGTGTGTGTGTGTGTGTGTGTGTGTGTGTGTGTGTGTGTGTGTGTGTGTGTGTGTGTGTGTGTGTGTGTGTGTGTGTGTGTGTGTGTGTGGACTGGTAATCCTACGGTATGGGGACAAAATGTCCCCACAAAGATGGAATATCCAAATGTTTTGTCCTTGTGGGGACATTTTTTGGTCCCCATGAGGAAAACATCTTATAAATCACACTAAGTGATGTTTTTGAAAAAGTAAAAATGCAGAATGTCTCCTGTGATGGGTAGGTTTAGGGGCAGGGGCAGTGTAGGGGATAGAAAATATGGTTTGTACAGTATAAAATGCATTACGCCTATGGAATGTCCCCATAAAACATGGAAACACAGCATGTGTGTGTGTGTGTGTGTGTGTGTGTGTGTGTGTGTTTGTTTTTAGGGGATGGAATAGCAATCCTACTGCAGGCCAGATCCCGGCATTTTCCGCGTCTCATGGTCCAGTGCAATGTCTCTCCAAGCACTTCAGGGAATGCGGAACCACAGGATGAGACCGTGTCACTATCAGGGGTCCGTTCTTCATGCATTGCTAACTCAGTTAGCTGGATTTGATTGTTGATGATTTGGCCTGATCTTGGATTGTTTGGTTCTTCGAAGCTCATCCTGGACTTGCTGTCATAGCAACAGGTCCGTACTCAAACCTGCTTCGGAACAGTTTATTTCATGTAAACAGGATTAGACTTAATCTTTAGGTTATACTTAAAATCTGTCCCAGCCACTGCTACTTTATTACAAGAGTTCATTACTGAACCAGGGTCAATAATCATTTTAAATAATAATGGTAACACTTTACAATAAGGTTGTATTAGTTAACATTAGTTAATGCATTAGTTAACATGAACTAACCATGAACAACCCCTCTGTTCAGCATTAGTTCATCTTTGTTAACGTTAGGTAATAAAAATACTGCTGTTCATGTTAGTTCACAGTGCATTAACTAATGTCAACAAGATTTTTTTAATGCATTAGTAAATGTTGAAATTAACATTAACAAAGATAAATAAATGCTTTATAAGTGCAGTTCATTATTAGTTCATGTTAACTAATGCATTAACTAATACAACCTTATTGTAAAGTGTTACCATAATAATAATATAAAAATGTATTTGAAAATATTATAATGCTGTGTATAATACTATAGACACAGCCACTTGATTGAGAGATTTATTTGTGATCATTATCACAATCATTTATCATTTTATTGGGCTCTTACACACATGCTGTACAGTTAATCTGAGCCGTGCATCCATTTGAGTGGTGACAGATATTATGAGATGGCTTGATGCGGCCGGAGATGAGTAATCTCAACAACTTAATCCAGATATTTTAATCCAGCAAATTAGCCAGAGATCAGTTATCACTATTAAAAGATCTGGGATCTGTCAAATCATCTCAGATGTATTAGGCGAGGTACGAAGAACGGACCCCAGCTGTTGAAATGTCATCTCTAGCAGTGGAGGAATCTGAGGAGCTTCCATACCCTTTTGAAAAAGTTTCTGCACTTGTGTGTGACCACAGCTACCTGCCAACCTGCTTTGGTAGCCTTGCGGACAATGCCCTTGCGTACATTTCAGGTTTTGTGGTGCATCAGATTTTGAGAAAGCTTTCCTGTGATGTGTGCTGTGCTAGCTTGGTGGCAGATGCTGTCCTTTGATCAGAACTTGCTTTCACTGAAAAACAATGGAGGCTGATGATTCCTTCTGAAGGTACAGTGAAGGTGGTTCAGGTTTTCTCAAGGAGCACATTCAAGAAAAACAGTTTGGAACCATTAGTTGTCATTAGGTGTGTCTGTCTTTCACAAACCAAGGATGCACCACATTGCCAGACGTATCACTCTGACACTACACAGTGGCAACACTAGAAAAAGCTCTGCAAAACAATTATTTTCAAAGGGTTTTTAGCTCTAACCTCTGGTGACCTTACAAAGGATGACTGATTATAGATGATTGATGGATAATATATAGCCTTTTGTTATTATTATTATTATTATTATTATTATTATTATTATTATTATTATTATTATTATAATACCAATACTATTATATTATTATTGTACCAGTATTTAATTTACTATTTTTGTTATTATCTATATTATTCTGCAATTGATATTATATTGTATTTGCTATTATTATTGTTGTTGTTATATTATACCACTTGTGATTATCAATCTATTATAGTTATGCTGTTAAATTATTGTACTATTTACTAGTCACTATTTAACTTATTTTGTATTAGTGTCTATATTCTGTAATTGATATTTCATATTCCATTGCTATTATAGTATTATACAAACTATATGCTATTATCAATATATGATATTATACTAATGTATTTTTGATATTATATAGTTATACTATTCATTACTATTATAAGAAGCTTCTGTAGGACCCCTGGGGGTCTCCGGACCCCAGTTTGAAAACTCCTGCACTAAACGATTTACTATTACTTTATCTTATATTTACAATTTGCATTGCACTTGTACCATATAATATGTATAAAGGATCCATCAATCTTCTCTGTTATTGTATATTTGGAGTATCTATCTATCCATCCATCCATTATCTTCCGCTTATCCGGGGCCGGGTCGCGGGGGCAACAGTCTAAGCAGAGACGCCCAGACTTCCCTCTCCCTAGCCACTTCCTCCAGCTCTTCCGGGGGAACCCAGAGGCGCTTCCCAGACCAGCCGGGAGACATAATCCCTCCAGCGTGTCCTAGGTCTTCCCCAGGGCCTCCTCCCGGTGGAACGTGCCTGGAACACCTCCCTGGGAAGGCGTCCAGGAGGCATCCGAAATAGATGCCCTAGCCACCTCAGCTGGCTCCTCTCGATTTGGAGGAGCAACGGCTCTACTCTGAGCTCCACCCGAGTGACCGAGCTTCTCACCCTATCTCTAAGGGAGCACCCAGCCACCCTACGGAGAAAGCTCATTTCGGCCGCCTGTATCCGGGATCTTGTCCTTTCGGTCATGACCCACAGCTCATGACCATAGGTGAGAGTAGGAACGTAGAGATCGACCGTTAATCGAGAGCTTTGCCTTACAGCTCAGCTCCTTTTTCACCACGACAGACCGGTACATCGACTGCATTACTGCAGAAGCTGCACCGATCCGCCTGTCGATCTCTCGCTTCCATCCTTCCTCACTCGTGAACAAGACCCGAGATACCTGAACTCCTCCACTTGGGGCAGGAACTCTCCACCAACCTGAAGTGGGCAATCCACCCTTTTCCAAATGAGAACCATGGCCTCGGACTTGGAGGTGCTGATTCTCATCCCAGCCGCTTCACACTCGGCTGCAAACCGCCCCAGTGCACGCTGAAGGTCCTGGTTTGAGGAGGCCAACACGACAACATCATCCATCCGCAAAAAGCAGCGACGAAATCGTATGGTCCTCAAACCGGACACTCTCCGGCCCTTGCGTCTAGAAATTCTGTCCATAAAAATTATGAACAGAACCGGTGACAAAGGGCAGCCCTGCCGGAGTCTAACATGCACCGGGAACAGGTCTGACTTACTGCCGGCAATGCGAACCAAGCTCTTGCTCCGGTCATACAGGGAACAAACAGCCCTAAGCAGGGGGCCGCCAACCCCATACTCCCAGAGCACCCTCCACAGGATGCCACGAGGAACACGGTCGAATGCCTTCTCCAAATCCACAAAACACATGTGGACTGGTTGGGCAAACCCATGAACCCTCCAGCACCCTGAAAAGGGTATAGAGCTGGTCCAGTGTTCCACGACCGGGACGAAAACCACACTGTTCCTCCTGAATCCGAGGTTCCACTATCGGCCGAATTCTCCTCTCCAGTACCCTGGCATAGACTTTCCCGGGGAGGCTGAGAAGTGTGATCCCCCTATAGTTGGAACACACTCTCCGGTCCCCTTCTTGAAAAGAGGGACCACCACCCCGGTCTGCCAGTCCAGAGGTACTGTCCCCAACCACCATGCGATGTTGCAGAGGCGTGTCAGCCAAGACAGCCCCACAACATCCAGAGACTTGAGGTACTCAGGGCGGATCTCATCCACCTCGGTGCCTTGCCACGAGGAGCTTTTTAACCACCTCGATGACTTCAGCCCGGTGATGGGCGAGTCCACTTCCGAGTCCCCAGCCACTGTTTCCTCAATGGAAGACATGTCGGTGGGATTGAGGAGATCCTCAAAGTATTCCTTCCACCGATGATATCCCCAGTTGAGGTCAACAGGTGCCCATCTCGACTGTAAACAGTGTTGGTAGGGCACTGCTTCCCCTCCTGAGGCGGAACGCTTTGCCAGAATCTCTTCGAGGCCAACCGATAGTCTTTCTCCATGGCCTCACCGAACTCCTCCCAGGCCCGATTTTTTGCCTCCACGACTACCCGGCTGCAGCCCGCTGCGGTACCCGTCAGCTGCCTCAGGAGTCCCACAAGCCAGCCTGGCCCGACAGGACTCCTTCTTCAGCTTGACGGCATCCCTTACTTCCGGTGTCCACCACCGGGTTCGGGGAGTATCTATCTGTAAATATTTATTATTTTAGTGCTATAAAAATGCTGAAAGCAGCCTGTCAGTGTGATTTGTATTTGGCCATTTGTTTCATTTTCTCAATGACGGTCAATTCTAAGCACAAGAAAAGCTAAAAGCGGGTTAAAGACAAAATGCTTTTTCCACAATAAGAAAACTTTATTTCCTTTAATGTGACAATTAAATTATATCTTCACAATTATTATCCAAGACTAAAAAGCCAAATACATTACAAGCACTGATCTATATAAATGTTCTCTATATAAATCAGTGGTTACAAGCCTTACCTTTGACAATTCCATATGAAAATAAATATTTTATAAGTCTAACTATCGAGATTTTAAAGAACTAGAGATGGACATTTTTGTACATCTTAAACTACTGAAATTGGTTGATAAATGTAAACGTTATTTTTATTTTTATCCAGAGAAACCGCAGATCACCCGTCTACTTGCATTTGTCTTGTCCTCCGCAATATGGCGGACGCGTTGACGTATTGCAGCAACGTTCTAAAACGGCCAATAGGGCGTCTATGTATTTATTATGTCTATGGCAGCCAGGTGCCTGCCAGTCAGATTACGCAACACTGCAGTGGAGCGCGCATGCAGGCTCTATGACAGACTGTTTTTATCAACTAAATGAGTTTTTTACACTTTAAAAATTCTGTAAATAGTTCATTTAGTTTTTCAGTAACTGCAAATTAATCATAATCAGCAGTTTATTGCAGATTTATTTGAATAAAAAAACTACTCTTTGCAATTACAAATGTTCTAAAATAAAAACCCTTTTGGAAAGGGAGGCAAGTCTTTTCTTGATATAAAAGCTTACAGAAGCTACATTTTTGAGAGAATCATCCTCAAATTTGAATCAAAACATGATCAGACATTCAGTTTTATATTATGCTTATTTTCAGGACCTTAACATTAAAATCTCATAATTTTTCCCTAAGTGAATAATAAAAAATAAAAAACGCGAGTCACTTACATGTATATTTACATGTATATTACTCCGTTCATATAGGCTACAACTTTGAGCTATTATGACTCTTGGGTAACACTATTTGAAGGGTCTAGTTTAAAATAAGACCAGATTTATGAATATAGATCTAGGGTTTAAGAGCTGCAGACATTTTCATTTGGGAATGTCGTTTTCAGAAAATTTCAAAAATTGGGGCGCTGGTTAACAGGTTAATAATAATTGTTGTTGACAAAATCAACAAAACTTAGGCTGATCCTGAAGTTGTTTTATTGATGTTGAGCATCGCTGCCGTGGTGTGACGCAACACCAGCATATGAGTGTGTCCGAGAGGGGGCGTGAAGAGGCCTGCAGGCAGCACACCTGTAGAACATGCGGGTACACCATACCTCAGCTAACCAGTGGAAACTAGCCATCAATCCGTTCCCAGCTCTTCTTTTTCCAGTCAGTGGAAAATTAACTGCAGAGAAGATATCCATCAGAACCAGGAATGCACCTTCTTCAACTGGTATGTGTGTATATCAGAGATTGTGCGTGTACTGAATAGTTTAGTGTGAGATAGATGCGACTATCCAGAGAAACGATTAAAAGCTTATGGTACCTGGGTGTTAAGCTTTAGTTTAGAAGTCCATCTGGCAGTAATTTTTATGTTTCCAGGTCTGAGTATAACCTATTATTTCCAAAAAATCCAATAATCCAAAAAAATATTAGTGTTTAGGTGAATATGGCGTTATTACATCAGCCGTATGGAATGTTTGACAACACACAAATACTTCTGCTTCAGTGTAGCCTATACGTGTATTTATTAGTCTCTCTCTCTCTCTCTCTCTCTGTGTGTGTGTGTGTGCCCTTGCCGTGCGCTACAGCAGTAATTGGAGAGTTGTTGGCAGTGGGCAAGGTTTCCATGGAGATGGCAGTCAATTGTGCTGGCTTTTCCCCAGAAAATTTGTAAACATCCTCATAGACATGTTATTCAAGCATCGGGATGGATTGCTGCTAAATACTTTACTAAAAGTAAAAAAAAAAACATAACTGTCTACATTTCACCTCTTGCTTTATTTTTATACTTTATAAAAAAGCACCATGTTTGTACATTGGTAATGATGTTTAATGGTGTTATTATATATTTCAAGGTGCTGTATGATTAGCATGTTCATATGTGATATATCATTTTACATGATACTCCAAAGTATTCGCATCACAATACTGAAAAAAAAAACAAAGTACTGTTTCCAAAAACCATAATACTTCCATTGTTGTTTATTGTAGACAATTTAATACTAAATCTTATGTACACTGACAGAAGAGAGTTTGGACTTCAGCATAACAAAGGGCAGATTGGCACACACATTGCCTCCTACACAAAGAAAAAAATAGATAGAGAGTGAGAGTTCAGGCGATTCAGTTCAGTCAATTTCATGGTATTCACAGGCTCCCACAGGAAAATATAGCTATTTTGGTGTATCATTGTGGTGACAGTGGTCTGAATTGCTGTACCATTCTCTGGGCCTTTGTACACAATCTATTTGAAATGGAATCTAAATGGAATTTCCTCCTACAAGAACATGCTTAATTTCTGAACATAACACAATAGGTTATAGTTACATTATTTTTCGGGTTAATTCAGGGCAATATGTTATTCCAGCAGACATGCTAACATTAAACAAGCTTGGGGACAAGATACCAGTGGCACAAGGGAGTAACTATGCTTCCCAAAGTCTCAAAAGTAGATGGAAGTCAGAGGGCTAGAAACAACTATATTTAAGAAGTAAGCTCAACAGTAGCTGCAGTCGACGGAGACACGGGCACTTCTAAGTGGTCTTGATTCTTTCTCCTCCTCTTCCTCCTTCCCATTTTCATCATTATCATCACTGTCGCCATCTTCTCTATCCACTTCCTCTTCAGCCAGAGTTGCAGATGGACCGTTCTCAAGATCTCCAGCCTCACCTGTGACGAACACCTCTCCCTCGGCACTTCCTGGTGTGGAGGGGCTAAGGTGATCATCTCCGTTTGCTTTTTCACTTGGGGAGCGTAACTCAGCCATGGGCAGCTCACCGTCAGGTCCTCCAATATTGGGAAGCTCAACTGGGGTGAGGTTTCTGGGTGAGCTCCCAGGCTGCTGGGAGGAGTCAGGGTCTCCATCTCGTACCTTCTTGACATTGAAGGTCATTGGCGAGACACGGAATGACGAGCTCTTGGAAGAGGTGCTCTTCGGGTGGTTGGGGATGAAGCTTTTCTTGATCTTCTCACGTTGTTCCGGAGGCACAATCTTGTTGATCTTCTTCTCGATGCTGCTTCGCGAGAAGGCCTTTTTCAGACTATCCACCTTCTTCAGACTGGAGCGCTTGAACTTGTCAGCACGAGAACGTTCTAGACGTTCATTTCCCAAACCTGGGAAGCTATCTTCATGCAGATCCACCATGGAATCATCACCGCCCTCTGCCAGGGGGCTCATTGCTCCTTTTTCCTCATCGTCATCAGAGGAGAGGCTGATGGTCTGCAAGCCTTCATCTTGAGAGTGGTTTAAATCAGTGAGTGGAGTTGGTGAAGATGGAGCGATTTCATCCTGAGAGGTGGAGGCCATCTTTAGTGAGCAGAGTGGAGGGGATTTCATTGTCCTCCTGAAATTGGAGAACAAGAAAACTTATTTAACAAATGCCTGTCCTTTATGGTTACAGTGCAGATATTGTGTTATAGTAAATCCTACTATAACCTGAATTTGATGTTAATAGGAAATAGTGCCTTCCCCATTTTTTGCATGTAAATTTTCGCATACAATCTTTCTCAAAGCCACTTACACTGCATACAGTTTATCAGTTGATGTATTCCATGGAAATTAAGACCCACAGCCTTGGCATTGCTCGCACCAGACTGTACAGTAAAGATTTGTTTCAGGTCCGCACACAATATTCTTGTACCAATAAGCAAAACAAAGAGATGAGTCAGTTTGCACTGTTGTTTTTAAGTTATATTGTGCAATCTGTTGAAAAACTGTGTGTGTGTGTGTGTGTGTGTGTGTGTGTGTGTGTGTGAGACATGTGGAGGCATTGTCTTGGAGTTATTCCAAAGCAATAAAAATGGCACACGGTTTAGGTTTATTCTTCCCAAATTCTTTCAAAAGCTTTGATTTAAACTTACATGTATAAAAATGCAAACTGAAAAGTGAAATCTTGTTTCACTTAAAGTCAAAATTTTGGCTATGCTGCATATCTCAGTATGGAAACACAACATGTGTGTGTGTGTGTGTGTGTGTGTGTGTGTGTGTGTGTGCTCAATCATTCAATCACTGTGTGTGTGTGTTTCAAATCTCACAAAGATGGTAATATCCAAATTTTTGTCCTTGTGGGGACATTTTTTGGTCCCCATGAGGAAAACATCTTATAAATTACACTAAGTGATGTTTTTGAAAATGCAGAATATACTTTTTAACTCCAAAACACACCCATGCTAAATTCCTTTTCAAAAAGCTTTCATTTAAAAATTACATTCAGAAAAACAAACAAACAAAAAGCCACAAAATCTCATTTCACTAAACAACCTAATTTCACAAGTCAAGAGTTTTGGGTAAACGGTGGCAAAAATCAATGCCTTATATATTGAATGCAACATTTTTATCATCACTTATATTTGTTTCTTATCTTATAATTAAGCATGTATAAAATATAAGATATATACATACTGTTACGTAATATAGAGTTATATATAATAATATAATATATATATATATATATATATATATATATATATATATATATTATATATATATATATACTGTATACAATTTTAAAAACATGCTCTTTCAAATCTCTCTGACAGAGATCTTCTCTTATCTCCCGCGCTCTCCCTCATACTGCAGACTCTGACACATACCTCAGACACGGCTGCTGAGGTTTACAGGGGTTATGCTTCACGCTTAAGGAGTAAATTGAAGATCTGACCCTCAGGGAAGGGCGGATTAACAGCACGAATGGAGCTTTTGCACACGCACCTGCTTCCTCCTAA